>ML661896.1:8514159-8620696 GCA_007570785.1 Antilocapra americana | reverse complement strand
GACCATTCAGATATGACCTAAATCAAATCCCTTATGATTATGCTGTGAAAGTGACAAATATATTCAATGGATTAGATCTGATAGACAGGATGCTTGAAGAACTGTGGGTGGAGGTTTGTGACATTGTAGAGGAGGCAATGATCAAGACCATCCCCAAGAAAAAGAAATGCAAAAGGCAAAATGGTTGTCTGAGGAGGCCTTACAAACAGCTGAAAAAGAGACACTAAAGGCAAAGGAGAAAGGGAAAGATATACCCATCTGAATGCAGAGTTCCAAGGAATAACAAGGAGAGATAAGATAGTCTGCTTAAGTGAACAAGGCAAAGAAATAAAGGAAAACAATAGAATGGAAAAGACTAGAGATATCTTCAAGAAAATCTGAGATACCAAAGGAACATTTCATACAATGATGAGCACAATAGCAGACAGAAACAGTGTGGACTTAACAGAAGCAGGAGATATTAAGAAGATGTGACCAGAATACAGAGAAGAGTACCAAAAAGCTCTTAATGACCTGGATAACCATGGTGGTGTGATTATTCACCTAGAGCCAGACATCCTGGAGTGTGAAGTCAAGTGGGCCATTGGGAAGGATTACTGTGAACAAAGCTATTGGAGGTGATGAAATTCCAACTGAGATATTTCAAATCCTAAGAGATGATGCTGTTAAAGTGCTGCACTCATTATGCCAGCAAATTTGGAAAACTCAGCAGCGGCCACCGGACCGGAAAAGGTCTGTTTTCATTCCACTCCCAAAGAAAAGCAATGCCAAGGAATGTTCAAATGCTGCACAATTCCACTGAATTCACATGCTAGCAAGGTAATGCTCAAAATCTTTCAAGCTAGATTTCAACACTACATGAACTGAGAACTTCCAGATGGATTTAGAAGAGGCCAAGGAACTAGAGATCAAATTGCCAAAATCCGCAAGATCATAGAAAAAGCAAGGGTAGTCCAGAAAAACATCTCCTTTTGCTTCATTGACTACACTAAAGCCTTTGACTGTGTGGATCACAACAAACTGTGAAAAATTCTTAAAGAAATGGGAATACCAGACCATATTACCTATCTCCTGAGAAATCTGTATGCAGGACAAGCAGCAACAGTTAGAACCAGACATTAAACAATGAACTGGTTCAAATTGAGAAAGGAGTAGGTCAAGGCTGTATGTTGTCACCCTGCTTATTTAACTTATATGCAGAGTACATCATAAGAAATGCCAGGATGGATGAATCACAAGCTGTAATCAAGATTGCCAGGAGAAATATCAACAACTTCATATATGCAGATGACACCACCCTAAAGGCAGAAAGTGAAGAGGAACTAAATAAAGAGCCTCCTGATAAAGGTAAAAGAGGAGAGTGGAAAAGCTGGCTTCAAATGTCAACATTCGAAAAACTAAGATCAGGGCATCTAATCCCATCACTTCATGGCATATAGATGGGAAAAAAAATGGAAACAGTGACAGACTTTTTTTTTTGGCCCAAAAATCACAGCAGATGGTAACTGCAGCCATGAAATTAAAAGATACTTGTTCCTTGAAAGAAAAGCTATGACAAACCTAAACAGCGTATTTAAAAGCAGACACATCACTTTGCCAACAAAGATCTGTCTAGTCAAAGCTATGGTTTTTCCAGTAGTCATGTACAGATGTGAGAGCTGTACCATAAAGAAGGCTGAGTGCTGAGTAATTGATCCATCTGAACTGTGGTGTTGGAGAAGACTCTTGAGAGTCCCTTGGACTGGAAAGAGATGAAACCAGTCAATCCTAAAGGAAAGCCCTGAATATTCACTGGAAGAACTGATGCTGAAGCTGAAGCTCCAATCCTTTGGCCACCTGATGAAAAGAGCTGACTCATTGGAAAATACCCTGATGCTGGGAAAGACTGAGGGCAAAAGAGAAGGGCGTGACAGCGGGATAAGATGGTTGAATGATATCACTGACTCAGTGGACACGAGTTTGAGCAAAGAGATAGGGAAGGACAGGGAAGTGTGTTGTGAATGTTTATATATGTTCAACAAAAAGAAAAATGTCTATGTGTGTTTCGATATACCATATGGTAAATCACTACACAACCATTAAAGGGAAAAATCAGGAACTTTAAATAACAGGAGAAAATAAACATTACATAAAGTTAAAGGAAGAAACAAGTTGAAAAAATGTGATTACAGTCTAATTTTGCTCAGATGGTAAAGAATCTTCCCGCAATGCGGGAGACCTGGGTTTGATTCCTGGGTTGGAAAGATCCCCCAGAGGAGGACATGGCAACCCACTCCAGTATTCTTACCTGGAGAATCCCCACGGACAGAGGAGCCTGGTGGACTACAGTCCACAGGGTTGCAAAGAGTCGGACACAACTGAGCTCTCCTCACCCTGGTTGTAATTATGTGGTAAACCAGTGGGATTCATGGAGTGCAGAAAGAAAACACCTTTACTCTCCTGCTTTCCCCGGGCTACGTGTACACGCAGTTTGGGCCCTCTGGTCCCGCTTTGGCCTGGTCCCAGATAACCGTTTGCATCTTATAGGGACTGCTGCTGGTCCTGTTTCACTTGGTGGGTCTGAAGGACCCAAACTTTAATGGACCATTTCAGGTGCAATGTCACTGAGTGTTCCGTGGTCATGTGTCCTATCTCTTCTAGGGCCCAGTAACATGCCAATAATTTTATTTTTTAAAAGTTTAAATTGAAGTATAATTAACATATAACATTATATATTAGTTCAACATACACAAGATAGTATTTTCATATACATACATATTATAAAATGATCTCCACAGTATGTCTAGTTAACACAGACTTTTTATTGTAAATGATAAGGGAATATCATGCGTGCTGCTTGTGGGTGCTAAGTTGTTTCAGTCATGTCCGACTCCTTGCGACGGTATGGACTGTAGCTGGCCAGTCTCCTCTGTCCATTGGATTCTCCAGGCAAGAATACTGGAGTGAGTTGCCATGCCTTCCTCAAGGGGATCTCCCTGGACCAGAGGTCGAATCCACATCTCCTCCATGGCAGGTGGGCTCTTTACCATTAGTGCTACCTGGGAAGCCCCCAGTGAAGTTACAACACGAAGATATTTGTTCTTATGGTAAGAACTTTTAAGACTTACTCTCTTAACAGTTTTTAAATATATGTTATAGTATTATTAGCTATTGTCATCATACTGTACATTACATCCCCATGACTTACTTATTTGATAACTGGGAGTTTGTATCTCTTGACCACCTTCACCCATTTCACCCACTGCCAACTCCTGCTTCTGACAACCACCAATCTCTTCTCGGGATTTGTTTTCTTTTTTTAGATCTTATATAGTACTTGTCTTTGTCTGTATGACTTATTTTACTTACCACAGTGTCTTCATAGTCCACTCATGCTGTATAAAATGGTAGAATTTTCTGTATTTTTATGACCAAATAATATATATATGTATGTTTCCCAATCATCAATGAACAAATATGTTGTTTCAGTCTTGACTATTGTAAATAATGATGCAGATATATTTTTGAGTTAGTGCTTTTTATTTCTTTCAGATAAATACCCTGAAGTGGAAGTGCTGGATCATATGGTAGTTTTACTTTTAAGTTTTTGAGGAAATGTTTTACTGTTTTCCATAATGGATGCACCAGTTTCCATTCCACCAAAGGCCACAAGGGTTCCCCTTGCTCCCTATCCTCACCTACAGTTGTTGTTTCTTATTTTTGATGTCAGCCATTCTAACATCTGTTATGTGATATCATTATGGCTTTGATTTGAAATTCTTGAATGATTATTGAAAGTGAGCATGTTGGCTATCTATATGGATTCCTTGGAAAATGTCTATTCAGATCCTCTGATTATTTTTTAAATACTATTGTTTATGTTTTTGCCATTGACTTATATGAGTTTTTAACAAAACATTTGAGACACTAACTCGGTATCAAATATGTGATTTTCAATATTTTCTCCCATTTGGAAGATTGCTTTTACATTTTGTTGATGGTTTTCCTTGCTGTGCAGAGTTTTATTTTTTTACTTTCTAAGTAGCCCCACTTGTTTATTTTTGTTTCTCTTGTCTTTGCTTTTGGTGTCTTACCACCTTTGTTTTCTTCTAGGATTCTTTTGGTTTCAAATTTTATGTTTAATCTTTAATATATTTTGAGATAACTTTTGTGTATGAGATAAGATATTGCTCCAGGTTCATTTTTTTTGCATGTAGCTACTTAGTGTTCCAAACATCTTTTCTTGAAAAAACAAAATTTTTTCACTGAATATTCTTGGTTACATTTTAGTAAATTCATTGACCATATATGTGTGGGTTAATTTCTTGGACCTCTATTTTGTTCAGTTTATTTGTGTGTCTGTTTTTATGCCAATAGCATATCATTTGTTGATTGGTATACCTTGCCATACAGTTTGAAATTAGGGAGTGTAATGCCACCAGCTTTTTTCTTTCTCAGTAGTACTTTAGCTATTTGGGGTCTTTTTGTAGTTTCATACAAGCTACAGAATTGTTTATTTCTTTAAATGGAGCACTGAAAAAGATTTAAGGAAATCTATAGGCTGTTTTGGGTAGTTTCTATATTTGAACATCAATTCATCCTACCTGTGTGCATGGAATATCTTTCCACTTATATGGGTCTCTCATTTCTTTCATTAATTTCTTATAATTTTTAGTACCTATCTTTAAATTCCTAGGTTAAATTTATTACGGGATATTTATTCTCATTGGTATAATTATAAACAAGATTGTTTTGTTAATTTCTCTATGTGTGCACAAAAACACAACTGATTTTTCCATGTTGCTTTTGTACCCTGCAGCATTACTGAATTTGTAACTATTTTTAATAAACTTTTTTAACTGAAATATAGTTGATAATATTGTTGTTGTTGTTGTGGTTGCTGTTCAGCTGCTAAGTCATGTCTGACTCTTTGAGATCCCATGAACTGCAGAATGCCAGGCTTCTCGGTCCTTCACTATCTCCCAGAGTTTGTTCAAACTCATGTCCATTGAGGTAGTGATGCCATCCAGCCTTCTCATCCTTTGTCACCCCCTTCTCCTCTTGCCCTCAATCTTTCCCAGCATCAGGGTCTTTTCAAATGAGCCAGCTATTCAAATCAGGTGGCCAAAGTACCAGAGCTTCAGCTTCAGCACTAGTTCTTCCAATAAATATTCAGGGTTAATTTCTTCTATGATTGACTGATTTGATCTCCTTACTGTCCAAGGAACTCTCAAGAGTCTTGTCAAGCACCACAATATCAATTCTAATCTAGTTAACATAGACTTTTCATTGTAATTTATAAGGAAATTACATGCTCCTTCTTTCATATTCTTGCCTCTGTCCTGAGTCTCAGAATGCATAAGATTTTGTGTGTACCATGTTGTTGTTGTTTAGTCAGTCAGTCACGTCCAACTCTTTGTGACCATATGGACTGTAGCACCCCAATCTTCCCTGTCCTTCACCACCTTCTGGCGCTTGCTCAAACTCATGTCCATTGAGTCAGAGATGCCATCCAAACATCTCATCCTCTGTCGTCCCCTTCTCCTCCTGCCTTCAATCTTTCCCAGCACCAGGGTCTCTTCTAATGAGTCAGCTCTTCGCATCAGGTGGCCAAAGTATTGGAGCTTCAGCATCAGTCCTTCCAATGAATATTCAAGGCTGATTTCCTTTAGGACTAACTGGTTTCATCTTTTTTCAGTCCAAGGGATGCTCAAGAGTCTTCTCCAAAAGAGAAGAATAAGAAAGAAAGGGCTTGAGAAAATACTTGAGGAGATAATAGTTGAAAACTTCCCTAAAATGGGAAAGGAAATATCCACCCAAGTCCAAGAAACCCAGAGAGTCCCAAACAGGACAAACCCAAGGCAAAACACAAGACAAATGTTAATCAAACTAACAAAAAGTAAACACAAAGAGCAAATATCAAAAGCAGCAAGGGAAAAGCAACAAATAATACACAAGGAGATCCCCATAAGGATAACAATTGATCTTTCAATAGAAACTCTTCAGGCCATTAGGGAATGGCAGGACATACTGATGAAACAGAAAAGCCTACAACCAATATAACCAGCAAGAATATCATTCAGATATGAAGGAGAAATCAAAACCTTTACAGACAAGCAAAAGCTGAGAGAATTCAGAACCACCAAATCAGCTCTTCAACAAATGCTAAAGGATCTTTTCTAGATAGGAAACACAGAAAAGGTTTATAAAAATGAAGCCAAAACAACAAAGTAAACAGTAACAGGATCATACATACCAATAATTACCTTAAATGTAAATGGGTTAAATGCTCCATCCAAAAGACAAAGAATGGCCAAATGGATACAAAAACAAGACCCCTATATATGCTGTCTACAAGAGACCCACCTCAAACATACAGACTGAAAGTGAGGGGCTGGAAAAAGATATTTCATGAAAATGGAAACCAAAAGAAAGCAGGAGTAGCAGTACTCATATCAGATAAAATAGACTTTGACAAGAGACATAGACAATAAAGACCATGACAAGAGACATAGGACACTACATAATGATCAAGGAATCAATCCAAAAAGAAGATATAATAATGATAAATACATATGCACCCAACATTAGGAGCACCTCAATATGTAAGGCAATGCTAAAGTATGAAAAGGGACATTAAGAATAACACAATAGTAATGGGAAACTTTAATACCACACTCACACCTATGGATAGGTCAACCAAACAGAAAATTAGCAAGGAAACACAAGCTTTAACTGATACAATGGACCAGTTAGAGCTAATTGATATCTAGAGGGCATCTTACCAAAAAACAACGTATTTCATCTTTTTCTCAAGTGCACATGAAACATTCTCCAGGATAGATCACATCCCGGGCCATAAATTTAGCCTTGGTAAATTTTTTAAAATTGAAATCATTTCAAACATCTTTTCTGATCACAATGCAGTAAGATTAGATATCAACTACAGAGAAAAAACTATAAAAAACACAAACATATGGAAGCTAAACAACACACTTCTGAATAACCAACATATCACAGAAGAAATCATAAAGGAAATCAAAATATGCACAGAAACAAATGAAAATGAAAACACGACAACCCAAAACCTATGGGATTCAGTAAAAGCAGTGCCCAGAGGGAGGCTCATAGCAATACAAGCTTACCTCAAGAAACAAGAGAAACATCAAAAAAAACAGCCTAACTTTACACCTAAAGCAACTAGAAAAAGAAGAACAGAAAAACCCCAAAGTTAGTAGAAAGAAAGAAATAATAAAAATCATAGCAGAAATAAATGAAAAAGAAACAAAGGAGACTATAGCAAAGATCAACAAACCTAAAAATTGGTTCTTTGAGAAGATAAACAAAAGAGACAAATAATTAGCCAGACTCATCAAGAAAAAAAGGGAGAAGAATCAAATCAATGAAACTAGAAATGAAAATGGAGAAATCACACAACAGACAACACAGAACTACAAAAGATCATAAGAGACTACTATGAGCAACTATATGCCGATAAAATGGACAACTTGGAAGAAATGGATGAATTCTTAGAGAAGTATAACCTTCCAAAACTGAACCAGGAAGAAATAGAAAATTTGAACAGACCAATCACCAGCATGGAAATTGAAAATGTAATCTAAAATTTTCCAGCAAAGGCCCAGAGCAAGATGGCTTCACATGTGAATTCTACCAAAAATTTAGAGCTGAATTAACATCTATCCTACTCAAATCCTTCCACAAAATTGCAGAGGAAGGTAAACTCCCCAACTTATTCTATGAGGCCACCATTACCCTAATACCAAAACCAGACAAAGACACTACAAAAAATGAAAACTACAGGCCAATATCACTGATGAACATAGATGCAAACATCCTCAACAAAATTCTAGCAAACAGAATCCAACAACATATTTAAAAAATCGTGGAGCGAGGCAAGAGCGCCGGGAGGAGGCGGCCGGGCCGAGCGGGCGCCCGCGCGTGTGGCGTGAGGAGAAGCCGCTGCCCGCCCCCTTCGCCTTCCCTTCGCTCCCCCTCCCCGCTCCCCCCCCGACCGCGGAGCAGCACCATGTCGGCGCCGGCGGCCAAAGTCAGTAAAAAGGAGCTCAACTCCAACCACGACGGGGCCGACGAGACCTCAGAAAAAGAACAGCAAGAAGCAATTGAACATATTGATGAAGTACAAAATGAAATAGACAGACTTAATGAACAAGCCAGTGAGGAGATTTTGAAAGTAGAACAGAAATATAACAAACTCCGCCAACCATTTTTTCAGAAGAGGTCAGAATTGATCGCCAAAATCCCAAATTTTTGGGTAACAACATTTGTTAACCATCCACAAGTGTCAGCACTGCTTGGGGAGGAGGATGAAGAGGCGCTGCATTATTTGACAAGAGTTGAAGTGACAGAATTTGAAGACATTAAATCAGGTTACAGAATAGATTTTTATTTTGATGAAAACCCTTACTTCGAAAATAAAATTCTCTCCAAAGAATTTCATCTGAATGAGAGTGGTGATCCATCTTCAAAGTCCACTGAAATCAAATGGAAATCTGGAAAGGACTTGACGAAACGATCAAGTCAAACGCAGAATAAAGCCAGCAGGAAGAGACAGCATGAGGAACCAGAGAGCTTCTTCACCTGGTTTACCGATCACTCTGACGCAGGCGCAGATGAGTTAGGAGAGGTCATCAAAGAGGACATTTGGCCAAATCCACTGCAGTACTACTTGGTTCCTGACATGGATGATGAGGAAGGGGAAGGAGAAGAGGATGATGATGATGATGAAGAGGAAGAGGGATTGGAAGATATCGATGAAGAAGGGGATGAGGATGAAGGTGAAGAAGATGAAGATGATGATGAGGGGGAGGAAGGAGAGGAAGATGAAGGGGAAGATGACTAATGGAACACTGATGGATTCCAACCTTTTTTAATTTTCTCCAGTCCCTGGGAGCAAGTTGCAGTCTTTTTTTTTTTTTTTCCTCTTGTGCTCAGTCGCCCTGTTTTTTGAGGTCTCTTTTCTCCTTTATACCATGGTTCACAACTTATTTGGGGGGGGGGGATACCTTGAGGAGAATTCAGTGGGAAAAGAATCTCTACCCCTTTCTGTTTCAAATTCATTTTTATCCCTTCCTGTCTCAACAAAAACTATGGAATCAATACCACCATGCTCTGTGGGAAAAAAAGAAAAACCTTCTGCTCCCTTAGCTCTGCTGGAAGCTGGAGGGTGCTAGGCCCCTGTGTAGTAGTGCATAGAATTCTAGCTTTTTTCCTCCTTTCTCTGTATATTGGGCTCAGAGATTACACTGTGTCTCTATGTGAATATGGACAGTTAGCGTTTACCAACATGTATCTGTCTACTTTCTCTTGTTTAAAAAAAGAAAAAAAAACTTTAAAAAATGGGGTTATAGAAGGTCAGCAGAGGGTGGGTTTGAGATGTTTGGGTGGGTTAAGTGGGCATTTTGACAACATGGCTTCTCCTTTGGCATGTTTAATTGTGATGTTTAACGGACATCCTTGCAGTTTAAGATGACACTTTTAAAATAAAATTCTCTCCTAATGAAAAAAAAAAAAAAATCGTACATTATGACCAAACGGGTTTTATTCCAAAGATGCAAGGGTTCCTCAATATTTGCAAATCAATCAGTGTGATACACCATATTAAAAAGTTGAAAAATAAAAACCATATGATTATTTCAATAGATGCAGAGAAAGCCTTTGACAAAATTCAGCACCCATTTATGATAATAAAAAAAAACTCTCCAGAAAGCAAGCATAGAAGGAACATACCTCAGCATAATAAAAGCCACATATAACAAACTCACAGCAAACATTATCCTCAATGGAGAAAAACTGAAAGCATTCCCTCTATAATCAGGAATAAGACAAAGGTGCCCACTCTCACCACTACTATCCAACATAGTTTTTGAAGTCCTAGGCACAGCAGTCAGAGAAGAAAAAGAAATAAAGGGAATCCTGATTGGAAGAGAAGAAGTAAAACACTCACTGCAGATGACATGATCCTTTACATAGAAAACCCTAAAGATACCACCATAAAATTACTAGAGCTAATCAATGAATATAGAAAAGCTTCAGGATATTAAATTAATACACAGAAATCCCTTGTGTTCCTATACACTAATGAGGAAAAAGTAGAAAGAGAAATTAAGGAAACAATCCCATTCACCATTGCAATGAAAAGAAAAAAATATTTAGGAATAAATTTACCTGAAGAAACAAAAAACTGGAAATAGAATTGCCATATGACCCAGCAATCCCACTGCTGGGCATACACACCAAGGAAACCAGAACTGAAAGAGATACATGTACCCTCAATGTTCACTGAAGCACTGTTTACAATAGCTAGGACATGGAAGCAACCTAAATGTCCATCAGCAGACAAATGGATAAGAAAGCTGGGGTACATGTACACAATGGAATGCAACATCGTGATTATATTCACAATGTACTCAGCTATAAAAAGGAAAGTGTTTGTCAGTACTAATGAGGCAGATGAAACTGGAGCCTATTATACAGAGTGAAGTAAGTCAGAAAGGGAAACACCAATATAGTATATTGATGCGTATATATGGAATTTAGGAAGATAGTAATGACAATTCTATATGCAAGGCAGCAAAAGAGACGCAGATGTAAAGAACAGAATTTTGAACTATGCGAGAGAAGGGGAGGGTGGGATGGTTTGGGAAAATAGCATTGAAACAAGTATATTACTATTTGTAAAATACATGACCAATGCCAGTTCGATGCATGAAGCAGAGCACTCAAAGCTGGTGCTCTGGGACAACATGGAGGGATGGGGTGACGAGGGAGGTGGGGAGGAGGGTTCAGGATGCGGGGACACATGTGCACCCATGGCTGGTTCATGTCAATGTATGGCAAAAACCATCACAAAGTTGTAAAGTAATTACCCTCCAATTAAAATAATTAATTTCTAAAAATGTGGTGCTAGAGGAGATCCTTGAGAGTCCTTTGGACTACAAGGAGATCAAACCTGTCAATCCTAAAGGAAATTAACCCTGAATATTCAATAAAAGTACTGTTGCTGAAGTTGAAGCTCCAATATTTTGGGCACCGGAGGCGAAGAGATGACTCACTGGAAAAGACCGTGATAGTGGGAAAGAGTGAAGGCAAAATAGAAGGGTGCATTAGAGTCTGAAACGGTCAGATAGCCTCACAGACTCAATGAAAATGAAGTTGAGGAAAACCAGCGAGGTAGTGAAAGATAGGGGAGCCTGGCGTGCTGCCGGCCTTGGGGTTGAAAAGAGTTGAACACGATTTAGCAGCCTAACAACATGGTTACTGAAGAAGAGATTCATTTCCACCAGCAAACAATGTTCCATATAAACTCTGTGAATTGATAAAGCTTTTCTCATTAAACACAATGATATATTTAATTTATCGCCTGAGCCTTACCTAGAGTATAGTGGAGATTGCAATAGCCTGTCCTCTCAGGAAGCTACTGCAGCAATGTGCAAAAGTAATGTCACCTGACTTTTGCCGGTCAGGTCTTTCCCTGGAATGAAATTCTGAAATGGAGTGTTACCTGTGGAAAGTTTACAGGGGTGTCCTCCAGAGATACACCCGTAGGACTGGAGCAAGGCAGAAATGGGCAGAAGGAAATGCTGAAGCACAAAACAGTTGTACCTGAGTCTCAGTCAATAGTAATCTCTGGAGCTGGAATGGCCCTTCAGTTTTCGCTCAGATTGAGACAAGGGAACCAAGCTCTCAATTGTCATATCTGCCAGACACTGGCCTCTGCTGGTGCTCTGAGAGACCCTGTCCCTAATACTGTGGGCATTTGCTATGACGCAAAACTTTCTGATCCATGACAACTCAATATTCGCAGTAGCTGTGGGATGGATACTTTGGCCTTGAGCACAGATCTGGGCTTCAGGGTATTGATTGCACTTTCCCTCTTCCTTCCAAACCCAGGAAAGGAAAGCTTTCACAATCTGATGAAGTCTCTGGAACTCTGGAAGGTGTTTATAACTCTGCGGGAAGCATACACTCTGCTTCCATCTTTACCATTGTTGTGATGAGAGGGAAAGGCATTGAGGAAGAGCAGCGTCTCTCACCAGAGCCCAGTCTACTCACCTGTGGAATTTTGTACAGCTCCAGAAGTGGTCCAATCTCACTGAAGATGCTCATGCAGTTCCTGGTAATTGTCCAGAGTCCTGTGGTCACTTTCAAAGGCATTGTAGAGATCATAACCCAAGGTCAGTTTGGGAAGGAGATGAGGGTTTTTGTTGATCTCCTCAATGCCAAAGACAAAGGCTAAAACATGTTGGTAGCACTTCATGAAGAACCTAAACAGTGGGGACAGCATTAGGCAGAATGGTCAAGTAATTCAGGGGTATATCAAAGCCAAGCCAAGGGAAGGGAAGGGCTTTAAGCCAAGGTTTCCCACAGAGGTTCTCCTGTCTTCTCATATGGAAATGGTATAAATAAGGTTCCCAGGGGTCTGGAAGACATTGGTAAGGCTCTCTTATTGTGAGGAAGCAAATTGTGGCCAATCCCCCTAGAGAGGTTTATAGCACACTGGAAGTGGTGTGAGGTGGTATTTATTTGGAATGTACAGCTGTCAATGGAATAGATTTTTGTTGTTGTTGTTCCTTAAAGATCAAGTGCATCAAGATAGCAAGATAGTCTCCTCTACATATGTAAGCAAGGAGTAAAAAACAGCTCATAAACCATTTTGGAAAGATAGTTGACTCTCAAATGTCATCTTGTTTTTCTTAGGGCTGAAAATCAAGATGCAAGCACTTCACCTTTCCCATACTTCAAATACATTAAATAACACCAGATTTCAAAGTTCTTACATTTGGGGGGGATTTCTTTCTGACATCATATTCAGCTGATTCATTAGAAGGGATTTTCACTATTATTTTCTTTTTTGTTGTTTTTTTCTTTTTAATTTTTATTTTTAATTGGAGGATAATTGCTTAAAGAAAGCTGGGCACTGAAGAATTGATGTTTTTGAACTGTGGTGTTGGAGAAGACTCTTGAGAGTCCCTTGGACTGCAAGGAGATCCATCCAGTCCATCCTAGAGGAGATCAGTCCTTAGTGTTCATTGGAAGGACCAATGTTGAAGCTAAACCTCCAATACTTTGGCCACTTGATGCAAAGAGCTGACTCATTTGAAAAGACCCTGATGCTGGGAAAGATTGAGGACAGGAGGAGAAGGGGACGACAGAGGATGAGATGGTTGGATGGCATCACTGACTCAATGGACATGGGTTTGGGTGGACTCTGGGAGTTGGTGATGGACAGGGAGGCCTGGCGTGCTGCGGTTCATGGGGTCGCAAAGAGTCGGACACGACTGAGCGACTGAACTGAACTGAGTTGCTTAAAATATTGTGTTGCTTTCTGCTATACAAGAACATGTATCAGCTATAAGTATACATATATCCCTTCCAAACAGTGCCTCCCTCTCATGACCCTGCCCCCATCTCATTCCTCTAAGTTGTCACGGAGCGCTAAGCTGAGCTCTTTGTGTTTTATAGCAACTTCCCAACAGCTACCTATTTTACACATGGTAATGAATATAATTTAATGCTACTCTTTCAATTCATCTCACCCGCTCCTTCCCCTGCTGTGTCCACAAGTTTGTTCTCTACGTCTGGGTCTCTATTCCTGCCCTGAAAATTAGTTCATCAGAACCATTCTTCTAGCTTCTCTCTCTCTCTCTCTCTCTCTCTATATATATATATATATGCAAGTACATACCCTGAGAAAACATTAATGAATTAAAAAAGACATATGCACCCCAATGCTCATTGCAGCACTATATACAACAACCAGGACATGGAGGCAACCTAGATGTCAATATTTGAATATTTGAATGAATATTTGTCAATATTTGAATGAATAGAGAAGTTCCAGTACATACATACAATGGAATATTAGTGATAAAAAGGAACAAATTTGAGTCAGTTAAACTGAAGTGGACAAACTTACAGTCTATAATACAGACTGAAGTCAGAAAGAGAAAAACAAATATCACTCTTATTTTCCATTCTGATTAGTCAACTCTTATGAAGCCAATTTTGCCTGATTATATTGTCTTTGAGATATATGCATCCATTCAGATAGTCTTGTTTTTATTCAACAAACTCTTCCTATCTTTTTTTTCCATCATTTTTAATTTTATATGTGACTTTCCTTCTACTGAGGCACTAGTCCTTTGCTTATTTATTCATAATATTCTTTATATAATAATTATCTGAGCCCATTGTTATAAATTTCACAATTATTTATCACAATGATTTATTTAGAGCTATTTAGACATCAAAAATCATAAATATTTAGAAAATGCAATTACGGAAACATCAGAAATTGAGTCACTCAAAACTCAGACATGACTGAGTAGTTTACACTTTCTGATATTACAATAATTGCATTTTCTGAATATTTAAGGTTTTTAATGTTTAAATAGCTCTAAATAAACCATTGTGATAAATAATTGTGAAATCTGTAAAAACAGACTCAGATAATTATTACATAGGAATATATGAATAAATAAACAAAGAGCCAGCACTTCAGTAGAGATAGCGTAAAAGACAAAAGACTATGAACAAACACAGTGTTGAAAAATAGATGCAATGGCCGAAAACCATAGGCAATGATACTGAGATCTTAATCAGCAAAAATGTGCACTGTAATATCATGGCCTAGTATTCTGTGTCTCTGAAGTGAAGCAAAATTTGAAAATTTAGTTTGGCGAGAATGTAGAAAAAGGGGGACCCTGCCTCTGCTGGCTGTATTATGAAGTGCTAGTTCCCAGCAGATTCTTGACAACACATATCAAATGCTGTATGAAAAGTGCATGTGTCTTGGTCCAAAAATTTTAAAGTATTAAAATAACAGAAATGTTCCTAGTTTATTATAATGAATTAACAATCCATAATTTATTACCAAAAATGGCAATGAATTAATAAATATTCCATATCTATATGAAATCACATTTGTATACATTAAACAATAATGTAAACGTCCATTTACTCATGATAAATAACGTTCATGATAAACTGTTATGTGAAAGAAGCTGCCTACAGAATCAAGTTGATAGTAGATGTTCACACAGTAAACCACATAGCTAAGAAAAACATGCCAGAGTTGACAGTCACATGATACCTGCAGCCCTTGTGCCCAGAATGGAGATATGCAGAAAGATCCCTGTGTACTGTGCAGAAGTAATTCTGAAAGTTTGGCCCCCAGTCACTTCACATTACTAAAACTCTCAAACCCTCCACTACACAGACCTCATGGACAAAATAGGTTCTCTCTTCCCCCTCACAGTAGCGAGAATCAGAGAGGTTCTTTATATCCTGGTACTCACTTCCTGCCATCCTAAGCCTGTTAGAAGGCCAATAATCAGTAGCTTTCGCCAAACTGGAGAATGTACCCAATGTACACAGTGGGAACTGTCAGTGCCATGGACACTCTCCGAATACCTGAAACAAAACTCTCAAGAGGCGCTAGTGCTAGGACTTGGCATTCCCACACCAGGGCCTATATCCCGAGAAATTCATCGATCAAAAGGAACCTGCACCCTGACCAAGACTGAAACACTAACTCCAATAACCAAGACAGACAACCAACAAAATCGCCACCAAGAGGTCAAAGCTTGCACCAGTGTGGTCTATACATACAATAGACTATTGCTCAGCCCTCCAAATCCACCGCTGAAATTAGGGAGTTCTGACAACGGCCGCCACACAGATGGACTTTGAAGGGTCAGACACTATAGGAAATCCATCAGGCAGAGGAAGACAGTAGTCTCTGATGTACCTTCCAGGCAAAGTAGGAACTGACACACAAAGTAACACAAGAGTCTGAGAATTCGACACCCAAGAAAAGTTCCTCAAGGTGGGGAGGGGGAAAGGAAAGGGAAAAACCAGGAAGATGTGGAATTCTGTATCTACAGTAGATCATCCGCAAGTACTATCTTCTTCATTTCTTCCTTCCTTCCTTCCACATATACACAGAAATCAGTATCTCTAACCTATACCCAGAAATTTTTATCTCTAGGAGGGTATCCACAGAATTTATCTCCCACCTTCACTCATTGTATACACAGAAAACTGAGTCTGAGGTGCATAATCCTCAAGGACCTGATGCTAAGCCATCTGCTCCACTTCGAGAGTGAAAAATCTAGGAGAGAATACCAATCACCCCTAGATACATCATACCTGAATCATGCAGCTGTACACTGACAACAGTCACAGTATTGTAAATTGACTCTATTGCAACATAGCATGGGCGTGATACTAAAGAGAAGGAAAGAAAACCAGTGCTTACTTTCTTCACCCCGATCCCGCTGACTGGGGCTGTGACCCCATCCTTGGAAGCCTAAGCAGGCTTGGGTCCCATTGCTGGACTTGGGTGGCTTTGAGACAGCCTGGCAGGGTGCTCTTCACTGAATCCTTCTGAAACGGCTGCTGTCTGCTTTGTTCTGGATCCAGGGCTCCAGGGATTTGGAGGAAAATATTACCAAGAAGATCAAACCAGTCAATCTTAAAGGAAATCAGTCCTGAATATTCATTGGAAGAACTGATGCTGAAGCTGAAGCTGCAACAGTTTGGCCACCTGACACGAAGAGCTGACTCATTAGAAAAGACCCTGATGCTAGGAAAGATTGAGGGTAGGAGGAGAAGGGGACGACAGAGGATGAGATGGTTGGATGGCATCACTGACTCAATGGACATGGGTTTGAGCAAGCTCCAGGAGATGGTAAAAGACAGGGAAGTCAGGCATGCTGCAGTCCATGGGTTTGCAAATAGTCAGACATGACTGAGCGACTGAACAGCAACAACAATTACCAAACCTACACATGCCTGGTGCTGGGCATTCCGATTCAAACCTCCTTCCTAAAGTGCAGCTTCCTGGGCACCTAAGCACCCTCAGCAGGGTGCCACAGCCCCAGTACTGATTAGTCTGATGGGGGCTATGTGTGTGATTCTTTAGGGGGGAAAAGTAGTGAAACACAAGCCCTTAGGTGTTTGCTCAGGTACTTTCCACTCTAATCGACAGCCCAGGAAGCTGATTTTCTCAGGAACCACAGATGTGCATTAAAAAGTGCAGCCACCTGTAAATATTTCCTGAAACTACAACTTGACCAAAGAGGCTGACCAGCATCTCAAATTCACAAGGCCTTGGGTTTCTGCTAACGACAGCTGCCCTCAGGAAATCTCCCAGAGCAGAAATAAATTCCAAACACAACCATCTTTCAAGAAGCCAATTGTCACAGGTAAATTTTCCTCACACCCTTTAATGAAAAGGATAAAGAAACAACAAATGCAAACCTCGACCAGAGGAGTAGATGCCCAGCATCTCTAATTGCTGCAGGAATGCCAGTAAAAATGACACTGGAAAATCAGATCCCAGGACTCAGACTGGCCATCCTCACAAGTCTACAAACAATAGATGCGGAAGAGAGCCAGGAGGTGAGGGAACCCCACTACCGGTGTGGCGGGAATGGACATTAACAACAACTAGAAAGGACAGCCTCACATGTCAAAAAAAGAAAAAATTCTGTCAAGAGAGCCAAGCCTAGGATCAGACATCCCCACATCTGGGCCAAACTTGAGAAAATCATCATTCAAAAATACACATGCACCCCAACATTCACTGTAGCACAACTTACAACAGCCAAAACGGAACCTGCACAATGTCCACTGACAGATTAAAGGGTAAAAAAGATGTGTTACATATGGACAATGGACTATCATCATGAAAAAGTGCTACTGAAATTATGAAATTATGCCACTGGTCACCAGGTGGGTGCACCTTGAAGGATCATACACTATATGAAGTCAGGCAGACTAAAGAAGACAAGTGTCTTTGATGTCCCTTCTAGGAAAAATTTTTTTAAAGATACAAAGGAACTAATTTACCCAAAAAGAGACTCTGGGAATTCAAACACAGAGGGTTCCAACAAAAAGAAAGGACAGGGTGAATTAGGAGATAGGGACTTACATATACACAGAAATCTGTAGCTGTAATAGATAATCCACAAGGATTATCTCTTTCCTTCCTTCTATATATACACAGAAATCTGTATCTCTAATAGATGCTCAAAAAGGGCCTGATGTTCAGCAAGTGGAACTTTGCATGACCTTCCACAATAACCCAGAGAAGGCAATGGCAACCCACTCTGGTACTCTTGCCTGGACAATCCCATGGACGGAGGAGCCTGGTAGGCTGCAGTCCATGGGGTCGCGAAGAGTCGGACACGACTGAGTGACTTCACTTTCACCTTTCACTTTCCTGCATTGGAGAAGGAAATGGCAACCCACTCCAGTGTTCTTGCCTGGAGAATCCCAGGGACAGGGGAGCCTGGTGGGCTGCCGTCTATGGGGTCGCACAGACTCGGACACGACTGAAGCGACTTAGCAGCAGCAGCCACCATAACCTCTGTGGTAAAAGAATCCAAAAGAGAACAGACATACTGTATGTATATGTCGTAACTGAATCAGGCGGTGGTACACTGGCAGCAAGCGCAAAACTGCCAACTGACTGTACTCCAACACAGCTTCAGCATGGCATTAAAGAAAACAAAAGGGAAAAAAAGCAATGCCTAGTTTATTCCCTACAGCCTCCTTGATTTGGGCTGCTATCCCATCCCTGGAGCCTGAGCAGGCTTGTGCCTCCTGTCTGGGTTGGGGTGGGGTTGAAACAATCAAATTTTTTAAAAAGATGGGTAACCTTGTGATTTCGGCCCCACAAAATACAGTAGACAAGACTGGGAATCAAGCTAACTGTAGAAGCACAGATGAATGTATACAGACGATGGGGTACATATACATAATGCAATATTTCTCAACCATAAAGAAGTAGGAAATAATGCCAAATCCAGCTTCAGGAAACAAAGTAGAGATGATCATTCCAAATGAAGTAAGGAGAGACAAGTATCAGTAGCATATGATATCACTTCTAGGTGTAATCTAAAGATGGATACCATTGAACTCCTTGCCCAGAAACAGAGCCTCACAGATTTAGAAAAGAAACTTCCAGTCACCAAGATATAAAGATGTGGTGTATGGAGAAATGCTTCAGACTAATATAGGCACACCACTATTTTAAAAAGACTAGGACCCACTGTATAACACAAGGACAGTTAGTCTACACTCTGTAATAACCTATATAGAAAAGAAACCTCAATATATACATATATACATCTGTGTATTAATAGAAGTGAAACTAGTTGTGGTAAAAGGAAAAAAAAACTACCCACAAAACTGTAAATCACCTATATACTCCAGTTCAAACGATGAGATCAAAACAGCAAAAATGAAAAAGAAATGCTGACTCCATTTCCCTCAGGACTTAGTGACCTGGGCTGGCGTTATGTCTCTGGAGTCTGATGGGCTTGGGTCCCAAGGCTGGAGTATCCTGGGACTGAGAGAGCTGAGAGCATGCGGCAGACAGTGTGCCTCTAAAACGAACCTTGAGTGCCTGTTGCCCTCCAGATACAGGCGGGATAATTTACTGGATTGGAGTTAACATATACACATTAATATATATCAACCAGATGATCAAAAAGGACTTACTGAGTAGCATAGGGAAATTAATTGAACACACTGTAATCACCTATATGCAAAAAAGAACCCAAAAGAGAACAGATAAATGTCTGTGTATTAATATAACTGAATCAAGTTTCTGTAGACCTGAAACAAACACAATATCAGAAATCAATTATATTTCAGTAGAAAATAACAAGGAAATTGCGGGGGTGGGGTGAAAAAAAGAATGCAGCATGAAGAAGTGCTACCACCTTGAGGCCATTTTCTGTTACAACACCATGAAGAACTGCAGCTGGGCCTTTAATACTCAAGAGGATCCAGGTTGTTGTTCAGTTGCTAAATCTTTATGACCCCGTGGACTGCAGCATGCCAAGCTTCCCTGTCCTTCACCATCTCCCGGAGTCTGCTCAAACTTATGTCCATTGGATCAGTGATGCTTTCTAACAATCTCATCCTCTGCTGCCCCCTTCTGTTTTTGCCTTCAATCTTTTTCAGCATCAGGGTCTTTTCCAATGAGTTGACTGTTCGCATCAGGTGGCCAAGAATGGAAGCTTCAGCTTCATAAGTCCTTCCAACGAATATTCAGGGTTGATTTCCTTTATGAATGACTGGTTTGATCACCTTGCTGTTCAAGGGGCTCTCAAGAGCCTTCTTCAACACCACAGTTCAAAAGCATCAGTTCTTCGGTGCTCAGACTTCTTTGTGGTCCAACTCTCACATCCATACATGACTGGAAAAACCATAGCTTTGACTCTGTGGACCTTTGTCAACAAAGTAATGTCTCCATTTTTTAATATACTGAATAGGTTGGTCATAGCTTTCCTTCCAAGGAGGAAAGTATCTTTTAATGTATACAAATGAACTTCTTTCCCAAAGAGATTCAGACTCACAGACTTAGAAAGTAAACATCTGGTCACCAATTAAGAAAGATGTGGGTCAGGGAGAAACAAGCTGCTTCAGACTAACTTATGTATGCACACTACTATTTATAAAATAAGTCACTAGCACCCACTGTGTAACACAAGGAAACTTATGTCACTCTCTGTAATAACCTATATGGAAAAGGAACTTGAAAAAATATATATACATCTATGTAGAAGTGAATCAAGTTGCATTAGATTTAAAAGGAAAAAAAAAGACTCACAAATTATAATTTGGCTCTATACTCCAGTTCAAATTAAAGGATAAAAATATTAAAAAAAAAAAAAAAAGAAAGAAAGAAAGAAAGCTGACTCTATTCCCCTCGGGCCATAGTGACCTGGGCTGGTGTCACATCCCTGGAGCCTAATTGTCTTGGGTACTAAGGCTGGAGTGTCCTGGGGCTGAGAGCACAGGAGTGTAGCAGGCAGCGTGCCTCCACAATGGACCTGTGGTGCCTCTTGCCCTCTGCAGGACCCCTAACTCCTAACCTCCTGATACAAGTGGGAAAGATTAAGAATTTGGAATTAACATATACTCTGTAACATATATCAAATAGATGATCAAAAAGTAACTACCGAATAGCATAGGAAAGTTTATGAACGCACTGTAATCACCTATATATGAAAATGAACCTGAAGAGAATAAACATCTATGCATAACTGAATCACATATCCATTTTGCTGAAACAAACACATCATAAATCAAGAATATTCCAACATAAAATAACAAGGAAATTACGGGGAAATAAAAAAAAGAATGGAGCCTGAAGAAGTGCTGCTCCCTTGTGGCCTTTTAATTTAACAACATCCAAAAAGTAGTGCCACTTGGTATTTAATACGCACAAAGATCAAGGGGTGGTAAGCAAAAAACATCTACCTTCGAGAAATGTCCTAGGTGCTGTCATTGAAAACAGAATTCAAAACAAGACAGGTGTTCAAGTGGCCAATTTCAAAAGGTAAGTTTAACTCACACCCCTTAAAAGAATTACATGAAAAGATGCCAACATTACTAAATTAAATTAGAGACATGCAAACCAAAACTACAATGAGGTATTTCCTCACATGGTTCATAATGGCCATTGTCCAAAAGTCAACAAACAATAAATGCTGGAGAAAGTGTAGAAAAAAGGATCCATCCTACACTGTAGTGAAAAGGTGAATTAGTAACAGACACTATGAAGAACAGTGTGCGGGGTTTTTTTTTTTTAGAAATGGTAATAAGAATGAAATTAGAATACTTCTTAACAGTATACACAAAAATAAACTCCAAATAGATTAAAGAACCAAATAAAAGGACAGATAATATGAAATTCTTAAGGAAAAAAGCAGAATACACTTTGATATAAAATGTGGCAAGTTTTCCTTTGACCCACCTCTTAGAATCATGAAAAATAAAACAAAAATAAATAAATGGGACCCAATTCCACTTAAAAGCCCTGGCACAGCAGAGGAAACATAAACGCAACAGAAAGACAAACCTTACAATGGAACTAATATGTGCAAAGACACCCAGGAGACATTTATCTCCAAAACGTACAAATAGCTTATGTATCTCAATATCAAAGAAACAACCCAAACGGGGCACAAGATTTAAATGGATCTTTCTCCAAAGAAGACATAGAGATGGCCATGAAACACATGAAAAGATGCTCAGCATCTCTAAGTATTAGAGAACTGTGAATCAGAAGAAATGAGGCATTGCCTCACAGGTCAGAATGATCATCATAGAAAATCTACGACAATAAATGCTGGAGAGGGTGTGAAGGAAAAAAGATCCCTCCCACCTGTTGAAAGTCAGTAAATCCACAAAAGAGAACAGGACAAAGTTTCATTAAAAACTAAACAGAGAAGTACCATATAACCCAGCAATCCCATTTCCTGGGCATAGATCCAGGGAAAACCATAATTCAAAAGACAGGTGCTCCCCAATGTTCATGGCAGCGCTATGCACAAGAGCCAAGACCTGGAAGCAACCTAAATGGATAAGGACAGATGAATGGGTGAACAAGACGGGGTACACACACACAGAGCAATATTGTTCAGCCATAAAAAGGGTGACATCATGCCATGTTCAGCAACAAGGAAGGAAGTAGACACCATCATACGAAGTGAAGTGAGACAAAGAAAGACAAGTATCATATGATATCACTTAGTGGTGGATTCTAAAAATGGAAACAAATGAACTTTAACAAGCAGAAACAGCCTCACAACATACCAAAGCACCTTATGGTTACCAAAAAGGAAATTGGTGGGAAGAGGAAGTGAGAAGGTGGAGATGAACATACCTACACGACTCTTTGTAAAATAATTGACAAGAACCCACTATAGAATGAAGACGCCTATTCAACACTGTATAATAAACTACATGGGAAGAGAATCCAGAAAAAAGACATGTACACCTAAGTCAAAATCAAACTCAGCCTACAACATTGCAAGTCACCTCTACACCATACGAATTACAAAACGAGAATGCTGACTCTCTCCCCTTCAGCCTTAGTGACCTGGGCTGCTGTCACCCCCCTGAAGCCTGGGCAGGCTTGGGTCCCTTGGATGGACTGTCTTGGGGCTGAGGAAGGTGGGGAGGATATGCCAGCCAATGAGCCCTTCCCCACGGCCCTGGTGTGCCTGTTCCCCTCTGCACCAGCCCACAGCCTCCAGACCCAGGCGGGTCCTCCTGCAGTCAGACTACTGCACCCAAAGGGTGCGGAGCCTCTGGGCTGGAAGAGCTTCGAGAAGCCCCGGGCTCCCTGTCTCCCGACGGCGAGGTTCCCACCCCAGCCTCCCTCCTTGGTGGGGCCCCGCCTATGATGAAAGCACCTTCCGCAGAGTGGTGTTGCAGGAACGGGGATGTGTCCAGGGGATAGGGGGAAGGAAGGAAGAAGGAATGGGACACAAGCCTTGGGTGTTTCTTCTGGCACATTCCACTCTAACTGACAATCCAGGAAGAGGACTTCCCCTAAGGCTCTGGTTCCCCCAGTAACCAGGGTAGGGCGCAAAGGCATGCTGCTGCCTTGAGGCCATTTCCCATAACAACAACTTTGAAACCTTTGCTCACAGGCACTTAATAGTCACTAGGCCTGTAGCTGTAAGTAAAAAACACCTGCCCTCAAGAAGTGTCCTAGGTGAGGTCAACAGAAAAATATTAAAAACAAAGCAGGAGTTTAAGAAGCCAGTTGGAATAAGTAAGTTTAACTCACACTGTTTTTAAAAATCACATGTAAAGATGTCAACATCGCTAAACATGAGAGAAATGCAAATCAAAACTTCAAGGAGGTATCACCTCACACCAGTCACAATGGCCGTAGATGAAAAGTACAAACAATAAATGCTGGAGAGGGTGTGGAGCAAAGGGAACCCTCCTACACTGACGCTGGGGATGGAAATTGGGAGCAGCCACTGTGGAGGACGCAGGGTGGGTTCCTTAGCATGAAAATGAGAATGAAATTAGGATGCTCCCTAACACCAGACACAAAAATAAACTCAGAATAGGTTAAAGACCTAAATAAAAGGATAAATACTGTGAAACTCTTGAGGAAAAGAGCACACACCTTGACATAAAATGCAGCAAGTTCTTTTCTGATCCACCTCATAGAATCATGAAAATGAAACAAAAATAAACAAATGGGACCTAATAAACAGTAAAACCATCTGCACAGCAAAGGAAACCATTAGTGAAAGAAAAAGATAACCCTCAAAATGGAAAAAAATTCTTACAAACAAAGATACCTATAGGAAATTTCTCTTCAACACATACAAACCACTAGTACAGCTCAATACCAAAAAAACCAAACAACCCAATAAAAAGTAGGCCAAAGAATAAATGCACATTTCTCCAAAGAAGTCATAGAGATGGCCATAAGGCACATGAAACAATGCTCAGCACCACTAGTTCTTAGAGAAAGGTAAATCAAATGTACAATGAGTTATCACCTCACACTGATCAGAATGGCCACATCAAAAACCCTACAACAATCAAGCCTGCAGAGGGTGTGGAGAAAAGGGAACCCTCCTACACTGTTGGGGGGAGTGTAAGTCAGTTCACCCACTAGGGAGAACATTATGGAAGTTCTTAAAAAGCTAAACATAGAAGTACCCAGTGACCCAGCAATCCCATACCTAGGCACAGATTCAGAGAAAACCAAAATTTAAAAAGATACCTGCAGCAAAAGATCATAGCAGCAAACTAGGTACAATAACCAAGACACAGAAGCAACTAAAGTATACAAGGACAGATGAATGAATATAGAATATAGAAAATGGGGTACAATTTTTGTAATTATACCCCACAATGCGATATTGGTGGTGGTTTAGTCGCTAAGTCATGTCCAATTCTTGTGAACCCATGGACTGTAGCCTACCAGACTCCTCTGTCCATGGATTCTCCAGGCAAGAATACTGGAGTGGGTTGCCATTTCCTTTTCCTGACCCAGGAATTGAGCCCAGGACTCCTGCATTGCAGGCAGATTCTTACCAACTGAGCTACAAAGGAAGGCCAATGCAATATTACTCAGACGTAAAGAAGGAAGAAATAATGCTACTTCCAGTTACAGGGAAGAAACTAGAGATAATCAAACTAAGTGAAGAAAGTGAGAGAGAAAAACAAGTATAGGATGTTACTTCTGGTGGAATCTAAAAATGGATACAAATCAACTTCTTTACAAAAGAGAGACAGCCTCATAGAAAAGAAACTCATGGTTACCAAACAAGAAAGTTGGAAAGACAGGGAGTAATTAGCTGGTTCATATCAATATATACACCTTAAAACAGATGCTAAAGGGCTCTTAATAGTCACAAGTTCTAGAGGGCTATAAATGACATCTGGTCTCAAGAAATGTCCTAGGGTAAATCATTGGGGAAAAAAAATTCCAAACAGGGCCAACTTTCAAGAAGCCAGATTCAATCGGTAAATCGTTCTCACAAAATGTAAAATAATAATAAAAGCACATGCAAAGATAGTCCACATCATTAATTGTTAAATCAATGCCCATCAAAAATACAGTGAGGCATCACCTCATACTAGTCACAATGGCCATCATCGAAAAGGCCTACAAAGAATAATTACTGTAGAAAATGTACAGGAAGTGGAATCCTCCTACAATCTTGGTGGGAATGTAAATGGTGAAACCACTATGGAAAACAGCAAGGAGGTTCCTTGAAACACTAACATAGATCCTACAGTCCATTCCTAGGCTTAGGTCCAGAGAAAATCTCACCATTCAAAATGACATGTACACCTTGATTCTCAGGGCAGCACTATTTACAATAGTCAAGACACAGAATCTACCAAAATTTCCATTGACAGAAAAATGAAGACTCTGTGGTATACCTATACACTGGAATGCTAGTCAGTCATTAAAACAGAATGAAATAAAGATACTGGCAGGGGCATGAATATACCGAGAAATTATCATACTACAAATACTTTTCAGGGAGGAAAGGATGAATATCCTAAGATATCACATACAGGTGGGCTCTATAAGTTCATGCCACTGAACTAATTTATAAAATAGAAACAGGCTCACAGACTGAGAAAACCAAATTAGGATTATCAAAAGAAAGAAGGGACAGATAAATTAAGAGTTTGGGGTGAAAATATACACACTAATATATATCAAGTTGATAATGGAAAAGGGCCTACTGAATAGAACTGAGGACTCTACTGAACAAACTGTAATAACCTACATGAGGAAAATAACAGAGAAAGAATAGATACATATCTATGTATAACTGAATCAAGTTCATGTACACCTAAAACAAACAAAACATTGGGGATCAATGCTACCCCAATACAAAATAACGATAAATCACAAATTAAATTACATGAACTTGGTCTAGAGGAAATCAGACAGTCATGACCCTATGAATTAGATGTGATATGCTATGATATTAATATGACACCACCAAAGGTTTTCACTCAACAGAACACAAAGCAGCAACTCACTCAAAGGTGCCTGCCCTCATGTAAATGGGACAAGATGAAGAGAAGAAAAAGGACCACAGGTTCATCAGGGTAACACCCTCCATTCAGATGTTGGAAATCCCAGAGGCACCAAGACACACTGAGGTAAGGAACAGATACGGGGTCTCCGAGTACAGGATCTGGACCCATGTGAATGGGGTGAGACCCACACAATCTCCAGACCCTGTACCTGGGGTCACACATCCACAGTCTGCACCTGGGGCAGCTCAACCCTTGGTTAGGACACCAGGTCTCTGCTGGATGGGCCCCTAAGGCGGAAACAAGTGGGTTCCTGTAATTTCCTGGGATGGTAGAAAGAAGTGTAGGGTTGGTCTCCTCTCCCCAGACTTGCCCCAGAGAAGTCTTCCTCTTTTCCTTGGTTCTGTCTGATATTAACTACTTTTACAGCTGTCACAGTAACGCTGAACACACTACCTTGGTTCTGGCAGGCTTGGTCCTTTCTTGTCCCACTGAGGTGTTGAGAAAACACATCGGGCACAGGGCTGGAAGACGAGGGGCTGGTCTGGTCTCCACTGAGTACGGACGGTCTACTGGAAGGGGATCACAGCAGCAACCTCGCCTGCTGCCCACTAGCTTTTTGCCTGATCCATGTGCCCTGCAATCCATTCACCAAGTGAATCTGCCTCCCTTCTCGCCATGCTCGTGCCAGCGAATTGGAATAATTACCAGGTAGCCACTTGAGGAGTCTCCAGGAGCCCCAGGGAGGGTGAACCTGGCAGGGGGAAAGACGAAGAGCCCTACCGCAGCATTGACCCGTGAGAGGGCCATGGAAGTTGACTCAGAGAAGAGCACGGTTACCCAGAGAAGCCCACCTTAGCTCCGGAACCCAGACACCTGAGCACTAACATCAGACACCGGCACAGAGTTTTTCAGAACCAAGGCCAGGCTGGGTCTCTGTCCTGGCACACAAAGAACATGGTCTCGTCTGACATAATCAGTGTAGACAGGACTTGAAAAGGGAAAGGGAAAGTGTTAGTCACCCAGCTGTGTCCCACTCTTTGCAACCCCGTGGACTGTAACCCACCAGGCTTCTCTGTCCATGGGATTCTCCAGGCAACAATACTGGAGTGGGTAGTATATATCCAGGGGATCTTCCCAACCCAGGGATTGAGTCCGGGTCTCCTGCATTGCAGGAAGATCCTTTACCAGCTGAGCCACCAGGGAAGCCCATAGACAGGACTTAGGTCTAAATCTACCATGTATGATAGACCGAAGTTGGTCAGGTTTAGAATGACTTAAAGCTGCTCTCCTAGGAGGCACAGGTGAAAGCAGGGTCTCTTATCATTGGACAGGGACGTCTCACCCTCATGTGGGAACTAGGATGTATATTTCTTGCAAAAAAAAAATCATCACTGAGCCCCACACTTCACAATTCACCCACATCAGGAAACTGAAATAACCTGTATCTTTAAACATTTCAATGGGCCACAGGATGACCAGGATCCAGAGCAGAGCCAGAAATTTCTCAGAGTACAAGCCCAGTGTCCTGTGAAGATAGACAGGATGTGACCTGATTCCAGCATCCTAGGCTTCCAGCAGGAGGCAGCCACACTGGAAGCCTTCTGGAAAAGTATATTCTTTATTATTTTTTAATTGAAGAATAATTACTTTACAGAATTTTGTGGTTTTCTGTCATACATCAACAAGAATCAGTCATAGGCATACCCGTGTCCTTTCCCCCCCAGTCCTCCCTCCCATCCCCTTCCCCACCCCACCCTTCAGCCTGTCACAGGGCCCCTGTTTGAGTTCCCTGAGTCATACAGCAAATTCCCCTTGGCTCCCTCTCTTACACATGGTATTGTAACTTTCTATATTACTCTCTCCATACATCTCCTTCTCCCTCCTCTCCTCCCACCTTGTCCATAGGTCTGTTCTCTATGTCTGTTTCTCCATTGCCGCCCTGAAAAGAAGTCCATCAGTGCCATCTCTTCATATTCCATATGTATGTGTCAGTATATGATATTTATATTTCTCTTTCTGACTACTTCACTCCGTATAATGGGCTCTAGTCTGAAAAGTATATTCTTTATCAGAATAAAAATATATTCTTGACATTGCAAGCACACTAGTTATTATTTGCAAACCTAGACTAAAATATTCTTAAAACTTGGCACCCTGATCTTTGCAGTTCCCAATGGTACCTTCATGTTCAGATTTTCTGGGTAGAAACAAGCCATCCTTTCAAATTAGTTTCTTCTAATTCTGTTATTTGTTATTATATGAATGAAAGGTCACACTTGAAAAAAATACAAGAAAACGCCTACAAATAATTAGTGACTCAAAGAGCCCACAAGCTGCATAAATTTTGTCTTCTAAAAGTTTCATTTTTCTCCCTAAACAAACCTAAAAAATTTTGGCTCCCTGACTTGCTTGCTTCTCTGTTCAAACTGAGCTAAAATGAAATTGATATTCATATCAACAAGGAAGAGTTTTGAGATGTCATACAGAGTAACAAGGGCTGCAAACCACATTCTTAAAATATAGCTTTATTTCAAATTGGATTTAATTACAACACTAAGTGGTTACATGGAGTATGAACCAAGGACCTAAATATAGCAGGCAATATGTGAAGACAAATTTGATATCTCATATGTGAGAGTAAGGGCTTCCCTAGTGGTTCAGACAGTAAAGAATCTGCCTGCAATGCAGGAGACCAGGGTTTGACCCCTGGGTCAGGAAGATCCCCTGGAGAAGGGAAGAGCTTCCCACTCCAGTACTGTTGCCTTTTGAACTCCATGGACACAGGAGCCTGGCAGGCTACAGTCCATGGGGTTACAAAGAGTGGAACATGACTGAGCAACTAATACTTTCACTTTACCTTTTTTTTTTATGTGAAAGTAAAAGTTTCTTGTCAGATCTGCAGCTGGTATGCACAAATCATTTTAGAATACTGTCCAACATAGATTGTCTCTAAGTCTGGTTAAGTGTGAAATTTATGAATTAAGAGTGATCTATTCATTCCAGGCAGGAATAGTACATTACTTTGACCAGTCTGTAAAACTTACACATAAAAAAAAAAAAAAAACCTTACACATAATCCACTCAAAATTTCAAGTAACAAAACATTTATCTGAAATTTATATACTCCTGGAAAATTACAGGCTCTCATATTGTGTTCTGTAAGGAAACATCTCCTCTGCCCTTTCTGTTAACGATTTTTCATAGTAACACTTTAACTCCTCAGTTGCTGATATTATTACCAAAATAAACTTGTCCTCCTGGGTAAGAGAGGTGGATTTGCTCCATTGTGATTGCTCTCTGGTCACATGGGTGTCCCAATTTCTAGTTATGTCCCTACATTCACTTTTTCTTTTTGTATCCATCCAACTCTGCTTCTCAGATCTTCACAACACTCAATAATAAATAGAGTCCCTTGGACTGCAAGGAGATCAAACCAGTCAATCCTAAAGGAAATCAATTTTGAATATTCATTAGAAACACTGATGCTGAAGCTGAAGCTCCAACAGTTCTGATATGAAGAGCCGACCATTAGAAAAGACCCTGATGCTAGGGAAGACTGAAGGCAGGAGGAGAAGGAAGATTGAAGGCAGGAGAAGGGGACGACAGAGGACGAGATGGTTGGATGGCATCACCAACTCAATGAACATGAGTTTAAGCAAGCTCCAGGAGGTGGTGAAGGACAGGGAAGCTTGGGCTCTTGCAGTCCATGGGGTCACAAAGAGTGACTAAACAAAACCAACAACAAGTTTGGATTATATTAAACACTCTTTCCATAGCTTTTCCCATATCAAAGGATTCAGAACATGGTGAAGCAGGGAGAAGGGTTGAGATTTTAAATGATTTATAAGGACCCTAAAAAAAAAACAAAACCAAATTAGACTGAGAAATCCTAGCATTTAATGGTCTATGCAAATGAATCACAATGTGTCTTTTTTTATGAAATTGCCACAAATGACTAGAGTTGCAACAAAATTAGAGAATTTTATTTGGAATGATTTGAGTTGAAATAAGCTAGATGGGTGCATTTGAGGATGTATGGGATGATACCTACTTAAGGAGGCGTCAACAAGTATGTACACGTAAGTTGATAAAGTATACCTTTGTAAACAAAGATGAAACATTTAACTATCTTCTTCACTATCTGATCCTTCCAGGCTCCCCTATGGACCTGATGGTTTATGGCCAAGAGATTAAAACTAGTTACACAAATCATGGTTAGCTGTGTTCTCTCTGTTTTGACATTGTTTATGTTTCTGTCTCTCTCTTGTAGTATGACCTTCTAAATGCTACTATCTGTGTCACTTATTTTGTCTACTTTATAACATTGTCTCTTGCATTATCCACTGTGTAGCAAGGCCTCTACATAGAGAGATATTTTATATATTTCAAAATAGTGAAAGGAGCACCTCATGGCTGTATATTGTCACCTTGCTTATTTCTCATTCATATGCAGAGCACATCATGCAAAATGCTGAGCTGGATGAATCACAAGCTGGAATCAAGACTGGCGGGAGATATAGCAACAACATCAGATATGCAGATAATGCCATTCTAATGGCAGAAAGTGAAGAGAAATTAAAGAGCACCTTGATGAGGGAGAAAGAGGAGAGTGAAAAAGCTGACTTAAAACCCAACATTAAAAATACTAAGATCATGGCAACTGGTCCCATCACTTCATGGCAAAAAAGAAGGGAAAAAAACAGAAGCAGTGGCAGATTTATTTTCTTGGCTCCAAAATCACTGTGGACAGTGACTGCACCATGAAATTAAAAGACACTTGCTCCTTGGAAGAAAAGCTATGACAAACCTAGACAGAAAATTAAAAAGCAGAGTCACTTTGCCAACAAAGGTCTGCTGTGGCTGTAGGTGCCCTCCATCCACCCCACAGGGCAGAGACCACAGTCCCCTTACAGATTGTTACTAAATTAATTCCTATGGACCCCACTCGGTCTCTAGTCTGGCCAGGGCTCTGCCTCAACAGGGAAGGTTTACTTCTTCCATTAGTAGTAGGTGATAATCTGTAGGGGACTACGAAACCAAAGCTGAGACCAACAAAACAGAGGCTTTATTCAGAATGCAGAAGTGAGAACTAAGTTCTCACATCAGCTTCTCATTCACCTGGGGAGAGTGGCTTGATTATAAAGAGTAAGGGCAAAGAAGGGGGAGTGAGGCTAATGATGGGGAGCCAGGTGCATTAGGGGGAGGGGCAGGGCTTTTCCAAGGGAGTGAGGTGCCACCTCCTTTTTTATCATTTTTTTATTCTACCTGTCTGGCCATAGCAAGGTAGGTGTGTCACCTAATACAATAATACAGTAAAATCAACATACAATGAGACTCGAGGTCTGTTGGAGGTCAGATTCGTTGCTATCTTGGTCCCAGCTGGTTCCATATGGCTTTTTTTTTTTTTTTTCCATATGGTTTTCTTTCTTGGTCGCTTCCTCTCTTCTCTCTGGACTCCTTTAAAGACTTCTGTTAACTCCTGCTAAAGGTAGGGGTTGGAGGGTTGTGAGCAAGGACATTCCTTTCAAAGGTGGGTTCACAGGTTTTCAGCAAGGGCCTGGAGCAGCTCTGACAACACAATGAGGCTGAGATGGGCAATCGGTCTAATACCTTCACTGGGCTGCAGCCAGATGGGGAGGCAGTGAGCAGGGGGCAGGCAGTCACTCTGTTCTGTGTTTACAGAGATGTGAACGTGGGTCCAGATGCACACTGCCTGCAGACCCTGCTACATAACCTGACTTGAGGACGATACTGGATGGGGAGTGGGTAGGCAGCAGGGAAGACAGCTTGCTCTGGATGTTTGTGTGGGGAAGGGGGACACAGCAACAGGGGCTCCACCTGCAAACCCCAGAACCACTCCCCCATCAGCTCCAGGACTGCTCCTGGAGTGGCAAGGAGAAGCAGATCTCCCACCTACTAGACATGGAGGAAGGGGTGGTGTGGGCAGGGCTGGCTCTTCATTGCGGCGGCAAGGGCTTTTTCTCTTGTTGAAGCAAGTTGGGGGCTACTCTTTAGTTGAGGTGCACAGGCTTCTCATTGCACTGGCTTCTCTTATTGCAGAGCTCAGGTTCTAGAACACGTGGGCTTCAGTGGTTGTGGTAAACAGGCTTATTTGTTCCACGGTATGTGGGATCTTCCCAGACCAGGGATTGAACCCATGTCCCTTGCACTGGCAGGTGAATGCTCAGCCACTGGACCACCAGGGAAGTTTGGCACCACGTTCTTTGACTTCAATCTTGGCAATATCTTCTGGGTCTGTCTTGTCAGCAAGGGTAACAAAAGCAGAATAAACCAATGGGATCCCATCCAACTGAAAAGCTTTTCAGTGGTGACAAGGGAAACCCTCCACAAAATGAAAAGGCAGCCTACTGCATGTGAGACAATACTTGCAAACAATACATGTAAAAGAGTTCATATTCAAAATAGACCAAGATTTCACACAATTCAAACTCCAAAAGACTGAAAACACAACTAAAAAATTGGCAGAAGATTGACATATATACACTGATATTATCTATAAAATAGAGAACTAATGCTGAATAGCAAGAGAACCCTGCTCAGTGCTTTGATGACTAAATGTAAATCCAAAAAGAGGAGATACACGTATACATATAGCTGATTCACTTTGCTGTACAACAGAAACATTGTAAAGCAATTATACTCCAATAAAAATTAATTTAAAAAGTTTTCTCATCATTAAAAACCCAACTCTTAGCTTTAATCTTTTATATTGTTTTCCTCTTCTCTACTGTATTTATTTCTGTTTCAAACTTTATTTTCTCCTTCTAATTTTGGTTCAAGTTTTTCAATAGTTCCTTGAAGTCTAAGGGTGCTTATTGGAGATTTTTTTTTTTCCTTTTTAATGCAGGCATTTATCACTATAAACTTCCCTCCTAGAACTGCTTTTACTGCATCTCACAAATTTTGGTAATTTCATTTTTGTCTCAAGATATCTTTAAATTCACTTTTTATTTCTTCTTTGGCCCACTGATTGTTCAAAATGTGTTGCTTGATTTTCACCTATTTGTGAATTTTCCAGTTTTCCTTCTACTGTTGATTTCTAGTTTTCTTTCACTGTGGTCAGAAGATTCTTGATCTATCAGTCTTAGACTTGTGACTTGAGAATGTGCCATACATACTTTTGAAGAATGTACATCCTGCTGTTGGACTAAAAGTTCTACATAGGTTGGTTAAGTCAATTTGGTCTGTGGTGTTGTTATTCAAATCCGCTGATTTTTTTTTTTTTTTGGTCATTAGTTCTGTTAGATCTACCCATTATCAAAAGTGGATAGCACAGTCTCCACTATAATTGTAATTAGTTCTCCCTTCAGTTTAGTATAGCAGAAAATTCCAGTTAATGGATGTAGATACTCAGCCTCCAAAGATGTGGAGCTATCATCCACTCCTTAAGACTGTGACCTTAATTCCATTCTGACCCTGACCTTAACCCCTAAAGGAAATCAGTCCTGAATATTCATTGGAGGGACTAACACTGAGACTGAAGCTCCAATACTTTGGTCACCTGATGTGAAAAACTGACTCATTAGAAAAGACCCTGATGCTGAGAAAGATTGAAGGCAGGAGGAAAAGGGGATGACAAAGGACGAGATGGCTGGATGGCATCACCAATTCAATGTACATGAGTTTGAGCAAGCTCTGGGAGATGGTGAAGGACAGGGAAGTCAGGCATCCTGCAACCCATGGGGTTGTAAAGAGTCAGACACAACTGAGCAACTGAACAAACAAAATTAACCCCTACTCTTCACTTGACCTCAGAACCTTAACCTTAATTGAATTCTTAATTTTAATTCTCTACATAGTGGGGGAGGGGTAAAAAAATTCTGATGACAGAAACATCCTTTATCTTCTCCTCTGCCTTCAGTGACTGATCTGGATTTTTGTTAATTTAAGTTAAATTTAATTTTAAAAGCCTCGAGTCGTCAGCGGCTTCCATATTTGGACAAAGCACCACCGGTGCCCTGGAGTCGATGTGAAAGGTCAGCATTTTCTCTGGAGGCCAAGAAGAGATGTGGATGGGGGGGATCTGTGTACCTTTATAGGGTAGAAGCCTGTGGTCAAGCGATTCCAGCCTTCTTCCAATTAGAAATTCTTAGTGCCCTAGATTCACCCAACAATGTGGCTTTCAATTGTACAAACTGGGCCATTTGGATCCCCCAAAAGTCACACTGATAAAAATGAGGCCAACAGAAAAAACTTAAAATTCCAAGTTTATGTCAGACATGGGAAGTCTGCAGGCTGACAGGAGACCCTGGAGCTGTCCAGCTGCTGAAAATATGCTGAAAAAGGCTTAAGAAAAATCACAGGTTTTAAAAGTTGCAGTACAAACTGCTCCCCCATCAGAGGCGTTCAACGGCTGAGAGTATGCAGATGGCTAGACAAGCAGGCTTGAGGCTGCTAAGTTCCAGGAAGAATGCCAGTCCACACGGCCTCAGGGGGTGACCCCACACACACACAGAGACCCCCCTACGAATGGCCTGTCCTCGCTCAGACAGACAGGAACATGGTGAGGCATGAGGACACCACATCCACTGCTTTTGGTTATCAAGAGATGAAACTTCTACAGTCACCAACATTACAAAGAGCTTCGATTAGGACTGTATGTTGTTACAACAGTGAATGAGCAAATGAATACATGATTTTTCAACTTAGGAAGATTTACTTAGGTAGAGTTTTCCTGCTTTGAACTAATGGAAAATTTTTCAAAATACAGTACTGAGAGTGACACAATGGATACCTATATGCCAGCAATTACTAAATTACTAAATGTTGCCACATTTTCATCCCATTTTTGTCTTGTGAAATACTGCCAGTCACAGCCCTTGAAAAATTTCATTCCTGTACTCTTCAGTGTGTGGGTGTGTGTGTCTGTGTCTGTGCGTATGCATACACACATGTGCATGCATGCTCAGTCATGTCTGACTCTTTGCAATCATATGGACTATAGCCTGCCAGGCTCCTCGGTCCATGAGATTATCCAGGCAGGAATACTGGAGTGAGTTGCCATTTCCTCCTCCAAGTACTCTTCAGTGTGCACCTATAAAAAAGCAAGGATGACCTCCCACAAAACCACAGCACTGTGCCACATCTCACAAACAACAGAAATTTCTGCATGTGGTTCAACATTCAAGTTAGGAGGGGTTTTCCAAAGCCTATTAACATCTGACAGTAGGGGGATATTGAACATGGAAAGTATGCCATGAAAAATGATATTTACCTGGCTAAGAATCTAGGAGCTGCCCATGAGAATCAACTAAATACCACCACCACCACCCCCCATTGTATAGAGAGGAAAAAAGAAAAGTACAATTTTTGCTGTAGAACCATAAGGAGCATAAACCTCAGATTATACATAAGAGCTTCCTATAGCTCCGTCTGGGTGTAGCAATATGTCCAGCGTTCCAGTGTGGTCATATACTGATGCCTGGATTCGTAAGAATCAGTGAACCTGAGACAGAGGATCTCTGCTCTTCTTATAAGATGCAGGCCAGTGCATGCACCACCCCAAAGGGCTGTGAGCTGCCTGAAGACCCTTTGGGGATGGACTCTCCTCTACTCTCACGCTGTGGTTCCTTGGGGTCTTTGTTGAGCCCGAGACACTCCCAGAGTCAAGGCCAAGAACCATACTCTCATCTCCCTCCTCCTGCGCTTCTTCTGCTCCTCAAGGTCATCAGGGCAATGGAGTTCTTCGTCTCCAGGGAGGGCTGCTAGGCTCCATGTCTGCCTCCAAGCATTAAATTATCCTGCTCAGTCCTGCAAGGGCTTCAGAATAAAATGGGTTCTAGGTGCAGATGAAATGGAAACAGACTCTTAAAAAGAAACCACCCATTTTGCTCAGATCTTTGATGAGGATTAAACTTCCTACTTACACTGTGACTGCACAGATGAGCTCTGTGTGCTAAGAAAGTTTCAGCGACACCAGCCCATTGGTGGCCAGGCCCAGAAGCTTCAGTGTCAACTTGGATGCCTTTTTGGCACTGGGAGTCCGGCCCTCGCTTCACTTCCTGACTCCCACTCAGGCCCACGCTTCCCTCTACTGCCCGTTCTCTAAATTCTTCCCAATTATGAAGTCTCCCCGACACTGAGGTTTCAAAACCACTTTCCCTTTTTGAGATGTGTTTGTGGCCACATCTGCGCTGCTTCCCTGACATTCACTGATGTGGACGGTGAGGAAGGGGTTCCCATTCCAGGGCAGAGGATGGAGGGACTACGTACACAGGGTCCATGTAGCAGGAGGGGAGGGGTCAGCTTCAGCGAGTCCTCCAGGGACTGAGGGAGTGGGGGGCCTGGGAGCTTCAGGGGCTCAGCTGCAGGTGGGCACTGCTGAGATGGAACAACTGGGGAGCGGGGGTCCTGGTCATTAAAGGGGAGAGACTCTGAGGCCTGGGTGGGAAGGGGGTGCATATATCCCTGAGCAGAAATGGGACAAGGAACCTGCTCCAGGCCCAAACAACACATCATCTTCCACATAACAACCCTGGCAGAATAGGGAACTGCCCCCTCACCAGACCTGGGCACAGCCCGGCACACAGTCATCTCTGGGGTGCTGGCCATGCCACCCGCATCTGAATCTCTGGCCTGCTCTGGGTCCCTCAGCAGACACCTCCTTACTGTGGAGACACTTCTCCACCCAACCAGGACTCAGGCCTCTCCTGGCCTCCCTGGCCCTGGGGGCCAAACAAGAGCAGGTGCCTTTTATTAAGGGCTCCCTCCCTCTGCAGGGTGACCCCCAACCTTAGCGCAGGCCTGCAGCAGACTGGACCAGTCTGGAAGTCAGCTTTCCTTCCACTTACCTCCCGCCCATGAGACCAGAGTAGCAACCCAGGCATGGCTGACCCATCCAGCTATGCCCTCACCTGGGCTCAGCTGAGCCCCCGACCAGCAAGTGCCCCCCCACCCCCGCTGTAGGAACAGAGTCCTCAGAACGGCCACAAGAAACAAGTGCTTATAACATTCATCAAGCAAATGCCCTATTTTACTAAAAATCAATGTATACATTACATTTTACAAAAACAGCATCTGTCAGGATCTCTCAGTCCCTTCCCTAAGCAAACAAAAGATGGGGGCTCTGAGGAAGGGTTCCCCTCCAAATGCTAGGGCTACCCCAGGCACCCTCAGACCCCTGGTCCAGTGCACAGAAGGCGGGGTTAGTGGAGCCCCTGCCAGGATCCAGCCTGGGGCCTGTGCAGGGCCCCCACCACCATGCTAGGTGAGGGGCCTGCCAGGGCCATGGACACGCTGGACACAGCCCCGGCCTCAGGAGGAGGACACAGGGTACCCGCAGTGGTTGTGCTCAGTCTCGCCCAGGGCCAGCGTCAGCGACAGGCTGGGCTTCCGTTCCAGCTCTTCCTCCTTCTGGCAGTGCTGTGGGGGCCGAGCTTTGAAGAAGTCGGAGACGTACCGGACCTGGCAGAGAAGAGGGAGGCAGGAGCTGCCTGGGGGGAAACAGGACAGGCCGGGCAGGCTGGGCACAGTGGGGCAGGGGAGCCCAGGAGTTGAGGGCCCTCCAGGGGTGTCAATGAGAGAGCAGAGTTGGGGTCTTAGAGGAAGATGGGAGCACAAGGCAAGGGTCTTGGAGAGGCAGTCCAGAGAGGGCAGGGGTCCCAGAGTGGGGTCTCTGGTCGGGGCAGGGGGTCGGGGCCTGGGAGCTCACAGTGAGGCTGGCCACCAGCGCCCCCTGCAGGAGGCCGACGAGAACGTCACTCCAGTGGTGTTTGTGGTCAGACACGCGGGTGTAGCCCACGTACAGGGCGAAGGCTACCAGGAAGAACTGAATGGTGGGCCGCAGCAGCCGTGCCCACTTCCAGCAGAGCCGGGCCTGCACGTAGAGCTGGGGTCCGAGAGCAGAGTCAGTCGGGCACCCGCCAGGCCCACCTGCCCGACACATGGACGGCGACCCTGGGGCCACAAGCCTAGAATCCCCAGACACGGGACCCGCTTTATCAACACAGAACCTCCACCTCTGCCCTGGCTCTCCCAAGGCCCAGGGAAGGGCTGGCCATAGCCACAATACGCCAGTCACAGACAGCAGACTCACCGCCAAGAATACCATGCAGTACATGCCAAAGGAGGAGTGTCCGGAGTAGAAGGACAACCTGAGAAACAGAGGGTGGTGGGGGTCATGAGGTGGTATGGGGAGGGCAGCCAGAGGGTCTACTCTGTCCTCAGACACCCAGCCCCCGCCTCGCCCCCCAGGGTCCAGGAGGACTTCATGTAAAAACACGGCCAGCGCTGTATGCCCTCAGTCCTTCCCTTTCCAATTTTCTGATGATGTGGTCAATCTCATGGGCTTTAAGGCATCACCATGAAGCTGCTTCAGGCCCTGAAGGCAGAACCTAGGGCCGACAACTGGGTCCAGACAGCAGCTCCACTTTCACTGGGTTTCTTCTCAAGATTATTTTCCACCTGTGCTCACTGATATAAAGTTTGCGTTTTCTTTTTACAGAATTTCAAGTTTTAACAAAGGACATCAAAGGAGTAAGCCAAGGCTGTATATTGTCTCCTTGCTTATTTAACTTATATGCAGAGTACAGCATGCAAAATGACAGGCTGGAAGAAACTCAAGCTAGAATCAAGACTGCCAGGAGAAATATCAATAACCTCAGATGAGCAGATGACACCACTCTTATGGCAGAAAGTGAAGAGGAACTAAAGAGCCTCTTGATGAAGGTGAAAGAGAGTGAAAAGGCTGGCTTAAAACTCAACATTCAAAAAACAAAGATCATGGCATCTGGTCTCATCACTTCATGACAAATAGATGAGGGAAAAATGGAAACAGTGACAGACTTTATTTTCTTGGGCTCCAAAATCACTGAGGACAGTGATTGCAGCCATGAAATTAAAAGACACTTGCTCCTTCGAAGAAAAGCTATGACAAATCTAGACAACGTATTAAAAAGCAGAGACATCACTATGACAACAAATGTCTGCAGAGTAAAAACTATGGTTTTCCAGTAGTCAAGTATGGATGTGACTTGGAATATAAAGATGGCTGAGCACCGAAAAATTGATGCTTTTGAACTGTGGTGCTAGAGAAGACTCTTCAGAGTCTTGTGGACTGCAAGGAGATCAAACCAGTCAATCCTAAAGGAAACCAACCCTGAATATTCACTGGAAGGACTGATGCTGAAGCTGAAGCTGCAATTCTTTGGCCACCTGATGCAAAGAGCTGACTCACTAGAAAAGACCCTGATTCTGGGAAAGATTGAAGGCAGGAAGAGAAGGGGATGACAGAAAATGAGATGGCTGGATGACATCACTGACTCAATGGACATGAGTTTGAGCAAGCTCCAGGAGATGGTGAAAGACAGGGAAGCCTGGTATGGTGCAGTCCAAGGGGTCATGAGGAGTCAGACACGACTAAGCAACTGAACAGCAACAAAGGACATCAATGGACAAGAAAGAAAATGGTAGATTGAGAGACCCCACTCCATGAAAGCGACTGGAAAACTGACAACAGTCAGAACCAGATTGGTGGTGGCATGTGAACCAAAGAAAGGAGCAGACTTACCTCCCAATGCCTGAGATGGAACAGTCCTGCCAGGTGCCTCCCTGGAGCACTGGCAGTAAACACTGACAGCAAATAAGTCACCATTGCCTGGGGCAGTAAAGGCAGCAGGATAAGAAGGCTAGCCAAGAAGCAGACAGGAAAGGCCAGGGGGAGCTGCTCTGCAGAATGAGGCTGGGAATCTGGGGGCCAGGCTGGACCTGCCAAGGTGCTCAACTCTCCACTCTGGTGAACTCGCAGGCATGTCAACTGACATGGCCCACATGGCACATGTACCCCAACATATACATGTACCCACACGGCACACATACCCCAATACACACATACCCATAGGGCACACGTACCCCAACACACACGTACCCCAATACACACGTACCCCACATGGCATACATACCCCGCAGAGCAATGTACCCCATCACAGCAACACACCCCAACACAAACATATCCCACACAGCACACCTACTCCAACACACACATACCCCAGTACACAGACTCCAACATGGCTCACATACTCCAACATGGCAGATGTACCTCACCATGGCACATGTACCCCAATATACATGTACTTCAACATTCACATACCCCACATGGCACACAAAGCCCATCTGTAAAATGAAAGCTTTTCTTCCATGGTTCCAGGTATCTAAGGACATATCTGTCCACTCACTAGCTTATCACTTAGCTAACAACACAACTTCACAGCCACTCATGACAAAGAACAAAGACTTTACAAAATTAGTTCAGAACACTTACCTAGCAAACAACCAATGACAACAAACAGCAAAAACAACAGAAGAGTCTGATTTCCAGATGTATGCTACATTATATGTATGTATGCTACATTATAACATTAAAAATGCTCAGGGAAGGGAGACACATATATACCTGTGGCCAATTCATGTTGATGTACGGCAAAATCCATCAGAATATTATAATTATTCTCCAATTAAAATTAATTAATTAATTTAAAGAAAACTGCCCACGGACCTCCCTAGTAGTTCAGTGGCTAAGCCTCCCCACTCCCAATGCAGGGGGCCCAGTTTCATCCTTGGTCAGGGAGCTAGATCCCACATGCTACAACTAAGATAGTCTTGGTGCAGCAAAATAAGTAAATAAATAAACAGTTTAAACATATTTATGTAAAACAAAACAAAAATGTCAAGTTTTCAACAACAATAAAAAGTTATAATAGATGCACAAAAAATGTGGGAAATGTCCAAGGTAAAAAAGTCTATTACTAGAAGCTGTCGCTAAGAGACTCAGATATCAGACTTACTAGATAAAGGCTTTTTTTTTTAGTTTGGTAAATAAAGATTTTTAATCTGCCATTTAAAATATGTTCAGAGAGCTAAAGTGAGAAAGATGTCTGACCTAATAGAGAGTACCAAAAAGAAACAGAAGTTGTAAAAAGGAATCAAATAGAAATTCTGGAGTTCCAAACTATAGTATGTGGAAGGTGAAATCACCAGAGGGGCTCAAAAGCAAACCTGTGCAGGCAGAAGAGCATGTGAACATGGAGACAGGTCAATCGAGACTTTTGGTTAAGGAACAAAAAATGAAAAGAATGAACAAAGTTCAATGAACTCCAATCTTGTGGAACACCATCCAATGTACCAACATATGCACAACAGGAGTCCCAAAAGGAGAACAGATAAAGGGTCAGAAAGAATGTTTGAAGAGAAAATGCTAAAAACTTTCCACATTTGATGACAAACATCCATCCACACACCCCAAAAGCTCAATGAACTCCAAACTGGATAAACTCTAAGACAGCACAGCACAGTCAAGCTACCAAAAGATGGTGAAGATCTCGAGAGCTGCAAGAGAAGGCATTTGTTGTGTACAAGAAATCCTCAATAAGATGAACAGGTAACTTCCCATCAGAAACCATGGAGGCCAGAAGGATTCCAAGTACTGAAAGAGAAAACCCTGTGAATCATGAATTCTACATGTGGCAAAATGATCCTATAAAAATAAAGAGAAGTTTAACATTTCAAAACAAACAAGAACCAAGAAAATCCATGGCTCATTCGCCTACAAGCTCTATGAGAAATGCTAAAGGGAGTTTTCCATGGAGGAATGAAGGATACTAGTCGGTATCTCAAAATCTACAAAAGATACCAGTAAAAGTAATTACAAAACATAAACAGCAGTGTAAATGTATTCTGGTGTATAATCTTATTTTTCCCTACATGATTTAGAAAAGAAAAAATATGCTAAAGAAAAAAATCAACTAGACTAACTGGATCATTCCACAGTAGGTATTGCGTCATTATGCTATACATCTGAAATTAATATAATGTGGCAACTATGGGTTTCCCAGGTGGCACTAGTGGTAAAGAACCCACCTGCCAATGCAGGAGACATAAGAGACGTGGGTTCAACCCCTGAATTGGGTAAATCCCCTGGAGGACAGGGTTTCCCTGGTGGCTCAGTTGGTAAAAGAATATGCCTGCAACGCAGGAGACTGCGTTCGATACCTGGGTCGGGAAGATCCCCTGGAGGACATGGGAACCCACTCCAGTATTCTTGCCTGAGAAATCCCATGGACGGAGGGACCTGGCAGGCTACAGTCCATGGGGTCGCAAAGAGTCAGACAGGACTGATCAACTAAACCACCAGATCTGGAGGGCATGGCAACCCTCTCCAGTATTCTTGCCTAGAGAATCCATGGACAGAGGAGCCTGGTGGGCTACCAGCCCACTGGGTCGCAAAGAGTCAGACAAAACTGAGGTGACTTAACATGGCAAATATAACTTAACTTTTTAAAAACCATATAAAACAGTTATAAATCTATGTTGATGAGTACATGATGTATAAAGATAAAATCTGTAACAGTAACCTCATAAGGGGGTGGAGATATATGGCTGCAAACGTTTTGCACAGTAAGTACCTATGAACAGAAAAAGCAGTAACGGGGGAAAAAAAGCAGTAATGCATATAGAAAACAAATAACAAGACAAAGGACATTCACTGTGAGAAAAGGATCAATCCATCCAGAGATACAACAACAAAGATACGAGACTTAAACTTGGAAACACTGCAGAATCCAGACCTGAAAGGACAGAGGGTGTGATTCTACTGATAGGAAATGTTCAATACAAGCCGATCCACAGACACAGAGTGGGTTCCTGGTTGTCAGGGGCTGGGGTGGGGGTAACAGCTCATGGGTGTGGGCTTTGTGTGTGTGTGCTGAGAATATTCTACAATATTAGAGTGGGGACGGATGCACAGGACTGGGAATACACTAGAAACCAACAAGTTGTGCACATTAAGATTGTTAAATTGGTGGATTTTATGTTTTGGGAATTTTACTAAATTTTTAAAGAAGGAAAATAGGACATCAACCAAATGAAAAGTTCACCAGTAGAGATGGGGAGAGGACAGAGCAGAACGTGAGGGTGGGGGCCTGACATTTCCAGGAGGTGGGTCACCCCTCCTGACACCTCCTGCTCTGCCCCAGGGCCAGAAACTCCAGCCCCACCTAAGCTCCCTGCTGGCGTGATGCAGGCACGGGCACCTCCAGGCCTTGCTCCTGCCCGCTCTCCACACCTTCTCAACCTGGCAGCTCACCCCGCAATACCCAGCTCCTGAGGGCCCTTCTGCAACGCCCAACCTCCTCCCCGGGTGGGGCATCTGTGGTCCAAGCACTGCCCACCTGGACTCCGTGACGTTAGCAGGGCTCCCCCTGCACACCTCCACCTGCACGTACGCCGAGCAGTTGACGCGGCTCCAGTCAGGGTCACACACGGCCAGGAAGTTGGGCCGCAGGCGGCCGATCATGTACTTGGCCAGGTCTGTCAGGGACTGGCTCACTGCCGCCCCAAACAGGAACGTCCCCACCACCTTGTAGAGGGCGGCCAGGTAGTTGTTGAAATCAGAGCGGGAGTAGAGGCGGTCCGTGTACACCAGGTAGGCTTCCCCGGCCGACACCTGCAGGCAGCAGCCAGGGGCTTCAGGGTTCCCAGCCTCTCTGAGGTCACCAGCTCCCTGGTGACCTCAAGAGGGCTCTCTTCCACACAAACACCACCCCGGGCAGGACTGGACCTGCCAATGCCCCAGCCGCCACCCTGCACGCCCTCCTGCCTTACAAGGATGACAGTGGCTGTGATGATGACCCCGGCCATGAGCCCGTGGGTGATGGTGTCTGGACGGTAGGGGTACCGGATGGAGTCATCTCCACAGTAGAAACCTCGCTTGTACGGAGTGTTGACGAACGTCAGGATGGCGCAGGGCAGAGCGGCTGGGGGTGGGGGCAGAGGGAGAGAAGGCCGGTAGCTATGAGGTGCTCCCCACAGCTGCTCCCCAGCTGAGCCCCACACAGGAGTCTGTGACTTTGTCCGGCACCTGGACCAGGCCTCAGCCTCCCTCTGGGTCTCCCCACCTCCCTTCCCACCTGACAGTCAGGAGGAGCTTTCCTCACAGTAAACAAGAGGTCACCACCCTGGTTAAAACTCTTGTTAGTCCCCTTCATCATCAGATCAACACTCAGGTCCTGCCCAGGCCAAGTGTCCACCCCCTGCACACCGCCCACCCTCTCCCACCCCTTGCTTCCCTCCAGCGTCCTCCACTCTGCCCTTCACCCAAAGCCAGCAGGCAGCCGCCCAGGCCTTCGCTCACAGCCCATTGGCTGCCCAGAACAGTTCTGAATGACTCCCGTCTGCCTTGCTGATCTCCCCACTCCTGGGGCCCCTCTCACAGCCTTTCTCCAGGGTCCTCACCTTGTGTAATCTGCCATCACCCTGTAATACCCGAATGACTCCCCAGGCACTGCTCCCCCACAGTGAGCACTTGGGGGACCTATTATCATCAAGGACTAGTCTCTGGAGCCTTCTCAGGTGGGGCCTGGCAGAGGTAAGTGTCTTCCCAGGTGGTTCTAGTGGTAAAGAACTCACCTGCCAATGCAGGAGATATAAGAGACTTGGGTTCGATCCCTGGGTTGGGAAGACCCCCTGGAGGAAGGCACGGCAACCCACTCCAGTATTCTTGCCTGAAGAATCCCATGGACAGAGGAACCTGGAGGGCTACCATCCATAGGGTTGCAAAGAATCGGACACTACTTAAGTGACTTAGCACACAAAAGGAGGATGCCCTGCTTGTTGTTCTAGGGTTGGCCAGAGACCAGGAGCACCTGGTGAGACATCTGCATCCACACGCTGTCCCTGAGCCAGCCATACAGGGACGGGACAGGCCCGGCCCAGGCCAGGGAGCTCCGTCCAAAGGTACATTCAGGAGTCACAAGTCATGACCAGACCTTGCCTGGCACGGCCGCAGCCCAGGGAGTCTGGGGGCCCCAGGAGCCAAGGGCAGCTGGGGCACAGGGCTTCCCCAGGGTGGGAGCACAGAGACAAACCCAAGCAGGGTGCCCTTTGGCCCTGGCAGGGCAGGTGATACATGAAAAAGGGTGTGACCAGAGCAGGGGGAGGGCAGGGCCACACCCCCTTCCAAAGGTCACGTTCAGGGCCTTGGGGACCACCTGTGATGGTGCTGATGCTGGGAAAGACTCAGTGAGGAACACAGAGGTCTGGCTCATGGAGCTGAGGGGCTGGGAATAAAAACAACAGGTATGGCACGACTGGGAGGTGGCTGTGGCTGTCAATGGAGTGTTGGGCAGGCACACATGGGAAAGTGGCTTAGAAATTCAGAGGACATCTGGGGAAGAGCACCCTCAGAAGGGCGGCCAGTACAAAGGCTGGAGAGTCTGGAGAGCTGAGTGCTGGGGGGAGCGAGGTAGGGTGAGCAGAGGGAGCAGGTTGGAGACAAGCTGAGGAGCAGAGGCCTGCAGGGGTGAGGAGGGGGGCTAGAAGAGGCTGAGAAACCAAGTCGAGCCCTCCCCAGAACCTGAGCAGAGCAGGGGCTCCCACAGGGGTTCCTGTGGCAGGAGGGCAGTGAGTCAACCTCCAACTCCTATCCCCCAAGCCCAGCCCTTTCCCCTGGAGATTAGGACACACAAGATCAGAACTGGGGCCAGGCTCTCCTGGGATTCAGGATTCCACTTCCTCCCTCTGCCTGAGCCGCTGAGGCTCAGGTGTCCCCATGGCAGACACTCCAGAGCCTTCCTGACCTGGTGTTGACCTCCATGTTTCTTTCCCTCGGGGACCTTGTCACCATCTAAAACTCAACTGCTGCTGTACTGAAGCTTCTAGACTGGGAGCTGGGTCGGCCTGGGCCCCAGTCCCTGGCACATGGGCAACCCCACCCAACCTAATCTCTGCTCAGTAACCCCCAGCTGTGTGACCTCCAGAGGGAAGCCAAACATCCCTGGGTGCAAACTGGGGGGCACAGCAGCACCCTCTCACAGGCTGATTGGAGGAAAAGGTTTAATTATCACAGGCGTCATAGTGTCTGGCATACAGTAAGTGTCACAAAAGCGATTAAAGAAGTGCTCAGGAAAGGATGCCCAAGGTGAGTAGACACACACAACACCCTCACCCAGGACTTCCAACTGCCACCTGGCCCTTCCCAAAAAGGGTCTCTTCTAGGACGTGGGACGAGACATTGCCTCGGCCAGCAGCCAGGCCTGACCCCTCCCGTCCCAGCGGAGGTGCAGGAACCAGACTAGAGGGAGGGCAGAAGAGGCTGGAGGGGCCCCTCCCAGCGCCGGGGGTAGGATTCCGGGGCCATTGTCCTTAGAGCCCCGGAGCAAACACTCAGCCTTTTGTTTCCGAGACCCTGGGGGGTAGGGGGGAGGGGGTTGGGGCTGCCCCCTCCCCCAACCTGGCCCGCAAACCCGCCCGACAGGTTTGGTCCGCGCCACCCCAAGGCCCCCAGTTCGACAACAGCCAGGGGCCCGGTTTCTCTCCTGGGCCCGGTCTCTCTCCCGGCTCTCCCGGGCCTGAGACCGGAGGGCGAGTGTTCGAATCCCACCACTGCCAGGGCGCCCCCGGCCAGGGTTCCGCCCTCCCAAATCCAGCCGACCAGAGCCTGGCGCGCGGTGGAGGGCCTACAGGGGCGCCCCGCAGCCGCGCCCCCGGCCCTGCCAGCCCCACCCGGCCGCCTCCAGCGTGAATCACCAGCCCGGCCTGGCCAGGCGAGGCGGGCGGTGGAGCGGGTGGGGGTGGTGAGCGGCCCCGGGGGCGACTTCCTGCTGCCGCGGAGGGGCGCGGGGCACCGACCCCTCCGACCGGAGGCCAGCGAGGGAAACCCAGGCCGCGGAGGGCGCGCGCAGACGTCGGGGCCGGTGGAGGGGGCGAGGAGGTGACCCGAGGCTCCGCCCACCTCCAGAGGCCTCCGAGGGGTGGGGGCCCTGCGGCCCCCACCGGTCCTACAAAAGTTCGGGGGAATCGGGGACGGGGCTGCCCGGGAAGGGGTCCCCCCACGCCCCCAGGCCCCTGAGGCTCTTACCGACCAGCACGCACAGCACGTCGAGCAGTACGAAGACCCACCTCCGCTCCATGCCGCCCCCGCCCGGGCCGCGCCCGCGACCCCCGGCGCCCGTCCCACCGCGTCCCGTCGCGTCCCGGCTGGGCCGCTGGGTCACATGGCCTCGGAGCCCGGCCCAGTCGGGGGGTAAGGGGGGGTGGAAATGAGGGGGGCAGGGCCCGGAGGGACGGACGGGGCGGGGCCACCGGGGGAGGGGGTGGACTCTGCCCCCGCCCCGCCCGCGTCCCGCGTGGGGGGAGGGGCGTGGGTAACCGGGTCGGTACCGGCCTGCGACCGGAGGAAGGGTTGCGAGTCTAGGAGCTGGCTGGTTCGTCCCAGCACGCCCCTCGCCCCCCACGGGAAGCTGAGGCTGGGGGACCGCCAGTTGGGGGTCACCCCGCAGCGTCTGCGTCCGGCCGCATGCCCCGGGCACCCACGGATTGGATCGGCTGAGTCTGGGGTCGGGAGAAAGAACGAACAAACGAAGGAATGTATGAGGGGCGGCCGGACCGGCCGGCTGGACGGGGCGTGGAGGACGGAGCTTGGATACCCCAGCACCGTTCCTGCGAGCCCCTTGGTGTGCCTCGGTTTGCTTTTTGGGGCACTCGAGCCCCTATGTGCACGTCTGAATACTTCTGAGGCGAGAAGTGTGTACAAATCGATGGGGCATTGTGGCTTAACTGCAGGATTTTTTTTCTTTCATCCTAGTGGCCCTTATACATCCCTGGCATTTGAAAGCCATTTCCTCAACGCTCACCCTGTTTGTGCCAGGCCCTGCTCCCAAGTGGCACACTTCCCACCCCCGTTTACAGGGAGCAAGTCGTGCCCGGAGGAGTTGCTCACACACTGCAAAGGGTAAACTTAGGGTCTGTGCCCTACATCCCCTCCAGGTCCCAAGGACTGAGCTGGGACGTGCAGGGGTTCGACACAACCGCACTGGATTCTCTGGGCCACAACCATATGAGAGGCGTTGGGGAGTGTCACTACCTCCGGGAGAGCCCTGGACACGGGAGGACACTCGAGGTTCGGCCACTCTATCAAAGTCACACAGTGTGGGCTAGGGTTTGAGCCAAGCAGCCTGGCCCTAGCCCCACCCCCGCCAACAATCTAAAAACATGTTCCCGGACTCTTTTTCTTTTTAGAGAGGAAGCGAGCCAGGTCCAGAGAGGAGCATCCTCCAAGGTCAAGCAGCTGAGAGGTGGACTCAGTGCCCCCTTCCTGAGGGAGGAGGGGTCGGCAGAGAGGCAAGGTTTTGGGGTGGGTGGGGGGGTGACAGTGCCCAGTTCATCTGTGGCTCCTCCATCCCTGGTCAGATAGTGGGATTGACATGGTGCTCGGAGTCCCCCTAACCCAGGAACGACTTTCCTTAATTAAGCAGTCCAGCAGGCTCCAGCACCATCACCACCCCGCCCCTACACACACTCAGAATAACTCGGCCCACCCCCAGGACAAGAGCAGGTTCTGCCTGGAAACTAGACCTGGATTTTCCGTCTGCGGTGTGGCAGACAGTGGGAGGCACATCCCAGCAACCCCCGCTTTCAACCGCATACCCAGGAGCTGGGGAAGGCACATCCTCAAAACGGAGCTCCCTCCCTCACCCCGACTTCCTCCCAGGCGTCCCGAGGAATCAGATTACTCGCCCGCAGGGCTTCCCTGTCTGGGCGGGGGAGGGCCTGTTGCCAGGACCTAGTTCAGGTTGGGGGGGGGCGGTTCTCGAAGTCCTGGACTCCGGCTGACGCCCTCCCGCCCCTGTAAGGCTCTGCCTCTGCCCACTGGCTCCTCCGGCTGCACTCACACAGGAGCGGCGGCCCCGTCCGTCCGTCATTCATTCATTCATTCATTCATTCGTCAGTTCACTCTTTGAAGCGGCGGAATTACCTGACAAAATACCTGTGTAGGTGCCTGACTCATACGTCACACGGACGTTATCCAGCATCTTTATTGGGCACTTTCCACATTAGCCTGGCTGCGATCGGATGGCTGACCAACCCTCTCCCTGTGGTCTTGACATTTTCAGTCAAGGGTAGGGAGGTGCAGCACGGCACTGACATGGATGAAAAGAGCACCTACTGTGTGCTGGAAGGGCCAACTTGGGGGTGGGGCTATGGGGTTGAACCCAGGAGTGGGAAGGAGCAGGAGGCCAGGTGGCTGGACAGAGGGCTGCCCTCCCCTCCCTGCTGACGTGGGCAGGGATGGGATCACAACATGGTGAGAGCAGCACGGATTCGGGTCAGGGCTGGAATTAGGGCTAGCTGGAAAATCCGCCTGGCACCAATGAGGCCGACCCTGAGGACAGAGCCTGAGCTGGGAGGCACTGATGTACCTAAGCCCCTAGTTGGGTCCAGAGACTGCACCTCCTCTCTTGCCTGGCAGTCAGGGCTGCTTTGCTGCACCTGAGGGACTACGGATTGGCTCCCAAGTGTCATGAAGATGCAGGAAGAGGTGCCTGGGGGTGAGCAGAGAGGCTGGCACACAGCAGGCACCCCTCACCCAGTGCACCTCCAGCCTTGCCCCTCTCTGTACTTCTCCTGGGGCTTAGACATAAGAGACCCAGGTTCAATCCCTGGGTCAGGAAGATCCCCTGGAGAAGGAGATCCAGTATTCTTGCCTGGAAAACCCCATGGAGAAAGAAGCCTGGCAAGCTATAGTCCATAGGGTCACAGAGTCGGACACAACTAAAGTGACTTAGCACTGCAGCACTGCTGCTCCCAGGACTCAGCACGACCATCCAGAAACAGGGTGACCTCCAGTTCAGCCCCAAGTCCACATCCAGGAGCTCACGTGCCCAAGACATCGCCCCTCATGCAGGCCCTCTCCTTCCTCTGCTTATCCCCAGCCTGGAGCTTTAGGAGGCAGGCACACCGACCAGGCACTCTGCTGCTGCTTCAGAACCCAGGTTGAGCCCATGAGCAACAACCGGCCCAACAGCCAGAGGAGAGCTCCGCAGGATCACGGCCACACAACACAGGCCCAGAGACCTGTCTCCACCTGCTCCTCAGGAAGTGAGGGAAGGCGGGGCAGGTCACGCCTCCAAGCACAAGAGCACCCTCCCACGGCACCCCTCCGTCTTTGCCCCAAAAGCCAGGACTCCCACCCCCACCCCCCAACCAAGAAGCACACAGTGCAGATCTGGAAGCCCTGCAAAGTCACCAACCCTGGTCCCTCCAGGCAGGTGGTGACTGGTGAGGAAAAGTGGCACGGGCAACAAGGGAGGCTGAGAACCCTTTTCCAAACCCCACCGCCATCCTGGGTCTCACCCCCTTGGGACAGCCCATGGGAGCAGACCTGCGTTCACTTCCCAGGAGCTCACACAGGCCTGGATCCAAGCCCAACACCACAGGAGGGACTGGGGGCAGCGTACACAGGCAGTACCCCCCACACAGACATCACACTCCAGCCACCACCGCCCACCCTCCCAACTTTACTGCACAGGGTGTTGGGGGAGAGAGTAAGCCCCACCCACTGGACCCCCAAGATGGAGAGGAGACACAGGCTCCAGAACCTCCTGGCTGGTGGCACAGGAGTGGGCTCTGCCAGATGCTGAGGCAAAGTGACAGCCTAGCACAACCTCAGCGTTAACATCGGGGCATCTGCAGTACCATGAACCTGGGCTTCCTGTCCTCACAGCAGCCCAGGACGAGGGCTGCTGGGTCTAACAAGTGCATGCACAGGACTCGGGTGAATCTGAATACCAGGTGAACAAGTCACTTTTAATATAAATATGTCCCAAACACTGTATGGGATATACTTACCCTCAAAGATTTGTTTACCTGATTCAAATCTAACTGTCATCTCAGAACCACAAACCAGGAAAATATGAGCTGTGGGGACAGCCCAGTCCCATTCTAGAGCCCAGAGTCCTGGGCCAAGGAGGACAAGGCCCTAGCTCAGAACTGTCCGTGTGTAGCCATCTCCTCCATCCCGTCCCCACTCCGGTGGGTCCAGCCTCTAGTGTGGCCTAGCTGATGGCTGGCTCCTTCTACAGAGTGGCTGGAACCAGGCATGTCCTCTGGGAAAGGCTCCCCGAGACTGTGCTCCCACCTCCCCTTGTGTGGTTAGAAGGTAGGTCACAAAAGAGCTCCACTCCGGCTGTGAGGAGATAACACTGGATGAACTAGAGAACAGCAGTAGTAAAGGTACAGTGGCACTTCTGTCTGTGAGAAGTCCATCCTAGAGACCAGTGCAGGCGTCTCCTAGCACTGGGACAGAGCAGGAAACCTGGGTGCAGGTGGTGATTCTGCCTGCAGGTCTGGGATGGACACCAGTGGACCTGCAGAAAGGCAGACAGGGCGAGCTCACTGTCAAGATGCCTAAACCAGGGGCTTCCCTGGTGGCTCAGTGGTAAAGAATCTGCCTGCCAGTACAGGGGACACTACTGAAGCCCACGTGCTAGAGAAAGCCCGTGCAGCAACGAAGACAAAGCACAGCCAAAAACTAATTAACCAATAAGAAATACACAATGTGTGTGTCAAAGATGGGCCAGGAGGTGGCCCAGAGCAGGGGCAGGAGGGCCAGGGAGCAAGAAGCACAGAGAGGACAGGACAACGCACAGTCTCAGGACAACCTGGGCTCTGCCAAGTGGGGACCCAGGAGCAGAGCCCAGAAGGAGCATCAGACAAGCCAGCCAGGAAGCCCCATCCCCACCCCCACCTCCCCACCAGTGATGAAATACACTGACTCTCAGGTCCTAAGAGCTCCACAGAGGATAGACACCAGGCACAACACATCCAAACATAAAGAGAAAATCAGTCGAAAAGAAAAAGATGTCGTGTTTGGGGAACACAAGTGAGAATGACAAACTTCTCATAGCAAACAAGAGAAGCCAGGAATAAATGGGACATCAAGGATGCCGAGAGAAGAAAAAGCCAACCTGAAATGTTACTGTTGTTTCATTGCAAAGTTGTTTCCAACTCTTATATCAAGTTAAAAAAATAAGTGCTTGAGAAACAAGAGCAGTGAGGACTCTCAGCCATCAAAAGCCAAGAGAAAGCAGTGCAGTTTCCCTGCCCAGCCCATCCATCTGCAGTCTCCCAGCCCATCTGCCGCCCAGCACCCCCACCTCTCAGCCGCTCTGACAGGCAGGTCCATCCCCATCAGGTGCCAGCTCAGAATTGCCTCCACTTACCTGACAGCCTCCCTTGCACCATCATTGAGACACAGAGCTTGCTTCCCATGACCCCCAGGCCCCCAAGCCCCTGGAGCCAGTATGGGGTCCACCAGAAGACGGGCACCTCCTGCCACCCACCCACCTGATTCACCACAAGGTACCCATGGGGCTTCAAACCAAGTTTAATAAATAAAACAGCACGGGGGTCAAGGCAGTGTCACTTCACAGTGTGGTCCTTGGTGGGGCAAGGGAAGGTTGAGTCCAGCCCTGTGGATGGCTCGAGCCAAAGCCCCCCTGGTGACACGGGGTGGGAGCGCTGCCCTGCCCCCGGAGGACCCCACTCCCATTTGTAAACAGAAACATAAATAAAACAAGGCGGCTGGGGAGGAGAAAGCCCAGGACCCCAGCAGTCCCACTGGGACCTCAACAAAAACACAACCTCCTAGGTCAGGAAAATGGGCTGGAGCTGGGCCCCCGGTGCAGCTCAGAAAGGGCCTTGGTGCCAGGGGATGTGAGTCCCATGTCCTCAGACCCACACCCGAGGCAGCCAAGGACCCAGGGGGTAGGGGTGGGGTGCGTAAAGTGCAGCTTTTCCTGAAGTGGACAGCGGGCAGACAACAGGGCAGGGCCAGCATCGAGGTATATGGCTCTGCACCCCACGGGGTTTGGCACCGAGTAGCAGCTGCCCCAAGCCTCGGCCGGGGCGGCCCGTGGTCCAGCTGGGCGCAAGAGAAGAGTGAGCAGAGTGCCGGGAGTGCCCGGCGGAGGCTGCTGGTGGGGCGGCGTCCGGCCTGTCTCCCCGGTCCCTGGCGGGGCCTCTGCTGCTGGACAGGCCGGCCCTCCAGGCCCGACCGCCTGATGGATCCCACGGTGGGCGCTGAGCCTGGGTCACGTGGTGTGTGGCGTGGGAGGGCCCCGCTCACCCTGGTCCTCGAAGAGTTCTGAGCAGAAGAGACGCCACCCAAGGCGCACAAAATAGGGAGGGGTCGGGAAGACTGACAGGCGGGCCTTGCAGTGGCCCCAAGTCCAGTCCAGCTACACGCCCGCCTGTGGCCAGGGATCAACAGGTCATCACGTTACAGCTGCAGGGGAGAGTGGGAGAGATGGGAGACATCAGTGCAGCCCCCAAGCACCGGGCCCACCCTACCTCCCGGAGATCCACCCCCACTGCCGACAGCCCCTCCCAAGGCAGCAAGGCCTGGTGCCCAGGGAGGGCTGGCGGCTCGCAGGGCCAGGAGCAGCCTGGCACTGGCCCCGTGTGTACCTTTTTGGATTTTGAACCGTATGAATGTATTACCTAGTCAGAAAGATAAATAAGCCAAATTTAAAGTAGAGAATAAAGCTAAAGAAACCAACAGCCTGCTTGGGGGCCACGCCTCCCTCGGGCCCTGGGACAGCCCCTCCCGCTGGCTTCAGCATTGCCTGAGGTGGGGGCACAGATGGGGAGTCTGGGGAGTCGCACTCACTGTGACAGGGGCTCCGAGTGCAGCCCGGGGGCCGGGCATGCAGGGTGGGAGGCCAGGAAGGGGTTCACATCCCCGATGCCGATGAGTCCAAACTCGGCCACCGACAAGGCCACTTGCGGTGGGCCCACAGTCTCCTCAGGCTCTCCATCTGTGTCCTCATGGCTGGAGACAGGCGGCAGCTCCTCAGGCAGGGTCAAGTCCACAGCCAGTCTTGGGCTGGCACCGGGCTCTGAAGCAGCCGTGGCGGGCGGGAAGAAGGCCGGCTCAGCCAGGGCTGGGGGCCGCCGAGGCAAGGGCAGGGCTGAGGGCTCATCCAGTGGTGGGAACGAACGAAGCCCTGGCTCTGAGGACGGGGGTACGTCAAGGGCCTCCCCAGGCTCGCCAAGACTCCCGGACATGCTGCTGCCCATACTCAGGGGCTCTGCGGAGGGAGAACGCAGCTGTGGCCAGGCCCCCATAGTGCCCACGCCCAGCCCCGTCAGGTCAAGGGCAATGCAGCCACAGCCCGCAGGCCCAGAGATCATGATCACCTCAGGCTGTAACCTGTGTGGGCTCCAGCCTGCTGGGCCTAGCAAACCAAGGATCCTCTTCACAGAATGTTCACACGAACGTGTAAGACACACAAGGACACGAGGAGCCTAACTTGTGGGAAGGACATGACCCTGTTCCTCAGGGTAGGCCAGGACACAGCAGGTTCACAGAGAAGGTGAGAGGAATGCAGGCACCTCACCAGGCACATCAGGGACCCAACCGCACTCTGGAGCCAGGACAACGGAAGCAGACCCAGAGACCAGGGTCCTTGTCCCCTGTGGTCCCTTCACAATTGCACTAACCACCTGGGCCTAGTCCTGCTCTCACACGGCCCTGGGCCATGTGCCAGAGGGAGCACAACACCCCCCTGGGCTCTCACCCAGGGCCACAGACCACACGGGGCTCCCCCCACATGCAGAGCCAGACCCCAAGGGTGCCTCGTGTGTGAGATGCCTTTCAAGACCACATAGGTGGAAGGACAGGGGCCCCAGACCCCTGCTATTCAGTGTCCTCTGGCCTAGGATGGAGACCAGGGAGGAGGGGCCCCAAGAACAGGGCCTGCCCCTTACTCACCCGCGTGCATCTGGGCCAAGCGGTCATGCTCAGGGCCCGGGCCGTGGGCAGCGGCAGGCAGGGGCAGGGGTGGCGAGGAGCGGGGGCGGCCAGGGCCATCGGGGTCACTGCCCTCCAGGTCCTGGTCAGCATCCCTGTGGGGAGAGGGGTTGAAGTCTGGGGCTGCCTCAGGCCCAGTGCCCTCCCACCACCCGTGGGTGCCTGGCACTCACGTGTTTCCTGAAGGGCCGTACTTTCGGCGGCCTAGCCGTGTCTGCTGAGAGAAGTAGTCGTAGCGCTCGGATTTCTTCCACAGGTAATAGTACTCCACACACTCACCCACTGACCGTGTGCGCACCTGTGGGGAGCACAAATCAACTCAGCCCAGCCCTACCTCCCCCACTGCCCGGAAAGCAGGGAGGAGCAGACCCCAGAGCAGATGCCGCAGATGACGGCCCAGCTGCTGAAGGGAGAACCCACAGCTGCACCCAGAACGTGGGACCTGACACCTGCACCCGGGAGGGCCTGGGACGAAAGGTACAGGACACCCCCCACCTCCAAAAGCAAGACCAACTGGCTTCCTAGAGGCCAGCATCATAGCTGACTAGAGACTCATGTGGGAAGAACACCATGAGCTCTAAGCCAAGTGCTCAGGGAGGGGGGCCCGGGGCGGGAGTTGGGGGAGGTGGGGTACAGTGGGAGTGGGCCCACACTGGGGCTTCAGGAACAGAAGCAGCCCCCATGACCAGTGGGTCCAGGCATGCTGGGCCTGATCTTGGGCCCATCCTTGCCTACAACAGCCCCACATGCGCCCCACACCTACTCCAATCCTGTGGGGGAGACACTGAAGCCCCAGTGAGAGGACCAGGCCTGCCAGCCCTAGGGGAGCAAGACAACTGTCAGGGATGATGGACTGGAGGAGGAGTCACGTGAGAACAAGAGGGAGAGTCTGGCTCCCAGACAAGCCACAGGCGCCCAGTCAGGCAGATGTCTGGGGCTGTGTGTGGGGAGGGCCGGGGTTTTGCCATAGGTCAGGGAGCCACAGGCAGGCAGCACCTGAACAGGACGTGAAACCAGCAGTGGCCCAGGTCTGGATGAGAGGGACAGGGGCTTGGGGAGGAGGGGGACACAGGCGCGGGGAAGAGGGGGACACAGGCTCAGGGAGGAGGGGGACTCGGGCACGGGGAGGAGGGGGACATGGGAGCGGGTGGAGGGAGGGGGACACAGGAGCGGGTGGAGGGAGGGGGACACGGGTGTGGGGGGAGGGGGCATGAGTGCAGGAGGGCATGTGGACTGGGACCTGGCAGCCACTCTGGCCAGCCCGTGGAGGCCATGGCAGGAGAACCTTGTCCTTGGGTCGGGTGAACGTAGAAACCCATAGTCCTCAGGCAAGGGAGCTGCGGGGGAGCTGGGGAACCGGCAGTGAGCACGGATCTATCCCCAGACTGGAGCCTTTCCGGGGAAGCTGGGCTGGGGGGGAGGAAAGCTAGAGCTGCCAGGAGCCTGGGGGGTTCATCCTGACCTCCTGCTGCGGGTGGAGCTCCCTAGCTGGGAGCCTTGGGCAGCAGGCAGGACTCACCTTGTTGGCCTGGATCAGGTGGAAGTTCTTGCCATGCACGCGGAAGCCATGCTCGAAGTTGCGGCGCTCCTCCTCACTCCAGGCACACAACCCGTCTGCAGGGGTGGGGGGCAGTCAGCAGCAGAGCAGGGGTTAGGGGGCCCCCAGGCAGACCAGCGCTCACCTCGGATCACCTTCACGTTGAACCGCAGCCTCCGCAGGGCCTCCTCCGCATTGAAATTGCACTTCACCAGCTCATATAGCGCCTGGAGGGTGGGAGGTGGCAGCCACTGAGACCTCTGCCTGCTCACCTTGGGGCGGGGGGGGGGGGCCACACTGCCACAGGGGCGGGGAGATGGATGAGGTGGGGGCGTCCACTCTACCATTTCCCATCACTAGCGGTTTCCAAATGAATTCGTCACAAGCCCAGGACCACGCTGGCTCCCGCCTCTCTGGCCTGGCAGTCCCTCCGCCCCACGGGCAGCCCACCTGCTCGCTGTCCTTAACGGCCTCTCCCTCCGGAAGCTGAGACCCAGCCATCTCATGCCACCTCCGCTTCACCGCCCGGTACAGGAACTCCTCCACCTCCCTCTCGGGAAGGATGTTGGGGTCCCAGAGCAGCTGGTCTTCATTCTCATAGACTGTGCAGAAGGGGCAAGGTTACGTGTAGGCACACAGGTCACCTCCTCTGACTACTTCCCAGGAAGCCCGGCAGGGCAGGCCAACTTCGCCCCTCCAGAGGACAAGGGCCTGACTGGCGGCCTGGGCTGGGCCTCCACCTCTGTGCCCTTCAGGGCCGACTCTGGGCACCAAGGTGGGAGAGGGGAGAGGCCAATGGGGACTGAGTGGCCAGAAATCAGGGCCAGCTTCCCTGAGGAGGTAGCAAATAACCCAGGGCTAGAGGGAGGACTTCTGACCCTAGCCTTTGAGAAGGCAGCTGCAAAGCGAGCTCAGGGAGGGGACAGGCGGGACCAAGGGAGCAACGTGGAACCCAGACTCAATTACGGGTGAGACCTGGGTGAGAGCCTCACTCAAGCCAGAGCCGCCCAGCCGCCACAGCAAAGTCAGCACCACACACCAGCCAGACTTCCCTTCAGGCTGCAGTCTGCATCCAGCAGGCAGCCCCTAGCTGGGAAAAGCACGCAGTGGAGAAGAGGCAGAGGGAGACCCCAGTGCCAGCACCTCTCAGTTATCCAGGGAAGGGCCACTGGGACCGAAAACTAACCAACACACACAAGCCCAACACCCAGTGCAGGGGCTAAAGACAGAGCCCACTCCAGGCTGGACTCTCTCCTGTGGGGGACCAGCAACCCCAGGGCTGATGCCCAGGGACCTGCAGCCACTTCTCTCCACCTCCAAAGTCAACCCAAGTCCCAGGCTGGACCATGGGGTCAGCCAGAGGGAGGAGCAGACTTCAGAGAAAAAGTGACGCCTGTCACCATGGCTGTGAGAGGAACCATGCAACCACACACAAGTCCACAGATAGTGAGACATCAGAGCTGACACACAGGATTTCAAAATAACCATGATCCATGAGGTATGATGACAGCAGAAAAGAACAAAACAAATAGAAAGCGGGGAAATTTCAGCAGAGAACTGAAATCCATTCAAAAGAATCACACAAGCAACCAAGGGCTGGAAAACAGAAAACAGAGTGTGTGAGTTATGAACCACCAGGTAGCTTCAACAGTAGCAGATGACATGATCAGCAACATCACAAAGAATTTTGTTCAAATATATCAAACTGAAGCTTTAAGAGAACACAATCTGAGAAGCGAGTGAGATGGACAAGCACCTGAGACGTGTGTACTGAGTCACAGAGAACAACAACAAGGCCCTGGGCCAGCTCTGGAGAGAGGAGGGCAGGAGGTCCACCGGCAACCCTGACCCACAGGGCCAGGAGCTCAGGGTACGCCACTGTCTGAACCCCAAGAAACAGAGAAGGCAGAAGGGAAGTAAACAATCTCAACGGGAACAGACACAAAAAGAAAATGGAGTAAAGTTGTTCAAGTGTTGAAAGGATAAAGCCTGAAAACCTAGACTTCTGTACCCATGAAAATAGTCTTCAAAAATGAAAGTGAAATTAATACTTTTCAGAATTCACCCACAGCAGAACAGCACAAGGTGCGAGCACTGAAGAGAAAGTTCTCCATCTACCGGCCACGGAGGCTGGAGGGATGGATCGCACGCAGCATGTGGGCGCCACAGGCAGAGAAGCTCGCAGCTGTGACCTGCTGGTACGAACTAGGCTGTGGAAGAGGTGGGACGAGTCACACTGCCTGAGGCCCCTAAAGTGAAGGGGAATGGGGGCACATGCATGCAGAGCAAACTAGGGTAACCACTGGGAAAGTGACACAGACATTAAGACCAGAGTCTAGGGAGGACAAAACAACAGAATAAATTACCTGATGAATCAAAGACAGGACAAAATAAAGGAACAAAGAACAGACGGAAGAGGCAGAAAACACACAGCACGACAGCAGACATGCCCCCCTACTTGAAGCGGCTGTAGGACCTAAGGACTGGACTCAACATGAGAACAGACAAAAATCAGATCCCAATAAACTCCATTTACAAAACTACACTTTGTGTGTAAGAAGGCAGAAAGGAATGTACTTTGCGAATACCAGACAGACAGACGTCACAGGAACATTCACAACACTGGCCACAGAGCCCAGCCCCCTGACCCCAAAGGATAGAAAACAGAGCACAGCCTTGGGCCTCAGAGAACTCCAACTCAATATGAGCAACAGAAGGGGAACTAGAGAATCCGCAGCGTTCACGCTTCTAAACAACCAGAGTCAGAAAAGGTACCAAAAGGGAAACTAGAGAACAGGACAAAGCTAAAGAGAAGGAAGGAGGTAAAGATGGAAATAAAAGTCAGCTACACAGAAATCAGATGACAGAGAGACATCAACAAACCAAAAATTAGTCTTCCTTTGTGAAGGGCAATAAAATTAATATAAACTCCAAAAAGTCTGATCAAGAGAGAATACAAAACAAAAAATGCAAATTACCAGTATCAGAACCCAAAAAAGAGACATTACCACAGGTCCTATACACATTAAGAAAAGAACAAGAGAACATTATGAACTTTCTGCTGAAAAGTGAACAAGTTAGGTGAAAGTGGTAAACCTCTCAGAAATACAACTTATCACAACAGGAACAGAAATGTTAAATAAACTGATGTTTAGTAAATAAATTGAATTAATCATTCAGACTCTTCCATACACAAATCTAAACTGAATCCCAAGCCCACAGAGCATCACCGCAGAACCCTTCCAACATCTAAAGCAGCAGCAGTAACTGTCTTACACAGATTCCTCCAGGCACCAGAAAATGGCACTTCCCAATCATTTCCCAGTGAGGCGTGACCCTGAAACCAGAGCCCCAAGAGGACAAAATAAACAGAAATGACAAGCCAGTGTCTCCACGGACACACGTGCAAACCCCTGTATAAGGAAGGGGCTGACAACACACACCAGCCCGGCTCGGGGGCAGCAGTGCTCAGCAGTGGCCAGCGCAGTGTGGACAGCACAGACCAAGGCTCCGGGGAGGACAGGTCAGGGTCCCGCAGTTGTCAGGGTCTCGCGCGCCTCTGGTCAAAGCATGGGCCCAGCTCATGCACACAGCTCAAGCTGTTCACGTGAGCTTCTGTTTAAAGACACCTCTTTTCAAACATGTTGTGGGCTCACTAACACCGAATTCACAGAAAGAGCTCAAGCATGGACAAAGCTCACCTCGCACGCATTTTCTCTGACAGGCACGCCTCAGCCCTCGTGTGCTCAAGATCCCAGAGGGCACTCAGCACCACATCTGGGGTTGCTTTAAACAGCAAAACATGAAAACCACAGGATTCAGTGGACATGAGTGAGGGTTGTGTTGACAGCTAAGAGCTGAAGAGAGAAGAAAGCTTCCCTGGGTCAACCTTCCCAGGAACATGTGCTCCGGACAACCCGATGTTTCTACCCTCTGCACACGTGCGTACCCAAAAATGACCTTGAAAGCACCACAGGTGTTCATTCTGGGCTCACACATCAACTTTAGCCATGAGGTAAATGCACAAATACAGAATCCACAAATAAAAAGGATCAACTGTACACACACGTATAGTTATCATAAAAGACAGTATTTTGTGACTTGGTACAGTTTACTCCAGAATCCAAGGCTGGTTTAATGTCTGAAAATCTACCAATTCACTACATCGACAGAACAAAATAAAAAATGACCACAGATGTAGAGACAGAAAAAGTATCTAACAAAATTCACAGCAAAAACTGTCTGCTACTAAAATCAGAAAGAAACCTTCTCATCTAATACATGTAATTCTATGATTACACCAAGTGGGGAATGACTGAACACCTCCCCGAGTCTGGGAACAAGACACAGATGTCCTCAGGCACCACTTCTTTTTACTTCTGGAGTCAGTGAAATAAGGCAAGAACAAGAAATAAAACATACAAAGATCACAAAGAAAGAAGGTTATCATACACAAATGATATGATTGGTTACATTTAAAAATGCAAAAGAATCTACAAGGCATTAAAATTAGTAAGCAAATTTAGCCAAGTCGCTGTGTACAAGTTTTAACTAAAAGAATCCAAACTGCATTTCTGCTAGCAAGAATCACAAGACTGCTACCCTTAAAACTCTGAAACTGATGAAATAAAAGAAGACCTAAACAGAGAGGTCAGCCACACTCACAAATTAGAAGCGTCAGGATCAGTAACGTGTTGCTCCTCCCCAAATTAACCTTTCATTAACATGTTGCTCCTCCCCAAATTAACCTTAAGAGCCAATGCAACCATAATCAATCCCAGCAGGCACTTCTGGGCCAAAGGACAAGCTCATCTGAAAACTTCTGTGGATGCACAAACAAGTTACAAAGTTGGAGGTTTCACAGCATCTCAGACTTACTTCAGAGCTGCAACAATTAAGACAGAATGGTCAGGATCCTGGGTCAGACAAAAGAAAACAAGAGAAATCCCCAAAGCAGAGGGACTTTGCCGACACTGATCTCTGATAGAGGCACCCCTGTAATTCAGTGGGGGAACGACAGACGTGTCCATGTGCAGGACTTGCGGGGCGGGGGGGGGAGTGGGGGGCAGTCAACCCTGACCCATACCTCCAATCCACACATTAAAATTAAATTAGATCACAGACGCCAAAGTAGAAGGGGGTCTGCAGACTCCTTAGCACACAAGCAAATTATGGCTAAAATAAAGACAAGCTAGACTTCACTGAAATCACACCCTACTGATGGGAGAACACGCCTGCAGTGCACACAGCCAGCCACGGACACACTCAAGACACACCCAAGGCAGGAGAAGGCACTCCATTCAATGGGGAAAGGCCTGGGCAGGCACCTGAAGGAGACACCAAGCGGGAAGAAAATTCACTTAAATCCAGAGCAGGGCCCACTCCACACCCACTAACAAGACAGACCACCCAGGGCTGAGGAGGACGCAGAGCAACTGGAACTCCCGCACAGCTGGCACGGCCCACAGTGCCCATGGATGATGCTCCAAGAACGAGCGTGAGTGTCCACCAAGACGGCCACACCACAAACCACCAGAACACTGACCGGCTAGAGAAGTCAACACAGGCGTGCACACGGGGGACCTGATGCCGCAGCGCCCACGGTGCACACTGTGTGCAGGGTCCCTGCAGGGAGAGGCTAGCTCCTGGCCCAGGAATCAAGGGCAGACCTGCGGGAGAGCACAGGCTCAGCTCACAGCCTCCTCTGGGGAGATCCTGTGTGCCAGCACATCCTGGGACCTGGCTCAGCCATGGCCCCGAGTCCCATCCTTCATCCAAACTGCCTATGAGGAGCAAGCTCTTCCCACCAGCCCACGTCCAAATTCGGGCCCTGGGAGGCATTCCCCTCTTTACCAAGGGTCCCCGGCTCCCTCATCTATCCCATCCCCCAATCCCAGCTGCCAAATCGACTCAAAAAAAGCCTCTGAGCTCAGAGTGCCCACCCAGGGCATGCAGGAGCCCCGGGGCAAAGAAAAACAGATCCCAGTCAACAGGCACCTGCCTTCACTTCCAGACCTCAACACCTGCACACAGAAGCGACGATTTCTGCCTCAAAGAATGGCGGCCCAGCTCTACAATCCAGTGGGATCAACAGACAGACAGACTTCAAGTCAGATGGTGAGTGCCCTCAGGAACAGGGCAGAGCAGAAAAACACAGGTCTCTGGCAGGTATGCGGGAAGAGCCCCAGATGAGATGAGGGACTGACCTGTGGGCGAGGTGGGGAGAGCCCGCACACCCAAGAGAACAGGCGCAGCAGCCCTGGGGACTCAGGATAACTTCAGGGCCCACGGCCAGCCAGCAGGGAGGGGCAGCTACCTCCCAGAGCGCTCTGCAGGTCAGCTGCCCTAGGTGGGCACCTGAGCTGGGCCAGGACTCTCAGGCTCGCTCAGAGAACCTGGGAACCGGCTCTAGCTAGACACCAAAGTCTTTCCTGGAGGACTGGGTGGCATTTCTCCTGCTCCCTGCCCCCCAGCTCCCAGGCCCACTTACTCTTCTCACCATGCCGGTTTGAGTGCAGGTTGCTGAGGTCAGCTTGGAACTGAGGCCCAACCATGATTTCCTGCAAAGGCAAAGCCCAGGAGGGTCAGGGCAGACAGCAGTGCTGATGGGGGCTGCAGGCCACTGCCCAGAGCCAGAAATGGCTGAGTCTGCCTGTCTGCTCTGAGGCCAAGCCTAGGAGTGTGCAGGTGTGCGAGCAACGGTGTGTCCGGCATAGCCAGTCTTGTCAGGGGGTGGAGGGGGTGGGGGAGCCCCTGGACAGGACTGGGGCCACAGCATTCATGCTCGAGTCCAATCCAGCATCAGAGCTGCTTACCTTCTTACACTTGTTGGCAGGAAGCGGGTCCTCCTCAGCGTCTGATGAGCTGGAGGAGCCAGGCTCCTTGTCTGCGTCAGCCAGGAAGCAGGCTTCGGAAAAAAGAGGAGCAGTGAGGCACGTGCCCTCTGCCAACAGACCCTGGCAGACCCCCAGCCCCCACTCCGCTCTCCAGCCACCTAACCCCCAGGTGTGCCCCTCCTGAGAGGCGGTAGGTAGGCCCAGGCCCCAGCCAGGGGATGAGGCGAGAGGGCACAGAAGCAGGGTCCGCAAGGGGCTCTGCTGCAGTCGTAAACCCACTGGGGGCCGGAAACTCAACACCTCCTGCTGCAGTGCACCACTGGCAGGGTCGCGGCCCGAGATCCCCTGGACTTAACAGACATTCAGCCACAGACACCAACACACTCCCCCTGCGCATAAACCCAGGTCACCAGCCTCCACACAGGGACAGTGCCCAGAGGGGCTTCAGCAAGAGCAGGCACCCCAGGGGCCCCAAGGTCTGAGCCCCCAGCAGCTCGGGGGCAGAAGCGAGGGTCACCTACATCCACTCTGACTAGGGAAAAGGTCGGAGGCCTCATGGGAGGTCACAGATGGGGTGAGGTCATCGGCCGAGGACTGTGTTTCTTCTTCTTCTTCCCCTGAAAGCAAATCCTTCGCTATTTGGTCCTTTTAACAAGAAAGTAAAGAACATTTTTGTACTTTGTTTTTATGATCTCAAATAATACTAATGATAATAGCGTGGTGGTGCCAATGTGGATGAGCCTCCCTGTAGAAGCACCCGGGACCCCCAAGAGACTGCTCTTCCCAATCCCCAGGGGCTGCCAGCAGGGGAGGGGATGCGCCTCTGCCTGAGACCTAGGACAGTCAGAACCCCTCCTCTCTGACCCTGCCAAGACCTGCTCGGGACCAGAGTCTCTCCCTCCCAGGGCCCTCCCCTTGGCCACACAGACCCTGGGTGGGCGGCCTGCACTTCCTGACCACACCCCTACCTATCCAGGGCCCTCCTGCCCACCCCCGAAGCCTCCCCTCACCTTGTCTAGGGTCATGTCGGGCAGGTGGGCTGCGGATTCGCTGCCCTCGCTCTCCTGCTCCGAGATGGGATCCGAGGTCTCGTAGCCGTACAAGGCCAGCAGCTCGTCAAGGGGCATGTCGCTGCTCTGTGGGGGCAGGGCTATGTCAGGGGCACTGCACTGGGGGCTCTGTCTCCCTGCCCTTGAGCCCATCAGCCCCACGACCAGTCCCAGTGGTTCACTCCAGCCAGACCCCAAGTCCAGCCCTCGTCTACTGACTCCTTTGAGCCCCCGAGAAGGCATCCCAGTCTTGGACCAAGGGAGTAGCTCCTTCGAGAGAAACCACTGACTGCTCGTCGCCAGAGTAAACCTTGGCGTAAACGCTTTTGAGCAGAATATCCCAATTTTGGAAAACCTGGATCTGACAGCATGAAAATAATAAACCCCAATGTCCACTGTAAGGCTGGAAAGGGAATATAAAAGGCAGGTGTTTCCGCTTTTGCTTTGGATATTACTATACGTTCTTTATTTTCCTTAATCAGTGAATAAAAATTGTATCTGAAGAAAAAGATGTTTTAGGCTGCACCATGTGCCTTGCAAATCTCACCTCCCCTATCAGGGACTGAACCCTGTGTTCCAGTGAGAACACAGAGTCCTGACTGCCCAGCCCTCCAGTGAGAACACAGAGTCCTGGCCACCCGGCCACCAGGGAGCTCCCTGAAGGAAATTAGATAAGGTATTTGGCTAAAGAATAGCTGACTTTTTTTTTTTCAGTTACTTCTGAGAAGTTTTGAATTCAAGTTGAACTCTAAAACTGTTTTCTCCTTTTTGAACAGAAGACATGTTTTGGTTTTAAGACCAAATTGGTACTAAGTGATGCACAGCTAAATAAATGTCCAGTGACTACTCTTTGGTCCCAGTACTTGAAAGACATCTGGAGAGGTTGTCAAAAGTGTTGACATTTAACAAACTGAGGTCTGTGTGCCCCACCTCCAAGCGGACATGATGAACATGACTGGAGAAGTCCACGCACCTCAACTAGAGAGTAGCCCCCACTTGCTGCAACTAAAGAAAGCCCGTGCACAGCAACAAAGATCCAACACAGCCAAAAATAAATTAATTAATTAAGGCTACAGGACCAGGTCCTGACCCAGGAGGCCACTGTTCTCACAAGACGAGACCAGAAAGCTTGCTCTCACCCTGGAGAGGCCGCACAAGAAGTCGCATCTGCAGCTGAGAAGCGCTCTGCAGACATGCCAGGCCAGCCTTGGTCTGGGTCTTCCAGGCCCCAAACAACACAAAAATAAACCTGCTGTTTAAAGCATCCCATTCTGTGGGACTAACACACACGTGCTCTCTAGATTTTACATGGCGGACTCTGTGCACACGCACAGGACTTACACATCATGGAACAAGCACCCGGCCAGCATCTCATCCACACAGAAGGTGACGAGATCACACATGGGGCAGGACCACTCTGGGGTCAGGGCCACCCCGGGGTCAGGACCACTCCAAGGTCAAGACCAGTTGGACCCTAACACAAGGACAGAGTTCATCGGATGTGGCTACGGGATCCAGCCCATGAGGCTGCCACCTGCCGCACTCTGCTACAGCATCAGAGGGCACCCACAACTATGTCAACAGACTGGTTAACACTCCTGCCTTTTCCATCAACAGATCTGTAAGAGGCAAGACTCACTCTCTAACCTAAGAGACAGACCACAACAGACTGACATCTGCCTAAAGATGGCATTTCACAGAGATTTACAGAAATGTAAAACTATTTCACTCTTTTTCCTTGTTTTTTTTGGTTTGGAAAACATTTATATTTTCACAAAAATGTATTATTTCTACTTACAATGGGTTTGCTGCATCACCTACATAAACAAAGCTCCTTGAGATCATCGCTACTTTTTAAGAACACAAAAGTGGGGTCTGAAGTCAAAGAGCTGGAGAACACTGGGCTCACTCTCCAGGCTAGCTGGTCTGGAACCCAGTGCCCCCACGAAGGCAGGACTGGCTGGTGCGGCCAGGCCTCTGCTGACAGAGCCAGGTGGGCTCGGAGACCGAGTGGACACATGGAGCAGCTGCGAGGCCACTGATGCCCTGCCCGCATTGCTGGGTACCTGGGAGACGAAGTCCTTCTCCAGCTCCTCCTCTGGCTTTTCTGGGCCCCGCGCTGCACTCTCCTGCTCCTCCTGGACGCTGTAGTTCTGCGACAGGATCTCTGCCAGGTGGAACTGATGGTCCGCAGAGCCCATGGACACCACTGTGGGGGACAGCAGCACAGTGAGCTCTGCACCTCTCCCAAACCTCGCACTACGGCTGAGACCACGGGGCAGAGGAAGCCTGGGGGCCCTGGGGCTGTGTGGGTGTATGCACATATGTGTATGTCCACACAGCCACCCAACAAATGCCCCACCCTCCCAGCTCAGTAGCTGGGGAACTTGACCAGATCTGGAGCTTTCCCCAAAGACCCAGGATGTGCTCACTGCTAAATATCTCCATGCTGCCCCTCAGTACACTGACTTGTAAAGAAATAAGAAAGGACAAAGCCAGGTCTCACTCAACCCAAGCAGGAAATAGTGAAGGTCTGCACGTGGGTCCCAAGAGCAACAGGAGGGGGTGGAGCCTCCGGAAGCTGGACAGGAGGGGCCAGTGGCCAGTTCGGGGAGGCACAGGGCCCCCAGACAGTGCCCATCCAGCACCCTCCCTCCTGCAGCCCCCGCCCCCACCTTAGGGGCAGACCTGGCCAAGAGGGAAGTCCTGACCACCAGCTGGCTTGCCCTCGCCCCCACCAAGGCCCTGGCAACCCAGGGAGGGGTGAGGGGTAAGGTACCTGCTGTGGTCTGCAAGTTGGGCTCCCCGGGGCACAGACTGTGAGGCAGACAGGAGGCCGCACCAGGGCTCTGCCTCTCCAGTGAGGAGGCCTGTGGAGGAGAGGAGCAGGATCAGGGCCCGCGGGCGGCCAGATGGCCAGCCATGGTCAGAGCTAGCCCCAGGGTACATTAGGGCCACAGGAGCGACCTCCACTGGTTGGGGCACAGTGCGCCAGACTTTCAGTCACAGTTGGAATCCAAGTGCCCAGGCAGAGATGCTCAGAGGACAAAGGGATGCCACCACCGAGTTCGGACCCTCCTCCAGGTGGGAATAGCACCCTGAGGAGCCTGGATCAGTTAGGTGAGCCAGGCCCACCCACAACCCAGCCAACACCTGCAGCCAGGTGCTGACACCACAGCCACGGAAAAGGGCCCGGCCTCCGAAACATCATGTTCAAAACACGAAGAGCCACTACGGAGAAATCTGGAAATTCCTCTGAACATAAACAGTTACCAATGACCCAGCAATTAATTCTACTCCTAGGTACACACCAAAAACATATGTCCATACTAGAAGGTGTACACATGTGCTCACAGAAGCATGACTCACAACAGCCCAAAGGTGTAAACACCCTAATGCCCATCAACGGGTGAATGAATAAAGAAGACACAGTCCATCCTCATGATGAAATATTACTCGGCCATGAAAAGGAGAGAAACCCTGACACTTGCTACCACGTGGACAGATCTTGAGAACAAGATACTCAGGGAGAGAAGGAAACACAGAAGGACACACAGGATGTGATTCCACTAATGGCAAACGTCCAGAACAATCCGATCCACAGACACAGAGTGGGTTCCTGGTGGTCAGGGGCTTGCGGGGGGGCAAGGGGGTAACTGTTGATGGGGGTGGGCTTCTACTGGGGTGATGGAATGTTCCAGGTAAGGGTGAAGGTTTCAAAACTCTGAGAACATACTAAAAACCACCAAATTCAACACTTTAGATGGGGATATTATGAAGGACATAAATTATACCTCAAATTTTTAGAACTACATAAAAAAAAAGTACAACGCTACCATTACCATGATGTTCAAAAGGTTATTAAGAACAAGAAAACTAGACCAATAACTTTTATAAACAGAACCACAGTATTCCCCAACAAAACACGAGCAAATTGAATTTGGCAACATGCTGGGAACACCACACAATGACAAGAAGTGGCTCAGCACAGGGACGCAACACACAGGTGACAGCCAACGCAACAACCAACCACAGCACAGACCAGAAATACACCCATGGCATCACCTCAGCAGAAGCACAGACACAGCACCTGACCGAGTCCATCACCCCTCTCATGATGGAAACACTGAATACATGAGGCCTGCAAGGGAACTTCCACCCAACCCAGCTACTGCTGCCTCCCCGAGACCAGGACACCGTCTACACAATGTCATCCTGGAGGTTCCAGTAGGCAGGAAAGTGAAATGAAAGGAATCCAAGTTGGAAAGACACATCATGACCTGGGACACAGAATATACTAAAGAATTCACTGAAGAAACTGGAACCAGTAAATGAGTTCAGCAAGGCTGCAAGACACAAGACAAGCCACAGAAACTTTACTCCTATGCAGTAGCAACAAACAATCTAAAAAGAAAACAAGGAAGACAATTCCATTTACAACAGCACCAGAAAGAATAAAATACTTAGGGATAAAAGAAGCAAAAGAAGTTCAAAACTAATACTCTGAAAAGTGCAAAGAATGTTGAAAGAAACTAAATATCTACATAAAATGGAACTATTCCTAGCTCAACTTACAACCGCCAAGATGTCGATGTTCCTCAACTCATCTAAAGGTTCAATGACAGGCCTATCGGAACCCAAACTGGTTTCCACACAGAAACTGTCCCAAAAATCACAAGAAAACTCAGGGATCCTGAACAGCCAGAACAATCTTGAGGGGAAAGAATGTTTCCTGACCTCAAAAGTACTGCAAAGCTACAGTAATCAAAGCAGTGTAGTGTTGACATAAGGCGAGATATTCAGATCAAATTAACAAAACTGAGGATTCAGAAGTAAACCACATATTTATAGGCAAGCAAATTTTTTAAAGGGTGACAAAAAAATTCAACATGTAATAGAGTCTTTTCAACAAATTGTTCTGGGACGCCTGGTTATCCACACACAGAATAATAAAGTTCAACTCCTTTCCCACACTACACAAAAATTCACTCAAAATGGATCAAAGACCTTGAATATAAGAGCTAACACTATCAAACTCTTAGAAGAAACCAAGGCAATGAGTCTTTCTCACCAGGCAAAGGTTTCTTAGGTAAGACACAAAAAACATAAACAACAAAAAAAAAAAAAGATAAACTGTATTTCATCAAAATTAAAACTCTCTGTACTTCAAAGGGCAGCACTGTGAAAATGCAAAGGCAACCCACAGACCAGTAAAAGATATGGGCAAATCACCCAGCTCTAAAACTGGACTTGTATCTAGAATACATAAAGAATTCTTACAGATCATCAAGAAAAAGGAAACCAGATTTTTAAACAGGCAAAGCCTCCAAAGAGCTACACACACAGCCAATCGGTACATGGAGACAAGGATCGATGTCAGGAGGGCAAGTCAGAGCACTGAGATCAGGAGGATATATGACACCAAGTGTGGGGACATGGACCCTTGGGAGGGGACCTGCAGTGGAAGCGCAAGGAGCACACCCGGGGGTTGGGGGAACCCCAGACACGCCACCCTGGCACAGAGTGTCAAGTGTAGAAGCTGGTGAGAAAGCAGACCGATCACCTATGTGCAGGGGCAGCCCACAAACAGCCTGCCGACCAGCCCTTCACCCCTCTGCCCATGAGGCACCGCCTCCGAAGGTCAAGGCCTCCCCTCTGTACCGACCACCCTGCTGTTCACACCCTCCAAGGGACTCCTCACAGGGTTCTCCCACATGACACACACCATCTGCCTAACAAGCCGCTTGTTTCTCTCTTGTGAACCTGCCCTTGTCAGCCTGAACCACTGGGCCCCAGCCGGGACCCAGGGTGGGCAGAGGGAAGTCAAGCCTCTCCTCCCTGACAACACCCAAGAGAAGTGGAAATCTTCATCCACACTGAGACCTGTTCACGGGTGTTCTCAGCAGTCTAACTCACAATAGCCAAAGGAGGAAAGAACCCAAAGAGACATCAGGTAGAATATCATTCAGCCCCAAAAAGGAGAGAAGCCCTGACACTCGTTACTACATGGACAGACCCTGAGAACACGCTGCTCAGTGAGAGAAGCAGACACAGAAGGACACACAGGGTGTGATTCCACTGGTGGGAAACGTCCAGAACAGGCCGATCCACACACAGGGAGTGGGTTCCTGGTAGTCTGGGGCTGAGGGGGAGGAGAAAGGTGACTAAGGAGTACACGATTTCTTCTGGGCTGGTGAAAATGTTCTAAAATTGACTGGTGATGCCTGTACAACTTCGAATATACAAAGAACCACTGAATCGGACACGTTAAAATGAGTGAACTGTAAAGTAAATGAACTACATATACCTCGGTAAAGCTGTTTACAAAAAATAAATTAGAATAGTTAATAAACTAAACTTTAAAATTTTGGAAAAGCGTTTAGTAAGAATTTCCATACTGATTTCCTCAGAGTCAAGAGATTGCGTAATCATTTTCTTCATTAGAGAAATAGGGGACTTAAAACTCCGAAAGGTCAAGTCACTCACTAAAGCTCACAAAGCATGTAAATGGTACAACTACAAGTGCAAACTCCAGCTCTGGAATTCAGAAACACTTAACAGAACTGTAACTCTTCTTGGGAGCATGAACAAAAGTACACAAATGGTCAGTAAAGCCACAGAGAGCCGGGAGGCAGAGCAAGCCGGGACCCTGGAAACACCAAGGTGATAAGTCTGAAGTTTTGCCAGGAGACAGGCCCAGTTCTTTGGGAGGAAATGTAGGGGAGCCCCAAGTGCTTGGCCGGGAGCACCCCAAGTTCTAAGAGGAAGTGTACTGGGAGAATACCCCAAGTACTCTCTCAGGTGCACACCAAGTTCTATGAGGAAGTGTACGGGGCACCCCAAGTGCTCGGTGGGAGTACCCCAAGTTCTAAAAGGGAGGAAGTGTCCAGGAGCACCCCAAGTGTTCTGCCTGGAGCACCCCGAGTTCTAAGAGGGAGTCCCCCCACCCAGGCAGCTTTAAGAAGCGGCAGGAGGTAACAAACTGGGGCAGGAGATAACAACACAGGGAGCGAGGGAGCAGCCTGGACACAGCACCAGAGTGGCACCCTCGCCCCACCTCCAGGAAGGGGCCAGCAGCCTGCAGGCCATAGACCACCTGCAGGTGCCAGCCCAGAGATGTTCCTTCTGGGCAAGGCCCAAGTATGAGGATAGCAGCAGACAGTCAGAGAAGGGCTCAGCAGAGCACCCCCTCCACCCTGGGGTCTGCCCTGGGACGCTGGCAGGGGAGCCCAGACAGCAGCAGGGGGAACAGTGGCCAGAGGACAGCGCGAAGGCCGGGTCTGCTCAGCCTCACCACAGGCCTCAGATCCCCAGGCTCACCTCAGGCAGCTCTGAGAGCATCACGGTTGCCCCAACACCAACTTTCAGGCCAGGCCCATGCGCAGCAGTGGGTTCCCAGCATCCTGTCCACCTTATCCTCCCCCTGCCCCATTCAGAGCACTCTGGAGCCCAAGGCCCCCGTTTTGCAAAGGTGGGAGAAGAAAACAGATGAGGAGCTGGCTAAGGGCATTCCAAGTTAAAAAATTTTTATAAAGAAAAAAGGGGGGGCGGGAATCAGGGTTAGAAAGAAGGAAAGACAGCATTGTGGAGACTTGGTCCCCAAGGCCACTGTGGGGAGGAAGAACAAGCCCAGGGCAAGGAGCTGCCTTGTCCTAGGGCCCAGATGGGAGGGAGGGGGCTCAGACGGGAGAGGGGAGGGACCCTGCCCTGCTTTCGGTTGGGGCTCACACAGCGCAGGGGCTCAAACAGGATAGGGGTCAGAGTGGCATCTGGGTCCAGCTCATCCACAGAGACATCGGGGTCCAACCTCCACTTGGGTGAACCAGGAACCCCACCCACAGGCTGTTCCTCCAAGCATGGGACACCCACGTGCCTTCTTTCCAGAGGGGTGTCCTACGCCCCCTCCCTGTGCAATGGCCAGGCCTGGGACTCTGACGGGAGGGATCCACGCAACCCCAAAGTCTACGCTGTGAAAAGCAGCATAATTTCCACCAGCCGCCACGCTGTGAGGAAGCACAAGCCACAAGGGCAGGCCACGCTAGCGTTGCAGCCAGACATGGGCAACTCAGCCCAGCCACCAACCAGCCGCAACCACAGGCAGGACCAGCCAGACCTCCAAGCTGGGAAAGGTAGTTAAGAAGCATTGGCTGCTCTGAGAAACTGACTGCAGAGGTGGCTCATCACACAGCAGCAGTTAACCAGAACCCCCGCCCCCCCAGCAGGTATGTGGTCCCACTGGGCCACCCAGCACCTCACTGCTGACTGACAGCCCATGCACCACCTGCTCTGGGCTGGGACACAGGAGGCCCTAGGGACACAGCAATCAGCAAGCAGGTTCCGCCTGCCAGTCTCAGCAAGTCACCCACCAAGTTGGGGACACTAACCAAGAGCAGTTGTCCAGGGTACTGAGGGGAGAAAACAGGGTGGGGGCCCTGCACCAGGGATGAAGGAGGGCCTGTGTGGCTGTCTCCACACAGAGGCCAGTAGAGCAGCAGACACCACCACACAGCGAGGCCCCATGGGGGCAGATGTCACAGGGAGACAGGAGCCCAGGCGTGGAGAAGGTGCAGGGGATTCTCAGAGAACAAGGCCATTGGGCTGAGGATCACAGGGAGAAGACACACTTTACCCTAAGGACAACAAACAGCAGTGTCTCAAGCACAAGATACAGACAGTGGACTCAGTTTTTTAAAGATTAAGTTGGGATCCGCGAGTAAACCAGTAACAAGCGCCCCACCTTTTCTCAGGGTGCTGATGGCTACCTTGGTGATGACAAAAATCAGCACTCTGCTTGGTCAGGAATCACCATTTGAACTGGTTCAAGCAGGAACTGCACAAGGCTCAGCCTCTCTGTGCAAGCACAGAGCCAAGATCTTATGGGACCTCAGCTCAGAGACCGGCCCAAGGTGGCGCAGCGTGAAAGGCTCCAGAGACAGGGGCAGCCTCCCGGGCAAAGGCCTGTCGTGCCCACTACCACTGGCATTTGCATACCTGTTGTCCCTCTGCCAGGCCCTCAGGGCCTCCCACTGAGTTGGCTTTCTTTTTAAGAAACCAGCTCCAATTCACCCCAAACTGGACACCTGGAAGCCCTGACAGGGCAGAGTCAACAGCCAAACCACACAGCACTCGGGGAGGTTGGCTGGGGAGTCTGTCCCACCCACCCGTCACACGGAGCTACCTGCCTGGCCAAGACTGCTGGCCCCTGAGGCAGATACACACGCGGACAGCCAAGCCCCTGCTGGCTTCTACCTCCATCCCACAAGTACAGCCACTGCCTAGGAGGCTTATTTCCCCAGATGCCCTCTAAAGAAAGAGAACTGCTCTGGAAAGGCCCTTTGGGTCCAGCCACCAGCATATAAGACAAGAATGGGCTGGGTAGGTCTGACATTGCACTGGTATGCCCACACCCTCTTTGGCACAAACGTAGGGCCTGTTGCTGCCCCTGCGAAACTCACTGGTGGGAGAGAATGGCCAGTTCCACCCTCCACAACATCCACCCATGCAGCGCCAAGACATACAGCCCAACGTGGCTCCCCCACCAGGCCGAGCATCCCAGGACCCAGGCGGGTGTCTGCTCCTCTCTGGGCCCGGGCAGCCTCACCCACTGCGTGAGAATCACTTACTGAGTCCGGGGACCTGCCTGGAGTCCCCACACTGACCGTCTGCGCTAAGAGTCACGTCTGCTGAGTCCCTAGCAGATGCGTTATTCATTTCATCCTCTCTAGAGCCCTAAAAAGGTGACAGTAGGTTCGCACTGCTTCATCCAACATTCCAAAAAGCCCTCAAAGTGAAAGTTTTTCATCCCCGGCTCGACCCGCCACGAAGCTACCCGGTGTCTGGATCTCGACGATCCCAGCTGAGTTTGCTCAAGCATCACAGCCCGGAACCCCACAGATCCTCAAATCCGAAACACTCTGAACTTCAACATCGGTCCGGCCCCAAGGATTCGGGGTCTTGGGCCCGCTTTGCGGACAGAGAGGAGGCTCCGCGAAGCAACTTCAAGCCGCGGGAAAAAGCAGCCCTTCGCGCCAGGCTGGCCCCAGGTGGGAGCTCGAGTCCTGCCCAGGGTCCCGGGATCCGGAGGGGAGCGACTCCGCGGGACCAGCGCCAGGGGGTGGGGAATGGGTAGGGTCAGAGGGCTAGGGGTCGGAGGGAGCAAGATTCCGCGAGGTCAGCGCCGGGGGCTGGGGGCTGGGTAGGATCAGGGGGCTGGGGGCCGGAGAGGGCACGACTCTGCAGGGCGAGAGCCGCGGGATCGGGGGTGGGTAGGGTCAGGGGGCTGAGGACCGGATGGGGCACGACTCTGCAGGGAGGGGGCGTCAGCGCCGCTGGTGGGGTCAGCGGGCGGGGGTCCGGTGAGCCAGGGTCCGGTGGGAAAGCGCGCTCCGCGAAGTTGGCAGACGCGGGGCGGGCGCCGGGGGCTGGGGGCGGGAAACTGCGGGCGCGCGCCTCCTCCCCGCCCCAGCCGCCCCCGCTCCACCCCGCGCCCCCGACCCCCGCGCCGCACATGCGCACTGCCGCCCGCGATGTGGCACCCGGTGGGGGGGGGGCCGGGGCCGGGGGCGACCGCCAATGGGGCCCCGCGCCCCTCGGGCTCCGATGGGAGCTGTACTACGGCCCAGCTCCGAGCCCCGGCCCGGGACCTCGGCGCTTGGGGCCCCCACGCGGCCCGGCCAGGCGGCGGGGGCGCGGGCCGGGGCGGGGGCCGGCTCCCCCGGCCCGCTCACTCACCTCCGCCATGGCCGTGTGTGCGCGGGAGGCGGTGGCCGCTCCGGGATCCCCGGATGCGGGGCCGTGCGCTCATTGGCTGAAGCGCCGGGCCGAACGGGGGGGTCGCCGGGGCGGGGCCGGGGGCGGGGCCGGGGCGGGGCGCGAGCCGGCGCGTAGTAGGTGCGCGGTCTGGGATGCGCGGGTTTCGACAGACCTTGGCCTCGGCATGGAAGGTGGTGACACCCTCAATGGAAGTGCGGATTCCTGATAAGCAGACCTTAAGCGCGGGTCCCCAGCCCTTCTTCCAAGCCATGGTGCCCCCCCAAGTGTTACAGCTGGGGGCCCCGGAGAGACGCCCCTTCTTAAAAGGACTGAAGTCTGGGCAGCGAGGTTCTAGAACTTTCCGCACGTTTGCACCAGTGACGACGGATCTCGCTGGGGGCTTGGAACCCGAGTGCCTAGTGTCAGCAGGGGAGGTGGAGCCCAGCCCGTCCGCTGGCTCTGGACCTGTTGTTGTCATGAGTTGTACCTAATTAGTGAAACATGATGGGCCTACGCTGGCAGTGAAGTGCGTGAACCGGAGGGTCTGGATAAGGTTTCCCCATACCTTGCATCTCAGATGTGCTGAGGGCATCAGAGTGGACGGTGTTGACAGAGGCAGAGCAGAGACTAGGATGGTGGCTAGAGCAGAGGTGGAGGGCTGGGGAATATGGGCAGAGCAGAGGGAGGCACACAGGTTTCAGGCTCACACAAACCAGGAAGAATGGATGTGGGGGAGACCTAGGACTTTGTCCCGGTCCTTTTCAAGCTGCCTTTGATATCAGTGTCAACCGGGTGCTGGATGCTTGATATAAAAGCACTAGCCCAGCACTGGGGGAGCCAGGAGAAAACTGGTCTTAGAAGGCCTGCCCTGCTCTCTTCTCTGCATGAGTCACAGGTTGCATGAGTCATGAGCTCCCCACTCACATTGGTGTACATCGTCCAGGTTGAGGGTTCAGGCCCTTGGAGGGAGGATCCTCACTGATAAGGGATCAGCTTGGTCAGTCAGTCACTCAGTGTCCCCTGCAGCACTCAACTGGGTACTGGGCAACCAGAGGTCCAGTGAAGTAGGAAGGTGAACCAACAAGACACGGTGACAGTGGGGCTCTGTATAATCACACGTGGCAGCAACAGAGGGAAAGGGCTTGAGTAAGCCTAGGGGACCAGAGGAGACTCCTTGGAGGGAGCTTCACCAAGAGTCATCAAAAATGAGGGACAGGGAAGCCTGGTGTGCTGCAGTTCTTGGGGTCGTAAAGAGTCTGACGTGACTTGGCAACTGAACAACAACAGCAGAAGGATGGCTGGAGAGAGGGATGTGTTCCAGATCTGAAAGTTTCTTCCCCTGTAGTATAAGCTGCAGTCATCAAAGCAGCATGGGATCGGCACAGAAACAGGCATGAATCAATGGAACAGAACAGAGAGCACAGAATTACACCCCCACCTATGGTCAGTTAATCTTAGAGGAAGCAAGCATATACAATGGAAGAAAGTCTCTTCAGCAAGTGGCTTTGGGAAAACTGAACAGCCATGTGTAAATCAATGAAGTTAGCACACTCTCATACACATGCACAAAAATAAACTCAGGTTGTCTTAAGACATGATATCAAAATACTCCTGAAAGAGAACATAGGCAAAACATTCTCTGACATAAATCTTACCAAAGTTTTCTTAGGTCAGTCTCCCAAAGCAACAGAAATAAAAGCAAAGATAAAGTGAAGAGGAACCAGAATCTCTTGATGAAGGTGAAAGAAGAGAGTGAAAAGGCTGGCTTAAAGCTCAACATTCAAAAAACTAAGATCATGGCATTGGGTTCCATCACTTCATGGCAAATAGATAAGAAAAAAAAATGGAAACAGTGGAAGATTTTATTTTCTTGGGCTCCAAAATCACTGTGGGTGGTGATTGCAGCCATGAAATTAAGACATTTGCTTCTTGAAAGAAAAGCTATGACAAACCTAGACAGTGTATTAAAAAGCAGAGACATCATTTTGCCAACAAAGGTTTGTATAGTCAAAGCTATAGTTTTTCCAGCAGTCATGTATGGATGTGAGAGTTGGACCATAAAGAAGTCTGAGTGCCAAAGAACTGATGCTTTCTAATTGTGGTACTGGAGAAGACTATTGAGAGTCCCTTGGACTGCTGAGATCAAAGCAGTCAATGGTAAAGGAAATCAACCTTAAATATTCATTGGAAGGACTGACGCTGAAACTGAAGCTCTAATACTTTGGCCTCCTGATTCGAAGAGCCGACTCATTGGAAAAGACCCTGATGCTGGAAAAGATTGAAGGCAGGAGGAGAAGGGGATGATGAGGATGAGATGGTTGAATGGTATCATGGACTCAATATGAGTTTGAGCAAACTCTGAGAGATAGTGAAGGACAGGTAAGCCTGGCGTGCTGCAATCCAGGGGGTCACAAAGAGTTGGACACCACGTAGCGACTGAATGACAACCAACAAATGGAAACTAACCAAACTCACAAGCTTTTCTAGAGCAAAGGAAACCATCAACCTATAGACTGGGAGAAAAATATTTGCAAGTGATTAAGCAAATTAAGCAAGGGCTTGATTTCCAAAATATATAAACAGCTCATACAACACAACAATAACCAATAACAAAAAAAACAAACAACCCAATCGAAAACTGGGCAGAAGACCTAACTAGACATTTCTCCAAAGACAGACAGATGGTCGATAAGCACATGAAAAGATGCTCAGCATCACTAATTAATGGAGAAATGCAAATTAAAACTACAATGAGGTACCAACTCACACCAATTATTAAAGCCATCATTAAAACATTTACAAATTACAAATGCTGGAGAGGGTGTGGAGAAAATGGAACCCTCCTACACTGTTGGTGGGACTGTAAATTGGTACAGCCACTATAGAAAACAGTATGGAGTTTCCTCAGAAAATGTAAAATAGAGTTTCCATATGAGCCAGCAATCCCAATCCTGGGCATATATCCAAACGAAACTATAATTCAAAAAGACACATGCACTCCAACGTTCATAGCAGCACTATACACAATAGCTAAGACATGGAAAAAACCTAAATGTCCATCAACAGATGAATGGATATAGAAGACTTGGTATGTATATACAATGGAATATTATTCAGCCATAAAAAACAAAATGATGCCATTTGCAGCAAAAGGATGGGCCTAAAGATTTTCATACTAAATATGAAAGTCAGAGAAAGAAGTAAACCAGACAAAGACAAATACCATATGATATCACTTATATGTGGACTCTAAAATATGACACAAATGAGCATCTACAAAACAGAAACAGATTCACAGACTTAGAGAACAGACTTGTGATTGCCAAGAGGGAGGGGGTGAAGGAGGGCTGTACTGGGAGTCTGGGGTTAGCAAACGCAAACTATTCTATATAGGATGGGTAAACAACAAGGTCCTTCTGTAGCGCACAGAGAACTATATTCAATATCCTGTGGTAAACCATAATGGAAAAGTATGAAAAGAATGTATATATATGCATAACTGAATCACTTTGCTATATAGCAGAAATTAAACATAGCATTGTAAATCAACAATATCTCAATAAAATAACGTTTAAAAATAAAAAAGTGAAAGTCTCTTCCCACATATTATTATTAGTTAGAGTGGAGAAATGAGGCAATCATCCCACCAGGTGAGAAACATTAACCCCACAAGTGAGGGGAGGAAGTGTGCCCTGAGAAAGACCATCACTTGTGCCCAGGGATACATAACCTGTGTCTATATTTGAGGGGCTTCACACAAACCCCAAATAAGGAACATTCTATTAACAACAGTTAGAACCAGACATGAAACAACTGACTGGTTCAACAATGGGAAAAGGGTAGGACAAGGCTGTGTATTATCACCCTGCTTATTTCACTTATATGCAGAGTGCATCATGCGAAATGCCAGACTGGATGAATCACAAGCTGGAATCAAGATTTCCAGGAGAAATATCAACAACCTCAGATAAGCAGATAATACCACTCCAACATGGGCTTCCCCAATGGCTCAGCGGGTAAAGAATGTGCCTGCAATGCAGGAAACACAGATTCAATCTCTGGGTCCAGAAGATCCCCTGGAGGAGAAAATGGCAACCCACTCCAGTATTCTAGCCTGGGAAATCCCATGGACAGAAGAGCATGGCAGGCTACAGTCCAAAGGGTTGCAAAGAACTGGACACAACTGAGTGACTAAGCACACACATACACACCATTCCAATGGCAGAAAGTGAACAGGAACTAAAGAGCCTTTTGATGAGTGTGAAAGAAGAGAGTGGAAAAGCTGGCTTAAAGCTCAACATTCAAATAAACTAAGATTGTGGCATCCAAGCCCATCACTTCACAGCACATAGAAGGGGAAAAAGTGGAAGCAGTGGCAGATTTTATTTTCTTGGGCTCCAAAGTGATTGCAGACAGTGACTGCAGCCATGAAATTAAGATACTTGCTCCTGGAAAGAAAACCTATGACAAACCTAAACAGCATATTAAAAAGCAGACGACTTTGCCAACAAAAGTCCATATAGTCAAAGCTATGGTTTTTCTAGTAGTCATGTACAGATACAGATTTGGACCATAAAGAAGGCTAAATGCCAAAGAACTGATGCTTCTGAATTGTGGTGCTGGAGAAGACTCTTGAGAGTCCCTTGGACTGCAAGGAAATCAAACCAGTCAATCCTAAAGGAAATCAATCCAATACTTTGGCCACCAGATGTGAAGAGCTCACTCATTGGAAAAGACCCTGATGTTGGGAAGGGTTGAAGGCAAAAGGAGAAGAAGGCAGCAGAGAATGAGATGGTTAAAGTGTATCACTGACTCAGTGGACATAAATTTGAGCAAACTTGGGAGACAGTGAAGGACAGAGGAGCCTGGTGTGCTGCAGTCCACAGGTCACAAAGAGTTGGACACAAGTTAGCAACTGAACAGCAACATAAACGAGGGGGAAAAGGATAGTATTCTTCAAATATATCAACATCATAAAAGACTGATCTATGGAAATGTTCCATGCGTGAGAACTAAACACATTGCCTGATGCTGGGCTGGATCCAGTAGGTTGGAGGGAAATCACTAGGTCAGCTGACAAAACTGAAACTCAGATGTAGATGGAATAATGCACTGTATCTGTGTTAAGCTTCCTGGAATCAGTAGCTGCTCTGTGGTTCTGTAAGAGAATGTGCCTCTTAGAAAATTCACATTGAAGCCTTTAGGGGCAATTGTAGGCAAAATATCTGTGTGCCCTAAAAATTGGTATATTAAATCACAATCCCCAATGTGCTGGTGTTAGGAGGTGAGTCCTTGGCGTGTGATAATATCAGAAGGGCAGAGCCCCCATTAAGGGATTACTGCCCTAATGAGAGAGACCCCAGAATGCTCCCTCAGCCCTTCTGCCCTATGAGGACACAGCCAGAAGATGGCCTTTGAACCAGGAAGCAAATCTTCACCAAACCCCACATCTGCTGGCACCCCGAACCTGGACTCCAGTCTGCAGACCCATGGGAAACACAATCGCTGTTATTCATAAGCCCCTGGTCCGTGGCCTTTTTGTTAGAGTTGCCCCAGTGGATGATGACGGGGATCAAGGGCCACGACATATGCAGCTCACTCTCAAGGTCTTCAGAAAACGTGTTTTCTGTCTACAAAATACAGACATGGAAGGGAGAGCAAATGACAGAGCAGGTAGGCAAACTGCATGGCTGAGTCTGGGGATGTGGTTTGCAGGAGGTTTTTTACTATACTTTTTCTTGCAATTATTCTGTAAACCTGGATGATTTTCAAATAAAGAGGACAGGAAAGGAAACTAGGAAAATAAAAAGCAGTTTCTTCGGCAGAGATGTCAAGGAGGAAAAAGAGAGCTGCAGAGGAGGTTCCCGGCCTTGGGAGCAGCACAAAGGATGCACCGTCCAGCAGGGCTATGGGCAGGGCCTCCCCAACTCCCTTCTCCTGGCACTGCTGTGCCCAGCCTGACAGTTGAGCAGTGGGGTAAGGTCTGGGCTACCCCACAGCTAAGCCCAGCAGAGGAAGACCTGGCAGAGGGGAGGGGTGCTGGGTGAGGCTCACAGCTCGGAGGCAGCGGTTCATCCACTAACCTTTCTTATCTTTAGCGTTATTCATTTTTGGCTGTGCTGGGTCTTCATTGTTGTGTGAGCTCTTCTCTAGTTGCAGCGAGCGGGGGCTACTCTCTAGTTGTGGTGTGTGGGCTTGTCACTGGGGTGACTTCTCTTGTTGCAGAACACGGGCTCTAGGGGGCTAGGCCTTCAACAGTTGCAGCTCCTGGGCTCTAGAGCACAGGCTCAGTAGTTGTGGTGCAAGGGCTTAATTGATCTGCAGCATGTAGGATGTTCACAGACCAGGGATCAAACTCGTGTCTCCTGCATTGACAGACAGATTCTTGACCACTGAGCCACCAGGGAAGCCCCCCTAATCTTTTTGTTGCAAGTTTCCCCACCCTCAGAAAAAGAGGCCCCGGAGGAACCATTTCCAGGAGACATCATCCCTACCTGGGCAACTCCGGGGAGGTGGGTGCTGTGGGTAGGTCTGTCCCCCCTGCACACACCCCCATACCCCACCCCCCCACATCACACACACAAGAAGTTTCCCCACTGCTAGGAATGCACAGGGGCCAACAGGGACAGCATGAGGCTCCAGAGCTCCCGCCGGACCTGTGGGGACTCTGTCACCTCTGCTCAGAGTCCTGCCAGTGATGATTACGAGGGACAACCCCTGACACTTTCCCGTCTCAGCCTCTGTCTCATGGTCTGGTTCCGGGGGACCTATAGCCCCTGACACAGAGCTTGAGTCATATTTTGAAACATTTAAGGAAACATAAAAGAAGTAACACAAGTTGAAAGTGGTAAGGTAAAGGGGAAGAACTGAGCCTGACACTGATCCTGTCAGGAAATGTGAACAAGTCCATTTCTGCACTATCCAGATGAATCACAGGGCAGGTCCCGACCCTGAGCTGTGTTGTTGTTGTTCAGTCACTCAGTCTTGTTCGACTGTTTGTGACCCCATGGACTGCAGTGTGCCAGGCCCCTCTGTCCTTCACCATCTCCCAGAGTTTGCCCAAATTCATGTCCATTGAGTCAGTGATGCTCTCTAATCCTAATCTAATTTCTAAACTCATCCTCTGCCACCCCTTTCTCCTTTGGCCCTCAAATCTTTCCCAGCATCAGGGTCTTTTCCAATGAGTCGGCTCTCCGCATCAGGTGGCCGAAGTCTTATAACTCAAAGAAGCTCTGAGCTGTGCCGTGCAAGGCCACCTGAGACGGACAGCTCAGAGTGAAGATTTCTGACAAAACGTGACCCACCGGAGAAGGAAATGGAAGCCCCCTCCAGCATTCCTGCCTGGAAAATCCCACAGACAGTATGAAAAGGCAAAAAGATATGACGCCGGAAGACGAGCCCCTAACACAGAAGGTGTCCAATATGCTACTGGGCAAGAGTAGAGGGCAAGAACTGATGGCTCTTTTACAGTGAGCCAGCATCAACCCTGAGAGTGAGGGTCACACAGAGTCTCCTCAGCCCAAACACTTCCCGGTTCACTGCGTCCTGGACACTTCAGCCTGCAGGGTCAGTGAGCAGCTGCTGGTCCAAGAGAACAGCCTGGACTCAGAGCAGCTTCAGGCGGGGCTTAAACTTGTGGAAGTTGACTGCAGAGGTGGCTATGCTCACCTCTGTCAAGGATGGCAAAACCCAGACAGATGAATTTTCCTTTCTGTTCTAAACAAAGCAGACCACAGATCACACTGGACTCATGAAATATACACGCCTCTTTATCTGCTCACTAAATCATGATATAATGGTTGACATGTGGGTAGTTAAGGTCACATTTTATTTCTTCGGGACATGTCAGTGTGAAGTTTGCCTTCTTCTCAGCTTGAAGAGGATCGCTAAAACACGAGGGGTCTTTGACAAGAGAATGACTGCGCCGTTTTGGACACTCGGCTGGTTTAAAGCCTTGTTGTAGTTTGTGTCACAAGGTCCCTAAGGTTGACCACCCCTATTGGTGGAGCTGCACTCTTTGCCAGCGTGGCAGGTACCAAGGGTCTAAGATTTCTAACCTGCACTGGTTTCCTCCTCACCACACATCAGTAGCCGAAACAACAGAGCTTAATCCCCTGGGGGTCGAGAGTGTCCGCAGGGCCTCCTCCCTCCCTCACGAGGCCCGTGGGGAGACCCTGGGTCTTTTCAGGGCTGCGTCCCTCCTGCCTCAGGCCAGGGCACAGTGCATGACTTTGGTGTCACCGTGTTTTCTCAGCTTCTTTCTCAGGACATGCAATGGTATTGGACCGACCCAGGGAACCCACGATAACCTCCCTGGGCCCTGTCGATGGAGCCCCTCTGCTGTCCACCATGCCATGTTCCCAGGCTCAGGGCTTGGGACCCGGATATGTTTGGGGTGGTAATCAGCTGACCCCATAGTCCACCCTGCTGGATGCAGGCCACCCTGGTTCCAGGCGGGACTCCTGACTCACCGGGGGTGTGAGTCTGTGTGGATATGCTTCTGGTCTTCATCACAACAGTGGTACCCGCCAGAGCAACAGGGAGAGAGCAGGGGTCACGTCATTACCAGACAAGTCTGCATGGCCATCGCCCTGCCCACCCGAAAAAAACCTGCACTCAGCGGTGCCCGCAGCCTCAGTGAGGCATCCGTCCATCCATCCATCTGTGCTGCTGGGTCATTCAGAGAAGATGAGGGTGAGTTTCCTTTTTCTTCTGAATCTCCATCCAGGTCTGCACCTATTAACACTCAACAAATGTCCTTTACGGACTGAGTAAAGTAGTGTCCTCAAAGCATCTGGGAATCATGGCTTGGGACCTGACGCATGGTAGACTTGAGAGAAGATGTGAGAGCAGTCAGCACGCCACCCCTTCAGGACCCAGCAATTGGTCCCCAAGTGAATGAGCAGGAGCCAGAGGCAAACGAGACTATCTAGGACTGCAGATGCAGACAAGAGATTCTCCCACTGTGCTCAGCAGAACAGCCCCAGACACACCCCCTTCCTGGTCCCTGGGCCTGTAAACATGTCATGAGGCAGAAGGGACTTTGCAGATAGGATCAAGCTAAGAGCCCTGAGATGGGGATGACCCTGAATTCCCCAGGGGTCCCGGTATCATCACAGTATCCTTATGAGAGGGAGGAGGTAGGTGTCAGAGGCAGAGAGACAGGAGATGCTGTGCTGTTGGCTGTGAGGATGGAGGTGGGGGGCCACAAGCCAGAGATGCAGTACCTCTAGAAGCTGGAAAAGTGGGGAAACTGTGCTCCCCAGGAGCCTCCAGAAGAATCAGCCCTGCCCAAGCCTGGATTCAGCCTCGTGAGGCCTGAGCTGGACTCCTGACTTCAGGATTGTCAGAGAATGAATCTGTGTGGTTTCCAGCCCCCTGTTTGAGATGACTTGTTCCAGCTGCTGTAGGAAACTCATGTGGGGATGGGGACTGTGGATCTCTCACAAACTCTGTGACCCTCAGTCTCCACCTCAGACACTGATGATCCCTAACAGGTCCCTCCCCCTGCAAAGATTAGTAAATTGAGTAGCAGGCGTTAGCTGGTTCATCACAGAGCTCGAGGTGCTGTGGACACTATAGATCAGTTAGTCGGGACAGAAGGACTCAGAGGGAAATTTCTGACATGGGGAGGGGGAGGTGTGCTGTCCAAGGGGCTGACGACGGCAGGGGAACATGAATGGGAAAAAAGGCTGCAGGATTGCATACTGGATGCAAACATAAACATCATTATTATTATTGTCTCCTCTTTCAGCCACTGTCCTCCCGCCTTCAGGCCAAGGCGCTCAGAGCCACACACAGGGTCAGGTTGCACTTGGGTGTTTACTGGGAACGGGCTCAGGGGCCAGGCCTGAGGTTCATGCTTTCTTGGTGATGGTCTTGGGGGTAGCGAGCTCATACAGGCGAGGGGACGCCTGCGCCACCAGGGCGGCAGGGGACACGTGGGAGGGGTCATAGCCCTCATTCAGGTCCTTCCGCACTCGGGGTTTTGCCAGAGACAGGATGCGGGGACTAGCCACCGCCTTCTTGGTGACCTCCAGCACCTCCCAGCGTGGGTTGCGGTCAGGAACACACTTGTCCGACTGGGCCTTGGGCACTGGAGGGGGCGGGAGGGGGTGCAGTGTCAGCAGCTGGAGCACCCCCTCCCCATAGAGAGCAGTCTTCTGAGTCAGAGCTCCCAAGTTCAATGTCCTGTCCCTCAGCAGATGATGGATAAACACACACGTCTCTCCACACATGCGAGCATCACTCAGCCACGAAGAGAAGCCCTGGCACTCGCTACCACATGGACAGACCCTGAGAACACGCTGCTCAGTGAGAGAAGCAGACACAGAACACACAGGGTATGATTCCACTGGTGGGAAACGTCCAGAACAGGCTGACCCACAAAGTGAATGGGTTCCTGGTGAGGGTCTGAGGGGGACAGCTGATGGAGATGGGGCTTCACTTTGGAGTGGTGGAGTGTTCTGGAATTGATTGTGAGGGACATAGAGAACAGACTGATGGAGGGCAATGGGGGAGGTGGGAGGGAAGGGAAGGACTGAGAGTTTGGGGTTAGCAGATGCAAACTATATTATACATAGGATGGACAAACAACAAAGTCCTACTGTAGAGCACAGGGAACTGTATTTAATATCTAGTGATACTTGGAACTCTGCTGTTATGTTATGTGGCAGCCAGGATGGGAGGGAGTTTGGAGGAGAACAGATACATGTATGTATGCCCGAGTCCCTTCACTGTTCACCTGAAACTATCACAGCCCTGTTAATTGGTTATATCCCAATACAAAATTAAGAGTTGAAAATTCCTGTGATGTAACATAATGGGAAAAAATATGAAAAAGAATGTGTATAACTGAGTCACTTTGCTGTTCAGGAGAAATTAACACAATATTGTAATTTAACTACACTTCAATAAAAATTTTTAAATAAGTAATATATAATTTTTTAAATAAATAAACTGGGTTGTAGTAATGTGCCCACAGCTCTTTGTGAGTGTACTGGAAAGTACTGAACTGTGCATTTTGAAGGGTGAGTCATAAAGAACAATGTCTCAAATGGTCACAGGCCCAGACTGGGACTGGAGGGGCAGACATAGGTGCCCTGGTGGCTGGGGGTGAGGCAGGGGCTCCATCAGCCCCACTGCCTGTGCACCTGTGGCCCCAGCTGGGTCCTCCCCATAGGGTCCACCAGCCACATGTGACCAGCATCCCATATGGACTGGGATTTTATCCTATTTAATTTTAATAAAATCCATTAATTGAATTAAATCAATAGGTTGATTGACATTCAGTCCATTTCAGTCATGGACAGATGGGTCTCAGAGCAGACCTGTGACTCAGCCAGGCCCACTGCTCACTGGCCAGGAGCCCTGGCCCTGCTCCTGCTTGGACCCCCTACCTCTTCACCACCCCTTCCCCCACGGTGGAAGCCTTGGGGCATGGCCCACATGGGGACTAGGAGAGAGTGACTGCTGGTGACTACTGGTGACCACTTCTATCTCTAGGCCCTTCAGTTTTGAGGGTTTCCTTTCCAAACCTCTCTTTGCCCCAAGACTCTGCGAATGCAAAAAGGCCATCTCCACTCAGCAGAGGAGCTGAAGCTCCAGGGAGAGGCCCTCCCTGGAGTGAAAAGAAGGAGGACCTGTGCTGGGGCCCCCAAAGGGAGTACTGGGGGGCCTTGGGAGGACCTGCCAGAGCCCACCTTCCTGGAGTCCTCAGGGAGACTCGGGGGGCTCCCCCTGTTGTAATATCTGGGCTCTGAAAATCTATCGGTCACAAACTGACAGTGCGACCTGTCCACAGCCACACAGCACCCGTACTGCATGGACCAGTGTTGCCCAGGGACCCTGCACTGCGTGTTTCCTCTCTTCACTTTTTAAATGCTGGTCAGAACCATCAGTGGGTGGGAGTCTGCAGTAGGAAATACACAGCCCTATGCCAGTCTTATCCATACACACATACACAGAGGGATGTGCGTTGATAACACACTCCTGTGAAGCCTGGATGAATACACACACGTTTATGAACAGATGTGTGTGGGTCCGTGTGTGTGTGTAAGAGACAGAATTGCGTGTGTGCTTGTGTCTCTGTTCATTTAACCAATCTTTAACAAATTCAAAAAATACTTTAACAAATATTAAGGGGCTTCCCTGGTGGCTCAGAGGTAAAGAATCTGCCTGCAGTGCAGGAGACCCGGGTTCAGTCCTTGGGTCAGGAAGATCCCCTGGAAGAGGAAATAGCAACCCACTCCAGTACTCTTGCCTGGAGAATCCCATGGACAGATGAGTCTGCCTACAGTCCATGGGGTCGCAAAGAGTCTCGGACACAACTGAGTGACTAAACCACCACCAAGGGAACAGATGAATGAATCAACAAACAAAAGAAACTATAAGCAAGCTCGAAAGAAAAATGACTGGGAAGAAGTTACTTTGCAAAGTGCTCGACAAAGGGTTAGTGATCATCTTACATAAAGAGCTGCTGCAAATTAATTCCTTCCCTCAACCCCCCCAATAAAAACAGGAAATAGGAAACTGAGAAAAAGACACAGCACAGTAAACTGAAATGGCCCGTCAAGCTCCCTGGTGATCCTGCGCCAGGCGCTGGGGCACACTTGAGTTTCCCAAAGCCCCTGACTACCTTTGGATGCTGAGATCCCTTTCTTCATGCCTTGCTACATTTTTCAGATTCTCTACAATTACGGCATGTTACTTCTGTTGTGGGGGAGCCAGGTCTTCCTTTGTTTTCAAGGACAGGAAGAGACTCTGGCCAGCACCCTTAGGTCCCTTGGCTCTCCAGGCACTGGCCTGCATCCCAGGTTTCCCTTCTCCACCCACGCCGTGCTGGAAGACCCACTCAGAGGACACCCTCGGCTCAGGCCCACAACCCCCATCCCAGCGGGAGTGATGCCTCTACAAGCCCCCAGGGAATGCAAGCAGATGCAATATGATCTGCCCACAGGGATTCAGACAGTGGGTATGCAGGTTACTGGGAACCAGGGGAATACGAATCTTGCAGAGCCATCTCCAAGTGGACCGGCTGCTCCCAACTGCATCCAGTGTGGAAGGGTGCTTCATGAGACATCGAATACCCTCTGGGACCCACTTACTGGCCAGGTGAAGCAGGCGATTATAGTCTGACACGTGTGGCTTGGGTTTTGGCATGGGGTCCCACTCTTCCAACAGGGAGGCTGGAGCCTTGGGCTTTGCCAGTCGGATGATCCTCGGACTGGGAATGGCCATCTGGGCTGCCCTGGACACTTGGGACACCTAAAAACAGAGTTAGAGGGAAAGAATAAAGCAGCCTGCACTGTTTCACATACTCCTGGGTCAAAAGATCCTGTAAGCAATGCTGAAAGACAAAGACTGGCTAGGAAGAAGTTAGTCTGCAGTGTGTTCAGCAAAGGATTAGTAGCCACCTTATATAAAGAGGTTCTCTAAGTCAATAACATGAAAAATCAGTAGGAAATAGCTAATCATGAAGGAAAGTAAACCCAAAGGATCAATAATCCTTTCTGTGCACCAGAGAAATGTAAATTAAAACAGCAAAATATCACTCCATGCCAACAAATTTGGCAAAAGTGACAAAGTCTGGCATTATCAAGCCCTGGCAGGAAGGTAGGAGGACAGAGACCCCGATGCATGGCTGGTAGGAGGGTAAATTGTACAAGCACTTGTTACATACTTGTGTGTGTAACATTTAATGTTTTACAGAAGCTCTCCAGTGGGTACTCTCTGCTGGGTAGGATACTGCCCAGAGGCAGAGGATTGGCTGAAATGATCTTTAGGGCCATCATTAAAATTTGTGTCTCTTTCCTCCTGAAATTGTGCTGCTTAGAAATCACATACACTACTCATACCAAAGACACCCTGGTTTTTACAATTTCACATCCCTCTCAACCATCCATTCCATCCCCTCTCCTTTCTTCCCCTCCTTCTCTCCCCCATCAATGGTCGGCACAGCTCCAGTCACCAGTTGAGGTGGATGAAGCAGCCTGCAGTCCTACTCTCAGGGGACCAGCTAACCTGGAGGGGTGACAAGCAGGAGAAATTCATTCATCCACACATTCAAATAATATTGATGACCACTCCATGCCCTGTGCATGCCAAGGCAGGAGACTTGTTGAGGGACCTGCATTTAGTCCCCAGGAAGGCACAAGGGAGAGTAAGGGTGGAGAAGGCCCCATCCTGCCAGCTTTCTCCGGCACTGGGGAGCCGCAGAGGGTGCTAGAGCACAAAAGGGCTTAAAGGCTGAACAGGCAGAGGCAGGACAGAGGCCGGGAAAACAGCAGGTACACCTCCCGGGGAAAGCTGAGGCCAGACTCTCCTCTGGATCCTTGTCCAATCTAACAGACTGTGGAAGCCTTCTTTGAGACAACTGGGGAAATGGAACATGGATTGGGGATTTGAACAATAAGGTATTATTGTTAAATTCTTCTAGTTGTATCCTTGTTGGTATGTTTATTACTTTATTTTTATTTTATCTTTTTGAGAGTTGTGAGTTAAAGTTTTATTTGGGGCAAAATGAGGACTGCAGCCCAAGGGATAACTCTGAAAAACTGCTCCCCATTGTTGGTATTGTTTTAAACCATTACAAACCACGTGATGTCTGAATTCAGTTGTAAAAGTCTTCAAGTCAGGAGGGGGTGAGGAGGGTTGGTCTGTCAAACAACCACACAAAAACACCCAGTGACAAACTCTTCAATGCATGTTAAACCACATGGCCCAGGACTTCCAGGGTGGTCCAGGGATTAAGACTCCCCCTTCTAATGCGGGTGGCTTAGACCACCCACCTGTAAAAGAATCTGCCTACAGTGCAGGACACCTGGCTTCGATCCTTGGGTCCAGAAGATCCCCCGGAAAAGAAAATGGCAACCAACTCCAGTATTCTTGCCTGGAGAATTTTAAGGACAAAGAAGCCGAGTAGGCTACAATTCATGGGGGTCACAAATGGTCGGACACAACTGAGCAACCAAGACTTTCACTTTTCCAATGCAAGAGGCCCAGGTTCCATCCCTGGTCAGGGAACTAAGGTCCCACATGCCATGGGGAGAGATAAGTGCTGGATTCAGGATGGACTGAACTCTGGTGTCACCTCTGAACCGGTTGTCACGTTGATGGCTCAGGGCTCCCCTCCTCCCTGACCTGACCGGCAGGGGAGCTTGGTCCCTGCCCTTCACGGGTGGAGGAAAGTAAAGGGAGTCGGGGAGAGTGGGGGGGAGGGGAAGTAAAGGAGTGGGGGAAGTGGAGGGGCGGGAAAAGTAAAGGAGGCAGGGCTTCTTGAGCCCACAGTGGAACTCCCGATGGCTAAGAGAAACAGCCTCACATCTGTTCCCTCTTGTCCTTGTGTGTCTTCTGAGCCCCTGGGTGGGGGTGGGGGCAAGCGGGCCCCCCGGAGGGAGCCGGGGAGCCCCAGAGACATAAGGGCACCCACCTCGGACATGTTTATGTTCCAGATGTTGTTTCGGATCTTTGGGGTGGCCAGTTCCCGTAGGCGGTTGGACGCTCGATACTCCAAGGAGGACCGCGGAATGGGCCAGATAGAAGTGGTCCTAAGGCAGAGCCTAAGTCTGAGACCTCAGCCCACCCGGGGACCGTGTCTGTATGTCTGAGACCCTGGCCCTGCAGGAGGATGTGTCTGTGCATGCATATGCGACTCCTCTCTGATTCTGGGATTCAGGGGAGCCTGGTGCAGAAGAGGGTTTTCTAATCCCTCATGTCTCAGCTCCACCTCTGCCCCCAAAACAGCCTTATTTCATTGATCCGAGGCCAATTCCTCTCTTATTTTTCACCTCTGTGAGCCTGGCATGCAGCTCTGTAATCTGGGGTGACCTCTGTGTGACATGTAATCTGGGGTGAGGCTGGAATGAAGCAAATAAATGCTCTCAGCCCGACCAGAAGGCCCAGGACCCTCCTCTCTGGGGTGAGCACAAACTGTTTGTACAGAGGTCACTCCAGATCACAGGTCCCACAGAGGTCACCCCAGATGACTGGTCCCTCAGAGGTACACTCTGACCATCATTAAGGGGAAAAGCTATTGTCACAAGACCAGCACTGAGCCAGTGGCTGGAATCCATTAACAGTGGTAAGTGGGACTCCCCTCAGTCACTTCTCTTTCCATGTGTGAGTGAGAGATGAAAGCAGAGTCTGGGTGCAATAACTTCAGACCCCATGTTGGCCATCATGGAAGCCCCATGTGCTAAGACAGAGTCGCGCCAGGAGGCAGGCACCTAAGACTGTAAATCTCACAGCCACCCGCTGCCTAGGAGACTCGAGCACCTGCCTTGAGACCCACCAGCATCCCATCCCATCTGGGCAGCTGGGCCTCAAAGGCTTGGTGCCCAAGGCCCGGGCTGTATGGATGGTCACCTGGCCCCAGACCCGGGCCCTCCCCTGCTACGACACCCTGACAGAGAGAGATCTCTGCCCGGAACCCCCTACCTGTTGTTGTTGTAATACTCCGAGTAGAACCTCTTGGGTCGGGCCAGCTCCTCCACCCGGCGGGACACCTCTGCACAAAAGGAGAAGCAGCTGCCCTGGGAAGCTGCCCTCCCCTCCCACCCAGGGCTCTCTTCCTCCTGACCTGGCTTCACACCAGGTGACAGCTCACACCAGACACCCCCACTGGGGACCACAGGGCACATGAGGTCAGTTGCTCAGGACCCTCTGCTCCCTGGCCCTGCTGTGGATTTGGGCCTGAAGTCAGGATGGGCCTGGGCTCAAGGGGGGCCTCAGTGCTAACTGACGGTAGGGGGAGTTCTAAACCTGAGTGAGAACTTGCCCTGAGGCTCTGAGTGTCTCTCCAGAAACAAGCTCTGGAAAGGAAAGGGGTCTTTTGTGAAGTTCATACTGACCCCACTTTGTCTGAGATGCAAACTGCCATTTCCCCTGGAGAGTTTGCTCCCACTCCTCCCCCAGGACCAACCTCCAGCTACTAGAGGAGACACCTTCCCTGGAAGACAGGGGAGGGGCAGTCCTATAGGGGCCCTGAGAGACTTGGGCCTGGGAGGCCCCAAAGTCTCCCCTATCAGAGGCAGATACAGGTCAGGGTGAGATAGGGGCGACCAGGCCACAGGCACCAGGCCAGCCCCAGTCCCCACTCCAGCACCCCCACAAAGAAGTGCAGGCAATGGGCTGGTGGACCTACCAGGCACTGTGATGGTGAGGGTGGTGTCTTCGAGAAATCTCTCTGTCCAGTACACGGATGGCCTGGAACATAGCCAGCAGGGCTCATGAGGGGAGCCAGCCCCAGCAGGTGTACCCCACTCAGAAGCAGAGCTCAGGGCACCCCATGAACACAAACAGTGGGAGGAGTGCAGCTGGAGAGGGAGAAAGGGAGAGAGCAAGTGGATGGCAGCAGAGGCAGGTCAGAGAGGAACAAGACAGGAAGGCCTTAGGGGCATGGGAGAGTGCAGATTATTGAGCAAGGCTGGTGTTTAGAGAAGGAGGGAGCTGGGGAAAAAAAGAGGCGTAACTGAGAAGGGAGCCCAGGTAGAACTGGCACAGACCCACCTCAGGCAGGGGCTGGGGTCCAGAGCTCCGGGTAGACCTGAGAATCCTGGGGTGAGGCCCAGTGCAGAGCCCTCTCCCCAACCCAACCCAGGAGAGGAGGGGGCCCCCAGACTCACCAGTAGATACAGAACTGCAGGCTCCGCATGCGTGGGGACACCCAGGCGTGGCCCCTGCAGCAGCACCCCATCCTGCGGGAGACAGGCCCGCCAGCCTCCGCACTGGGCTCTGCTGGACCAGGTCGGTCTGGGGCTGCCGCGCATCCCCTCTCAGACCAGCCCCCCCACCACACCGCCAGGCTGGCTGCCGGCTTGCCCGTTGCCTCACCTGTCTTTCAAGACTTGCCAGTGGGTCTTGGGCTTCGCCAGCTCAAACAACCGCCTCCTCTTCTTCCTCTCTGGGCTCACAGAGGTGCGAGGGGTCCTCTGGGAGATGGAGAGCCGCCTGGGGGCAGGTGGATGGTGAGGTCGAGCCCTTGCTCCCCCAGCAGGCAGGCCCCACCCTTCTGCTCCCACCCTATCCTCTAGAGGAGAACCCAGTACCACCAAGACCTGGTCTGAAATTGTAGCTCTGCCACCAGCCAGTCCCTCAATTTCTCCCTGCCGGGCCCCAAAGGGGATGCTAAGCCAGGGCGAGTGCCCCCAGGAAGCCCCCGAGAGCCCCAGACAACCCGTCTCCCCTCCTGGCTCAGATGTCCTCCCCAAGCCCCACCCACGCCCTGGTTGCCCTGCCTGGCCAGCCACATCACACTCCATCTACGTACTCATCATGCCAGCTCCGTGGGAGCAGGAAATCAATGTGCCCGGAGGGCAAAGGCCCCTGTCTGTGTCCGAGGGGACATGCGCTGACCCAGGAGAATGGGCTGAGGGCTTCCAGCCAAGGAACCCAGGCATATCCCAGGGCACAGGGTCCCACAGGTAGGAGAGAGCACTCGCTCATTTCCCGGTATCCTCCTCTCACCCAAAAACATTTCTGGTGATTTGTGGTACTTGGAAGGGTTCCAGCTTTAGAGCTGCTTTTTCTGTCTGTGGATGGCTGCTCACAACCTCTCAACTCTGCCATCTGACCTCTGCCCACTCCAAGTCTCCTGCCACGCGGACAGGGGCGGTTGGCCAACATCCTCAGGGGCAGCAAGGAGCTGACCCCTTCACCCTCAAGAGTGAGGGCATGGGTCCAGAGCCCCCAGGCCAGTGCAGCCACCCCCAGGGCCACCCCTGCCACGCCCCAGCCTGGGTGCCCGCTCCTCAGCCCACCTCATCTCAGGCACGCCCTCCTCCATGTCTTTCTCCAGAACCCTCTCGAGCTCCAGGAGGGCCTCTTCTGGGTTCTGGGCATCCACAGTTTCTTCCCCAGCCACCTCTTCGGGGGGAATCTCCTCTTCTTGGTCTTCCAGTTTCAAGTCCCCATCATCTAGACCCTGGAACTTGGAGTCCCTGGACCCTACATTCTCATATACCGTGCCCTGGAGGCCCAGTGAGACATCATCCTGCCCCCTCTCTGGCTGGTCCTCAGCCTCTGATGTGTAGTGGTTATACAACGAGTTTTGCTGGTGGTCCCCCATGTGCCAGGCCCTCCCCAGCCTTGCTCCCGCAACACCCAAATGTGTCTGTGGTCACCCAGCAACCAGAGAATGGCCTGCCCACATTCTCGGCCCACATTCCACCCCCAGCACGTCTGTCTGCAGGTGCCCCGCCCCCCGAGAGCACTGAGGCTCCCGGGGGCCACACACCCCTCCAGCCTCACCTGCTGCTCGGCTGTCCTGCCCCCTAAATGTGTGCCCACCTCCAGACCTTTGCAGCTGCCAGTCCTCTGCCCACACTCGTCCTGGGGGGCGCCTCCTCGGGAAGGCAGGCCAATCCCCGGGTCTCTCTGCATCTCAGCACCTGGCATGACTTTGCCCGTGGCGTTTGGCACGGTCTGAAGTGCCGTTGCTCACTTATTCCTTTCTTCTTCACTGTCTGTGTCTGCCTCGTAGAAAGTTGCCTTCCCAGGCCAGGGGCTGAGAGTGCTCCATTCACTGGGGCCTGAGGGTGCCTCTCGAGGAAGGGCTCCTGCTGGAGCACACCCAGCTCACCCTACACTTCCTCTTAGTCAGGCCCTTTTGTGCTCAGATGGGGCAGTTGCCGCTGGCAGTGACAGTTCACCAGGGGTCCCACACCCTCCCTGGGACAGGCTCAGAAATGGGACCGAGAGGGCGTCTGCAGGGGCTTTGAGGGATGGCATCCTCTGTCTTGAAAGGGGATAGGAGGAAGAGACTCTCTTCTTGGTTGTTTCTGGGACTATGTGTGATGTCTGGAGCTCAGGCAGACATCCTATTCCTGGTCACAAGTCCATGTGCCCGATGCACGGTGAGGCCAAACAAACTAATATTACAGTCTGAAGCAGAGAAACGTTTATCATAGGCCATACAAGGAGAGGGGTGGCTTCCGCCCCGTCACCCTGAACTCCCCAGAGGGATTCAGCAAAACCTTTTAAGGCCAGGTGAGGGAGGGGTACGGCTGTTGTCGCAGACTCGCTGGTGCAGGAATTCTTTGTTCCTGCAGCCCAGCGGTCCATGTAGGTCAGGTCACGACGCTCCTGTAAACCTCTAACAAGACACATGTTATTATCTACTTTTATTTTCATATGAATGGGCTCTTGGAGGTCAGAGCCCTGAGAACAGGCTGCAGGCAGCATCCTTTTAGGAGAGGTGCAGAGCCAGCAGGGGTAAGCACAGGCCACAGAGCACAGGGTTAAACAAAGGAGCAGGTGTAATGTGGAGTTAGATTTGTTCTTCCCTGTCACACTGTGACCCTGAGACCAGCGGGATTTGAGCCTGAAAGGTTGTTGTTGAGCCTCTGAACCTGGCAACCCTGGAGCCCTCCATCTGGGCTTCCCATCACTTGATACAGTTAATTCTCTTGGGAATTTGGGGGGACTTTCTTGGTGGTCCAGTGGCTGGAAGGCTGCCTGCCTTCTCAAGGGACAGGGGAGTAGATCCCTGGTCTGGGAGGATTCCACGTGCCACAGAGCAACTAAGCCCGTGTGCCACAATTACTGAGCCTGTGCTCTAAAGCCCAGGAGCTGCAACTACTGAGCCCACATGCCTCCGCTACGAAAGCCAGCACACCCTCGAGCCCACAGTCCTCAACAAGAGAAGTCACTGCAATGAGAAGACCAAGCACTGAAGCCAAGAGGAACCCCTGCTCATCACAGCTAGAGAAAAGCCAATGAAGCAATGAAGACCCAGCACAGTCAAAAATAATAAATAAAAATTTTTTAAAGAGCTGGTATTCCTCCTTGGCAGTACGTTTCTTTAAAAAACATAAAAATTCTTTTCATTATAAGAAAAAAAACAGAGGGAGAGGATAGTGATGGTGTGAAGGATTCAGGGTGGGGATTGTAGAAGGGGACATTACTGGTGATGTTCTCATTCGTGGGGGTTCTTTACAGTATGTATGAATGAGTGGATGGTGGGATGGATGGGTGAATGGATAAGAGGGGGTCACATATACACAAATGAACTTGTCTATGAAACAGAAACAGACTCACAGACATGTGGTTGCCAAGGCGGGGTGGGAAGGGATGGATTGGGAGTTTGGGATTAGAAGATGCAAATTATTATACACATGATGGATAAACAACAAGGCCTTACTATATAGCACAGGGAACTATATTCAATATTCTGTGAAAAAGTGCAATGGAAAAGAATATGAAAGAGAATATACATGTATAGCTAAGTCACTTTGCTGTATAGCAGAAATTAACACAACATTATAAATCAACTATACTTTAATAAAATAAAATTTTAAAAACCAGCAATTGCTTGAAATCCCTCTCAATTGAAAAAAAAAAAAAAACTGAGGGTCACATAAGGGAGGGAGGAGAGAAGAGGAGACAGGCAAGCAGTTGGGTGACCACTCTCCTGTCTCTCAAATTCCCTCCACCCAGTTTATTTTAAAACCACTCCACATTAGGCAGGAACCACAGAAAAAGGGCCCCGGGAGAAGGGAATGGCAACCCACCCCAGTATTCTTGCCTGGAGAATCCCAAGGACAGAGGAGCCTGGCAGGCTATGGTCCGTAGGGTCACAAAGAGTCCAACACAACTGAAGTGACTTACCACAGCACACGCAGAGAAAGGCACCCCTGATTTGGGGAGCACTGAATACATCACTCATTTCAAAATAGGGAAGCCAGGCGTCAGGAGGCAGAATATGGACCAGAACCCAGGGATGCTGCCTGACACGTGGCCATCTGGCAGCTCCCCGCCCCCACGCCCAATCCTGGTGGGGGTGCTTTGACCAGCAGGGTAGAGCCAAAGTGAGGCCCTGGGCCTGACTCCTGACTCTGCCCACTGCAAGGGTCACCAGCGGGGAAGGCTGACTACCCTGCATCCACCATGCTGGGCAGAAGCCCAAGCAGCACACCAAGGTCTGGATCTGGAAGGTCTGGGTCGGTGCCCAGCTAGACTTCCTCCTCCCAGCTCGGAGCCCAACAGTGGACAGTGAGGAGAGAAGCCACACCCAACACTCCAGCCCCAGCAGATATGGTGTGTCCAGAGAGTGGTCCCGCTGAGACTGGCCCAGGGGCCAGACGCACAGGAAGTAACAGACTGTGATTTCAGGGGGCCACTTGGAGCTGTCTGCATCCGACAAGGCATCATTGAAGCCCACCCTCCCCATTCAGTCCTGGGTCCTGAGGGAGTTCGCCAAAGTGGCTCAGGAAGGTCTGCAGGGGTTCCTGCCACCTGCCACCCTGCCCCCATCACCCTACAGGGGCCCCCTCCCTGCCCCTCATCCAACTTTTTGCAGCCCAAGGCCAAGCTCCTACTACTTGCAGCACAACAGGAAAAGCTGAAGGGTTGGGGCAAGGAGTAGCGACTGTATTTGGAAAGCCAGCAGACAAAGAAGGCAGTGGACTGTGCCCCAAGAACCATCTTACCTGAGATAGGATTCAAGCTTCTTTTCTACTAAAGGGGAGGGAGTAACATCAAGCATCTCCCGGTTCACCAGGAAGTGGTACATCAACCTGTGTGCTCACCCTTCGCTTTGTTTTCATGTGAATGAGTTCCTCAATAGGCACCTTAGATATCACCTCCTCCAAGAAGCCTTCCCTAATCACCCATCTGAAGTACAGCTTCCTCGTTTTCCTACCTAAATCTACCGGGATTTTGTTGCTGTTGTTGAATAGCATTTATCATGACCTCACATACTGCACTTCTAACACAACTGTCGTCTTGTTAGCCCATTAGGATGGAGATTCCACTGGAGCCAGTCGGTGCCTGGACTCCCCTCAGCAGAAACAGAGCTCCGCAAGCGCAGGGAAGAGGCTGCAGTATGATGTGATGGACACAAGATGTCGCTGCTCTCAAGGGCACATTGGTCCCTCAGCCAGCTGTTAACCTTGGACCTCACAGGCTTCACAGTAGCATCTCCTTGAAGGCCGACCAGCCACCCGCCCCCCACTGCCTCCCATACACACACACGCACACAGTCCTTGCAAGGTACTCTTTATCATCATCATCCCCATTTCGCTTTCACCCAGGGGGAAACAGGATCAGAGAGGCAAATCTTTACCTAAGACTGCATGGGGGCCTGAACCTCCAGCATTCAGAGCTAAGCTACTTCCAGCGGTGCTTCCAAGCTGGGACTGCATTTGCAAACTTCAGCAGTGACAGTGGAATGCCCTTGACCAAAGATCAAAGATGCATGGGCCTTCCTGAGGCTAAATTAATCTCCCTGGAGACCAGCCACACTCCTCCCTCACTCAGCAACCTGCCCTGTCTCCCACCTTCTACAAGAACGTTTCCCGAAGCAAGGACAGGGAGGGGGCTTGGTGTCTTCAAGGTGCCACTGAGTGGGACACAGTCCCTCCTTCTTCAAGAGATGAGAATACCAGACCACCTTAAACCTGTATGTAGGTCAAGAAGCAACAGTTAGAACCGGACATGCAACAATGGACTGGTTCAAAATTGGGAAAGGAGTACATCAAAGCTGTATATTGTCACCCTGCTTGTTTAACTTATATGCAGAGCACATCATGGGAAATGCCAGGATGGAGGAAGCAAAAGCTAGAATCAAGATTGCCAGGAGACATATCAATAACCTCATGAAACCACCTTTATGGTAATGAAACTGCCTTTATGGCAGAAAGCAAAGAGGAACTAAAGAACCTCTTGATAAAGGTGAAAGAGGAGAGTGAAAAAGCTGGCTTAAAACTCAACATTCAAAAAACTAAGATCAAGGCATCAGGTCCCATCACCTCACAGTAAATAGATAGGGAAACAATGGAAAGTATAACAGACTTTTATTTTCTTGGACTTCAAAATCACTGCAGATGGTGACTGCTGTCACCTCAGCATGATGACCAAAATCAGAAGAAAGTAGCACTGATACTTTCTTGTTCGGATTTCACAGGTTGTCCCAGTAACGTCCTTTACAACTATTTCTTTTTTTTGTCCTGGCCCCGGAGCCAGGCTTGGTGTGACAGGATGTTTCGGTCTCCTTGGTCTCCCCAAATCGATCAGTGCTTCACTCCGTCTTTCATGATCTGAATCATTTTGAGGAGTTCCGGTCAGTTATTTTACTGCCCTGGGTCTTAGTTGTAGCAACATCATTGCAGCGTGCAGCATCTTTAGTATCTAGTTCTCTGACCAGGGATTGAACCTGGGCCCCCTGCATTTGGAGAGTGGAGTCTTAGCCGCTGGACCACCAGGAAAGGCTCCCTGGTCAGTTATCTTAGAGGAGATCCTTCCGCCTGGGCTTCTTTCCTGTCATTTCACGATCAGTGACAGGTGGTGTGTGTCCTGTGCCCTCCCAGGAGGGTGGTGTCCAGAACACCGGGTCCCCTCACTGGAGGGATGACCTCATCCTCTGAGTGAGGGGGTCATCCTGGGCTTCTCCATGGTCAAGTAAGTGCTTCCCCTTGAAATTAATGCCATCCTGACAGAGCCAGTTTAATAGCAGGCACTCTGTTTCCCCTCATCAAGTTTCATCCGCTAGTTTTGACAGCTTCTTTTCTTCTCCTTTTTAAAAATATCTTCTATTTCTTTATGGCAAGTGGTACTGGTTTTCCGTTTATGTAGACAATACACTTCTTTTTGCACACATTTCCAAATAGGAAAAGGAAAAGGAGTACGTCAAGGCTGTATATTGTCACCCTGCTTATTTAACTTCTATGCAGAGTACATCATGAGAAACGCTGGGCTGGAAGAAGCACAAACTGGAATCAAGAGTGCCGGGAGAAATATCAATAATCTCAGATATGCAAACAACACCACCCTCATGGCAGAAAGTGAAGAGGACCTAAAGAGCCTCTTGATGAAAGTGAAAGAGGAGAGTGAAAAAGTTAGCTTAAAGCTCAACATTCAGAAAACTAAGATCATCGCATCTGGTCCCATTACTCCATGACAAATAGATGGGGAAACAATGGAAACAGTGTCAGACTTTATCTTTTTGGGCTCCAAAAATCACTGCAGATGGTGATTGCATCCATGAAATTTCAAAGACGCTTACTCCTTGGAAGGAAAGTTATGACCAACCTAGATAGCATATTAAAAAGCAGAGACATTGCTTTGCCAACAAAGGTCCGTCTAGTCAAGGCTATGGTTTTTCCAGTGGTCATATATGGATGTGAGAGTTGGATGGTGAAGAAAGCTGAGCACCGAAGAATTGATACTTTCGAACTGTGATGTTGGAGAAGACTCTGGAGAGTCCCTTGGACTGCAAGGAGATCCAACCAGTCCATCCTAAAGGAGATCAGTCCTGGATGTTCATTGAAAGGAACATTGATGTTGAAGCTGAAACTCCAGTACTTTGGCCACCTCATGCGAAGAGTTGACTCATTGGAAAAGACCCTGATGCTGGGAAGGATTGGGGGCAGGAGGAGAAGGTGACGACAGAGGATGAGATAGCTGAATGGCATCACCAACTCGATGGACACGAGTTCGGGTAAACTCCGGGAGTTGGTGAAGGACAGGGAGGCCTGGCGTGCTGTGATTCATAAGGGTCACAAAGAGTCAGACACAACTGAGTGACTGAACTGAACTGAACTGATTTAGGTAAAATATTTGAGGACATATAAGAGGCCATAGGTATACAAGTGGACACGGCCAAAATCATGACAGGAAGTCAGAATTCAAAGGCAATGCATCAGGCCGTGAGAATACAGGTGAACGCAGCCAAAACAGGGACTCAGAATTCAAAGACTGTGTACTCTCCTCCCAAGGCCCCTCCTTCTCAGTGGCCACATCACCCCCAGATTGTGGGCATTCCTGGGACAGTTCCCATACTGCAAGAAAGGGTGATGGGTCACCATGGAACCCGGCACCTGGTGACATTGTGTGCATCTCCTGCAGCTGCTGTAAAAAATCACCCCAAATGTAGTGGCTTCAAAGCAGACACGTTCATTTTTTTTACAGGTCTGGGGTCAGAAGTCCAACTGGGTCTCGCTGAGCTAAAGACAAGGTATGGTGGCACAGTTTCCCCCAGGAGACTGCAGGGGGACCTGTTCCCACAGATCTGAGAAGCAAAATGGGGTGAGGAGACAATTCAGAGATTAGCCGCATCCAGGAGACATGGCCACCAGGACTGGTGTTGAAAGGGCGGGAGCAGGACCTCAGCTGGCCGCTCCCGGGAGCTGGAACCACAGGGATGATGCTGTCTAAAGCAAGGAGAAAGGGAGATGGAGACCTTGAGGGAAAATCTGAGCTACAGTAAAAATCCTCAATGCTTTTGCCTGTGGCACGATTGCATTTTGCTGTAATAATTAAATTTGTCCTGCCCCGTGGCATCTTTTACAAAGCTTTATGCCCACGGAACATGGCCAGCACAAAGGCCCAGTGCTCCCCCTTCCCTGCACCCACACCCTCTGTCATGGGACCCTGGGGCTCTCTCCCTAAAGCAGAATACAGTTCTCCCTCTGGACGAGCTCTGACAGGGTCAGGTAGAAGGGGCAGTATGTTTCCTTTGCCATCGCCATCGAAGCGTGTCTGGAGGATGAGACGTGGACCATGGGCAGTAGGCAGTCAGCCAGGCCCAGGCATGTGGGCCAGCCCAGGTCAGGCCAGGCCAGTCAATGGTCACTGAGTTGCAGGTGCCTGTTCTGAAGGCAGCAGCACCCCAGGGAGGCAGATGGCTTGCCTCACGCAGTTTAGTGACAGAAGCCGAGGGACTCACTGCCCTTCCTGCCTCTGGGGGGCTGGAATGCGCAGTGTCCATCTCCTCTGGAAAGAGGTGTCCCAGAGGAGGCAGAAGCGAGGTTTCAGGGTCTCGAGCCCTCCACGTCATGATTTCAAAGTGCAGTCTAGTTCCTACAGAGAAGCAGGAAAGGAAACCTATGACCAGCAAAGCTCTCTGAACTCCACCCCCTACCACCGAGACTAAATTAGTTTCTCCTGGGTTAGAGGGTCAACAAGTCTGGTGAGAGTCCACCCTGGGGTCCTGGGAAAGGCAGTCCAGTCCACCTACCTTCACTTGGGTGGGGAAGATGATGGGGGCGAAGACCCGGTAAGGCTAGGGGTCTGTTATTGTTCAGTGGCTCAGTCATGTCCTACTCTTTGCGACCCCATGGACTGCAGGCCAGACAGCTTCCCTGTCCTTCACTATCTCCCAGAGTTTGCTCAATCTTGTGTCCATTGAGTGGGTAATGCCATCCAACCATCTCATCTTCTGTCATCCCCTTCTCCTCCTGCCTTCAATCTTTCCCAGTATCGGATCTTTTCGAATGAGTCGGCTCTTCACATCAGGTGGCCAAAGTATTGGAGCTTCAGCTTCAGCATCAGTCCTTCCAATGAATATTCAGGGTTGATTTCCTCTAGGATTGACTAGTTTGATCTCCTTGCTGTCCAATGGACTCCCAAGAGTTCTCTCCAGCACCATAGTTCAAAAGCATCAATTCTTTAACATTTAGCCTTCTTTATGGTCCAAATCTCACAACCATACATGACTACTGGAAAAATCATAGCTTTGACTATATGAACCTTTGTCAACAAAGTGATGTCTCTACTTTTTAATATGCTATCTAGGTTGGTCATAGCTTTTCTTATAAGGAGCAAGCATCTTTTAATTTCATGGCTGCAGTCATTGTGAGAGGGGGTGCAGATGGTGTCCAGTATCATAGAAAAGCCTGAGGAGGTAGCATGGGGCCTTGCATCTGCTGTGTGTTTCATTTGTACACAGCAGGGTCTCCTGGGCACTGTGGACATTGGGTCACCCTCTGTGGGGACGTTCTGGCTCTGTGGGTCTTGAACACATCCCTGGCCCCACCTCCTCCATGCCAGAAGCCACCAGATGTGACAACCACAGATGTCCTGAGACATGACCCTGCATTGCCTGGGGCAGGACCATCCCCTAGAGGAAATGACTGATGACAGTGAGGCCCTGTGAGGGGTGTCCATGTGGCAGGATGTTGCCATCTGCTTGTGCCTCAAATAGCAAATGTCCTCCACTTGTGCTTAAGAAACTTAGTCCTTCCTGGTGGAAAACCCTGGTGGGGGTGTGGCTGAGAGATCACAGCAGGCCCCCTGCACACTCCCTGATGATGGGTGACACGCATGCTTCCTGCCTGGCTGGAAAGGGCACTGGTGTGAGCAGAGAGAAAGTCAGGCCTCAGCAGACAGCATGTGGGGTCTGGTTCCCAGGAGCAGCCAAGACCCAGAAGGTGCTGGCTTATTAAAATAGCAGCTTGCTTCTTCCCACAGACATCTGGGAACGAGCAGCCCATGCCCAGCTGGAGATGTAGCTATGTCCTGCCCCCGTGGTACTTTTCTACTTTTTAGAAGGATTGAAGATCATCTCTCCTAAGTGTGGAGCACAAAGAACTTTCACAGCAGACCACACCCAGCTCACAGGACCCCCTCGAGCCCTCTCCATCTCCTCCCTCTTTCCTACTCCCCTCTCTGCCCTCCACTCACATCTCAGTATTGGAACTTAGTCACATGGCCACACCTGGCACACCAAGGTGGGCTGAAGCAATGAGGTTTGGAAGCTCTCTCCTCCAAAAAGAGGCTTCTGGACTCCTCCCAGCAGGACTCCCTCCTCCTGGCTCTGCTTCTTCCTTGACTCTGCCTCCTTTCACATTCACTCATTCTCAGATGGTCATCAGGGCTGCAGCTGCTCCAGACATCTCATCATAAAGCTGCAGTGGCCACAGGCAGAAAGGGACCACTTTCCTGCTGGCTCCCCCCTTAGGAGCAAGGAAACGTTGTGTGGCCAGCAGAATTACAGCCTCCAAAATGTCTTCGTCAGAATTCCCAGAGCCTGTGAATTTCATGTTGCTCCACTGGGGACGGGGTGGGGCAGATGAAGGAAACTTCTAATCAGCTGCTTTGAGGTGGGGAGATTATCCTGGATCATCTGCGTGGTTCAGTGTGATCACAAGGATTCTTGTAAGTGGACACAGAAAGCAGGGGAGAGAGACCCAGAAACTGCAGCTGGAAGGATCAGTCCATGTCTCAGGGTGGTGGGGGTCAAGAACCCAGGAGTTGCCCCCCACTGCCCTCACATCTCTCTGGCCAGAAGGGGGCTCACATCCACACACAAAACAGTCCCCCGCAAAGGGGTAGGACGCCCACAAGGATTCATGCCAACACCCAGGCAGGGTGGGGAGTGGGTGCCAGACGGTCACCAGGCTCCTCCACAGGAAGAAAGGCCAGCAGGCATGTCTGCTCCAAGAGCACAAGGGCTGGTTCCAGGGGGGCAACATGGTGCGCAGGGGGCAATAGCAGGGGCAGCAGGGCCAGGGACAGCATGGAGATGCCCAGTGTGGATGCCCACCCATTACCTTGCCCAGCCATGCCTAACCTCTAAAGCCCATGCCCCAGGAACTTAGGCCCCACTAGTGCTATCTCCCCAGAAAGACATGCTCAGGTCCTAGTACCACCCATTGATCTGAGAAGACCAAGAGAAGTCTCCCTCTATGTGGTCCCCCAAAGCTCTATAAACTCTTGCCCAGGCTTGGGGAGGGTTGCTTTCCCTTCTTCCCACCAAGGCTGGCTCCTCAGAGCTGCTGCCTGGTGACCTGGCTGCCAGCATCCACTGCCATGGCAACCTGCTCGGGTACCAAGCCCCCCTCCCTGTGGGGCATCATTGGAGCAGCTGGTGACATTTTGAATATGGACATGGGCTGGATATGAGTACTGTATCAATGTGAGATTTCCCCATCTTGAGAACTGAACCAGATTATAAAGGAGAATCCTGGTTTTTAGAAAATATACAGTGATGTGGTTATGGGTGAAGGCACACCACACTTCTAACACAGTCATAAACAGTTCCAAAAATGTATACAAATACCTGTATATGCATATAGAGCACAGATGTAGACACAGGTATAGATAGTTATGGACACAGAATGTGGCAAAGAAAATGGGGCAAAATGCAACCAATTGGTATATCTGGGCAGAGTCTATAGGAGTTTCTGGCACTAATCTTGAAATTTTCTGTAAGTTTGAAATTATACCAGAATTAAATGTTATGAAAACAGTATCCATAATGCAGCATTCTAGACTCCCAGAAACTTGACTCTGCAGGTTGAGGCAGGCTCAGAATCCAACTTAACCAGCAACCAAGCACCAGGAGAGTTCGTGGGTGAACTCTGTCCCCAAACAGACAGGTTCGAGTCCTAGCTCCCAGTTCCTGTGAATGGGACCTTATTTGAAAATAGAGAGTTTGACCATAAACAGAACAAAAAGACAACCTATGAACTGGGAAAGATATTTGCAAATGATATGACCGACAAGGGCTTAATTTCTAAAACATACAAACAGTCCCTACAATTCAATAACAACAACAACAAAAAAAACAGCCCAATCAAAAATTGGGCAGAAGACCTACATGAATATTTCTCCAAAAAGGACAGACAGATGGCCAATAGGACATGAAAAGATGCTCAACATCACTAATTATCGGAGAGATGCAAATCAAAACTACAGTGAGGTACCACCTCACACCCGTCAGAATGGCCATCATTAAAAATTCTAAAATAATAAATCCTGGAGAGGATGTGGAGAAAACCCTCCCACACTGTTGGTGGGAATATAAACTGGTGCAGCTACTATGGAAAACAGTATGGATGTTCCTTAAAAACTAAAAATAGGCACTTCCCTGTGGTCTAGTAGTTAAGCCACCTTGCAATGAAGGGGCAAAAGTTTGAGCTCTGGTCTGGAAACTAAGACCCCACATGCTTGGGGCAACTGAGCCCAGGCAGTGCAACTACTGAGCAGGTGTGCTCCAGAGCCCGCACACAACGGGAGAATCTGTGTGCCGAAACGAAAAATCCTGCATGCCGCAACTAAGACCCAGTGCCCCCTAATTAACTAACCCTTAAAAAACTAAAACTAGAATTGCCATATGATCCAGCAATCCCACTCCTGGGCATGTATTCCGACAAAACCATAATTCAAAAAGATACATGCACCCCAATGTTCACAGTAGCACTATTCACAATAGCCAAGACATGGAAACAACTTAAATGTTCATTAACAGATGAATGGATAAAAAAGATATGGTACATACACACAACGGAATAATACTCAGGCATAAAAAGAACGAAATAATGTCATCGCAGCAACATAGATGCAATTAGATATTATCATACTAAGTGAAGTAAGTTAGACAAAAATGAATATCATATGATATCACTTATATGTGGAATCTAAAATATGACACAGATGAACATATCTATGAAACAGAAACAGAATCAGGGACATGGAGAATAGACTGATGGATGCCATGGAGGAGGGGGTAGGAGAGGGTTGGATTGGGAGTTCGGAATCAGCAAAGGCAAACAATTGTACAGACAACAGATAAACAACAAAGTCCTACTGTAGAGCTCAGGGAATTACATTCAATATACTGTGATAAATCATACTGGAAAAGAATATGAAAAAGAATGTGTGTATGTATATATATATA
>ML661896.1:8309850-8513759 GCA_007570785.1 Antilocapra americana | reverse complement strand
AACACTGGAGTGGGTTGCCATTTCCTTCTCCAATGTATGAAAGTGAAAAGTGAAAGTGAAGTTGCTCAGTCGTGTCCGACTCTTCCGAACCCCATGGACTGTAGTCTACCAGGCTTCTCCCTCCATGGGATTTTCCAGGCAAGATTACTGGAGTGGGTTGCCACGCCCTTCTCCAGGGGATCTTCCCTACCCAGGGATGCAACCCAGGTCTCCCGCATTTCAGGCGAATTCTTTACCATCTGAGCCACCAGGGAAGCCCATATATATGTAAAACTGTCACTTTGCCATATAGCAGTAATGAACACAGCATTGTTATTCAACTATACTTCATTAAAAAAATAAATTTTAGAAAGTGGATTGATACGTATATACAATGGAATATTACCCCGCCCCAGGCAGTCCTCCCTGCCACAAGCAGCCGCCCCCGCCCCAGGCTCCCGGAGCACGTGTCTGGCAAGGTTTCCCCTGCAGGCCGCGAGCGTGGACACGTGAAGGACCACGAGGGCCGGGCGGCCCCCGCACAAGGGCTGCGCGTGCTGATGTAATTTTAGGTTTCCTCGCCCATGGCCCGCCACTATTATTGTGCAATTATAGCACTGGAGGCAGCGGATCAGGAGGTAGAAAATAACCCGTCCCCGTCAGCCAGAGCGGGGAGTGGTGGCGGAGCCGCCTGCAGCCGCCTCGCAGGGAGGAGGAGGCCCGCCCCGCCCCTGCTGGTGAACTGGACCGACGGCGGGGGGCCGGCAGGCTGGTCCTCCTGGGGGAGAAAATAAAGAGGGGAAATGGGAGGGTGCATCTTTGATGTATGGCCAGGGACGTCCTTTCTGCGGTGAGAGTCGTGAGGAGACCAGTGGAGAGTTTGGGGGCGGTCCTGGGACAGCCCTGCGCCCGGCGGCGGGGAGAGGCCGCGCTGAGGCCCGCCCCGGCGGGTCGGAGTGGAATCAGCGGGGGGCAGGTGCAGGAGGTGAGGGAGAGGAAGAGAAACGGGAAGGAGCAGAGCGTGTAGAGCCCGGGGACGCGGAGGGCTCGACTCCTACCAGAGGGACAAGGAGCCCCCTGGGCCGGGGAGGGCGGCAGAGAAGGGACGCGACCTGCTCGCTGCTCACTGGCGCCCTCTGGCGGCTCCGGGGAGAACAGGCCGTGGGAGGCGCTGGGACCCAGGCGAAGGGACTGGGGGGGGGGGGGGGGCCCGGGGGGGGGGGGGTCTGAGGTGAGGGATGATGGAAACGGAGGGTGGGAAGGTACGTTGCAGGAATGGTGGGGAATGGGGTGGGAGACGGGGATAATGGAAGATGATGGGTGTTGGGGAGACGAGGGGGGAAGATGATGGAAAGGGCTGATGGGGTGGATGTGGGGGCAGCGGTTGGGATTACGTCCGTCGGGGAGGTATGGGAGGTACGATGGTGGCAAGGTGAGTGGATGGTGAGGGACCTGGCAGGGAGGGTGGAGGTGGATAGTGGGACTTGGGTAGGGGCCAAAGAGGCAGCCAGAAATGGGCAGGTTCTGGGAAATGATTTTTCCATGTCCTCTTGCAATATAGCTTATATACGGTAAATGCACAAATTGTTAAGTACATCAAGCTCCATCAACTTCTTTTGATTTGATTTTATTAAAATTCATCTATTTTTGGCTGTGTTGCGTCTTCATTGTTGGGCAGGCTTTCCCTAGTTGCCTCTAGTGGGGGCTACTCTGAGTTGTGGTGCACAGCCTTCTCACAGTGTCTCCTCTTGCTTCAAAGCACCAGCTCCAGGCGGCCAAGGACTTCAGTAGCTGCAGCGCAGCACGTGGGTTCAGTAGTTGTGGCTCCCCGACTCTAGAGAACAGATTCAGTAGTCGTGGCACACTGGACCTAGTTGCTCCACAGCACATGGGACCTTCCTGAACCAGGGATTGAACTCATATCTCTTGCATTGGAAGGTGGATGCTTTACCACTGAGCTGCCAAGAAAGCCCTCAATGAACTTCTTAAAAGCACTAAAGTATAAGTCACATAAAATACAATCATTTGGGGAATTTCCTGGTAGTCTAGTGGTTAAGATTCCGTGCTCCCAGCCTGAGTTCAATCCCTGTTTGAGGAACTAGATCCCACATGCTGCACCTAAGGCCCAGCATAGTCAAATAAATGAATATTTTAAAAAAATATTTAACATGAATAATTCAGTGTCATTTAGTACAGACACAATTTGCAACCACCACCTCTAATTTCAGAACATTCCATCACTCCAAAAGAAAGCCCCATCCCCATAAACAATTACCCCATCCCCTCCCCAGCCCCTGACAACCAGGAATCACTCTGTGTCTGTGGATCAGCCTGTCCTGGACGTTTCTCATCAATGCAATCACACCGTCTGTGTCCTTCTGTGTCTGCCTCTCTCACTAAGCATCATGTTCTCAGGGTCTGTCCACATGGTAGTGAGTGTCAGAGCTTCTCTCTCTTTTATGACTGAAAAGTATTCTAGTGTGCGGAGGACACGCTGTGTGTATACACCATCTGCTGATGGACACATTGGCTGCTTCCACCTTTTGGCTGCTGTGAACAATGCTGTTATGAACCTTAATGTCCAAGTTTTGGTTTGAGGAACAGTTTTAAAGTCTTCTGAATATATCTAGGCATGGAATTGAGGGTCAGATGGTAATTTCATGTGTACATTTTTGAGGAAATGGCAGTCTGTTTTCTGTAGCAGCTGCATAATCTCATTCTCCAGGCAGCGTGGAAGGTTCCAATTTCTCCACATCCTACCACGCTGTTTGTAGCTTCCGTTTTCCTGATCACAGCCATCCTGAGTGTGATGTGGTATCACCTGTGCTTTTGATTTTCATTTCCCTGATGACTAATCATGCCGAGCATCATTTCATGAAGTATTAGCCATTTATGTATCCTCTTTGGTTGTTGTTCAGTCATGAAGTCGTGTCCAACTCTTTTCTACCCTATGGACTGCAGCATGCCAGGCTCCCCTGTCCTTCACTATCTCCCAGAGCTTGCTCAAACTCATGTCCATTGAGTCGGTGATGCCATCCAATCATCTCATCATCTGTTGTCTCCTTCTCCTCCTGTCTTCAATCTTTCCCAGCATCAGGGTCTTTTGCAGTGAGTCAGCTCTTCACATCAGGTGGCCAAAGCATTGGAACTTCAGCTTCAGCATCAGCATCAGTCCTTGCAATGAATATTCAGGGCTGATTTCCTTTAGGATTGACTAGTTTGATTTCCCTGCTGTCCAAAGGACTCTGAACTCAGTCTTCTCTAGCACCACAATTTGAAAGCATCAGTTCTTTGGTGCTCAGCCTTCTTTAGGAAAGCTCTAACAAACCTAGACAGCATATTAAAAAGCAGAGATATCAATTTGATGAAAATGTTCCATACAGTCAAAGCTATGGTTTTTCCAGTAGTCATGGACCAGCGTGAGTTGGACCATTCTCCTCTCTGGAAAAGTGTCTTTGTGGGTGCCCCACAAAGAAGCCCCAGTGGGCTTGGCCATTTTTAGCTGGGTCCTGTGTCCTTCTGTTGTTGAAATCTTAAATGTCTTCTGGATATATGACCCTTAAAAGCCCAGTGAATGTTTATAAACTCACTGAGCAACCATCACCCAGTGGGAATGTCAGTGGGAGTGACAGCTCCCCAGAGGCCATCATCACCCCTGCTGGTCACTACCCCCAGGTGGCCATCACCTTGACTTCTGTCTCTGTAGATCCCTGTGGCCTGTTCTTGAGCTTCTTTCTTACCCACGAAATAGCACAGTGTCCTGCACCTGATGCCATTGCCACCGAGATACCCCTGGCTACCGCATGCAGCAGTCCCCTCTCTGCAGTGAGGTTTCCAGGTGTTAGGAAGGCAGAGCTAGGTTGGCTGACGGTGGGACTGAGTGGAGCTGAGAGAGATGTTCCAGCAGATCACCCACCCCACAGGCCTCACGTCTAAACCCAGCCAAACCCGGACACCGTACATTCACGTGTCCCATCTACCTCTGCCCAGACCGGTCCAATGGGCCCCCCTCCTCTGGACTCAGCGGCAGCCCCAGCCCAGTCCCCATGCCCCTTTCTCCCAGAGGCTGGAGAGACTAAAACATGAACCAGAGCCCCTGTTCCCTGAGGCTCCCCACCCCATCCCAAGATAAAGTCCACCCTCCCTGCAGGGTCCACTTCTCCAACAACCAGCCTCCTGGATGTTCCTGACCTCGGACCAAACAGCTCTTCTCCTCCCCAACCCTTTCCTGGGCCTCCTCCTCCAGGAAGCAGAGGTTGCTGTGACTTGGACCTTTCGACTTGTGGATTCCACAGGTCAGGAACTGGGCGGCCGCAGTGGAGCAGAGGTCAGGGGCTGGAGGCTGGCAAGCCAGGTGCTGACTTGAACACTCCACTGTGCCATCAGCCCAGCCTCTAGAGTTGAGCCCAAGTTCAGCAGCCCTCTTACACACAGGGAAACTGAGGCTCTGGAGGGAGGGGCCCTCCCAAGGGTCTCTGTAAGGAGTGTGGGAGTCAGGGAGCCCCCATGATCCCAGGGTGCCTCCCTTTCTTCAAGGAGCAAGGAGGGAATTTTTGCTGCTTGGCTGTGAGAGTGGAGGACAGGGTGGGGACAGAGTGAGCTATGGGGGCTGGGCACCTCTGGATGGCCTTACTCAGGTCTTGGGGATTAGGGAGGTGAGAAGGAGGGGTGACTGAGAATGACTCAGATGGCTTGGGGGAGGGGGAGTTCTGCATCACCATAGCAACCTAGGCTGCTAGGAATAGCATGGGGTGGGAATGGGGAGGTAGCTAAGTTGGAAAGGTCAGAGGGCAGAGTCTCCACTTCTGACACCAACAGCAAGTTTGGGGTTCCCCAGACACCCTTGGGTTTGCTGATTCTATGGAGAGGATTCACAGAACCCACTGAAGGAACCTGAGGGGCCACAGGTTACGGAAGGAGGAGCACATGGAGGGAGAGTGGGAGGGAAGTCCTGTTGTAGCCACGTGCTCTGGGAAGCAAACTCACTCAGAAGGACACTGGGAAGCAAACTCACTCAGAAGGACAATGCAGACAGTGAAGTGCAGTTTACTACACCGGCGGGCCCAAGGCAGAGTCTCCTCTTAGCCAAGGACCCTGACCAGCATTTGTGAGGCTCTTTTATACCCATGTGTACGTGTCTAAACCCACCACCCCAAATCACCCGGAACTTACATCAACAAAGGAAAGGTAAATACAATCACAATAGTGCCATCATTCAAGTATCATGTGTTAGAACAGGTTACACTCCAAATGGCTAATAGTCGATAAGCCCAAGGTTACTATCAGAAAGTTTATGACCTGTCAGGAGCCAGGGTTTATGACCTGTCAGGAGCCAGGGTTTATGACTTGTCAGGAGCCAGGGGTGATTAGTGCATGTTATCACTTAGGTGTTAAGTATCCTGGATCTAACCTTCCAGATTCTCCTGTCCAGAGGGGGTCTAATCCCTCCATTGTAATTTCCACAGGCACTAAGCACAGAGTTCAGAGAGGTGCCCGAGCATGATCAGCATGAACAGGCCTGAAATGGAGATCGGGCCCTATGAATTCCTTCTTCAGTCACAGCAGCCTCGCCATGCTAGTGGTCCACACATGCCACCCTCTCCACACCCTCCCGCCTACACACGGCTGGCATCATGGGTCCCACACAGGGCAGGCAGTGGGGGGGTCCAGCGCAGGTGTGTGCAGGCATCCACGGCAGCCTTAGGCTCCAGGTCCACTGACCCCATAGGCCACCCTAAACCAGGAGGCTGGTCTACCTAGAGTGGACTGGGGCAAAGCTATATAAGGCAGACTTCACCCTCCCAGGAGCCTCCCAGGGCCAGGTCGGGACGGTCGGATCTGCACCTCCAGCCCCCACCAGCTCGGGGCGGGAGACAGGGTGCTGGAGGGGAACCTGAGTCACAGAGAGGAGGATGACTTGTCAGGATTCAAACCCAGGAGCGCAGCCCAGGAGGAGCCTGGAGTACTCCCACGAACAGGAGGAGCCTTCCCTCCGTGGGAAGGCAGACTAGGCGGGGTGGAGGGCTTGGGATTTACTCCCAGCGCCGCTTTGTACTGCAACCTGTGCATCCCCCGCTCGCTTCCCCCACCCCCGCCCCAGGGAACTGGGCAGCTTTAGAAAGACCCCCACCTCTTTCCCGGGCCTCGGTTCTCCTGTGGGGTGGAGGATGGCAGCGTTCTGCAGAGGATTCGGAGGGTCTCCCCTCTCACCCAGCACGGGCTTCATAAAAGGCCCCGCCACGGTGGCTTGTGCTTACCTAGGCACCCTGAGTCAAACATCCCCATTGCACGGGGATGCGAGGTGTTAACTGAGGCCCCAGAATCAGGCCAGCGGGTGCGCAGGACAGCCAGGACCGGGGGCAGGGGGCGCGATGCGCTTCCCTTCCGCTCCCCCACGCCGCGGCTTTTTAATTGAAATCATTTTTCTCCCCCCTCCCCCAACGTCGGCTGAGCCGGCTGCAGGCAGCCCCTCCCTCCGACCCGCGGAGGAGCCGGGAAGAAAACAAAGGCTTAATTGAATCCCATACTGGGGGAGTCGGGGGCGGGGGGAGAGAGGGTGCGGCTGCAGAGAGGGCCGCGGCCCCGAGGGGCCACCGGAGCCGGGGCGTCAGAGGGTCTGGCGGGCCTGGAATTACCACTCAGATGTGGTTAGACTCACACCGTCGCTGCACTGCGCCTGCGGCCGCGGACGCGCTTATGCGCTCGGCTCTTTTCACGTGCGACCCTGGGTCTCAGCACAGTCGCGCGTGGGGAGCCTGAGAACCAGACAAGCCACGTGACTTGTAGACAAATACAGGGCGAGTGGAAAACCGGGGGCTTGAATTCCGCCGTGGACGCTCCCCGCGAGGGTCAGACTCCAAGCCCCTGCTCCAGACGTAGGGTGTGGGCTAGGGGGCCGCGCTAGGCCCAGGGAGGCACACACGACCTGCGCAGCTGGGAAGGTGGAGGGGCGCCTGGGGAGGTCTCCAGTGCCAAGGTGTGGGGAACCATGAAAGATTATTCAGAGCAGGAACAGCAGGTGAAGGCAGCGGGCAGACGAGGTGGGCAGTGCCGCCGGGCTGTGGCTGGGTGGGTGGCGACCATCAGGTGCTGGATTCCGGAGCCCCTTCCCAACCTCCACCCCTGAAATGTCTCTGCTCTTTCCCTGGTTCAGATTCTGCTGCTTCTGCAAAGCCTTTCCTGACAAATGCCCGGATGGAAGCTCACCCCTCCCTCCAGGGCCGCCTTCTGTAGCTCCTTGCGAGGTACAAATCCCAGGTCTTCCCATGATGCTTTCCTTCTCTGCTTCTCTTTCCTGCATCAGACTTGGGCACCCCAGGTCTCTGAGAGCCTCCTTCCTGGGGCTGGATACTTCATCAGCATTCTTTGGCTGAAAATAACAAAGAAAAGTGGCTTAAGCAAAGAAGGGATGTTATTGGCCCTCTGAACTGAAATAGTGTGCAGTTATGGACTTCAGGCATAGCTGGATCCAGGTGCCCACCATGTTGCCAGGCATTTGATTCCTTCTTTGATCCATCCTGAGAAAAGGGCAAGGTTTTTTGATCTGCACCAAATCAGGTGCCTGGTGCCAGTGGTGGCCCTTGATGCCCACCACCCTTCTGAGAGTAGGAAAGTGTTGGACTTTCCAGGATGGAAGGAAAGAGTGTTGACATCTCCTTCATTTGCATCCTGGTCTGAGTTGGTGATAGACAGGGAAGCCAGGTGTGCTGCAGTCCATGGGGTCACAAAGAGTCAGACATGACTGAGTGACTGAACTGAACTGAACTGAGCATTGGGATGCCCCAGGTGCAAACAACAGACCATTCTGATCAAATTGATGTTACAAAGTTGTGTATGACGCTAAGAAGGAATACTGAAGGGGGGGGGGGGGCTCTGACTCAAAGGAGAGCCTGGTTCAAAACTAGGAAAGGAGCACGTCAAGGCTGCATGTCATCACCCTACATGCAGAGTACAGCATGGGAAATGCTGGGCTGGATGAAGCATAAGCTGGAATCAAGGTTGCCAGGGGAAAAATATCAATAACCTCAGATATGCAGATGACACCACCCTTATGGCAGAAAGGGAAGAGGAACTAAAGAGCCTTCTGATGAAGGTAAAAGAGGAGAGTGAAAAAGCTGGCTTAAAACTCAGATAATGGCATCTTATCACTGGTCCCATCATTTCATGGTGTGTAGATGGGGAAACAATGGAAACAGTGACAAACTTTATTTTCTTGGGCTCCAAAATCACTGCAGATGGTGACTGCATCCATGAAATTAAAAGATGCTTGCTCCTTGGAAGAAAAACTATAACAAACCCTAGACAGCATATTAAAAAGCAGAGACATTACTTTGCCTACAAAGTAGGCAATCCTACTTTGATTCGTCCATCTAATCAAGCTATGGTTTTTCCAGTAGTCACGTATGAATGTGAGAGTTGGACCATAAGGAAGGCTGAATGCTGAAGAATTGATGCTTTTGAACTGTGGTGTTGAGAAAACTCTTGAGAGTCCCTTGGACTTCAAAGAAATCAAACCAGTCAATCCTAAAGGACATCAGCCCTGAATATTCATTGGAAGGACTGATGCTGAAGCTCCAATACTTTAGCCACCTGATGCAAAGAGCCGACTCATTAGAAAAGACCCTGATGCTGGGAAAGACTGAAGGCAGAAGGGGATGACAGAAGATGAGATGGCTGGATGGCATCACTGACTCAATTGACATCCATTTGAGCAAGCTCCAGGAGATGGTGAAGGACAGGGAAACCTGGTGTGCTGCAGTCCATGGGGTCGTAGAGTCAGAGATGACTGAGCAGCTGAACGACAATGACCTCACTGTGGTTGGGGCTGCCCTGGGGAAGAGGCAGTGATTCAAGACCTCAAGGAAGATGGGACAAACCTGGCAGAGAGCATTTCCAGTGGGGAGCCAGCATGGAGAGAGGTGGGGAAGGAGGGGATCCTCTTGAATCTTGTTTTATCTTTAGGGGCAGCCTGAGGCACAGTGGCCACAGTGCACACTCATGAACACACATACACATGTGCACAGCCACACATGTTACACAACAACACTTGTATTCACACAGTTACACACATGCACAGGGTGCACACATGGAAACAGACACACACAGTGCACACAGATGTGCAAGTACACGCAATGCTAACACATACGCACTCACATGTTTATGCCCATGCTGTGACACATGTGCACATACAGCTACACTCTCATGTACACGTGGCTATACTAACATCCACACAGTATGCACGGAGGCAACAGCACACAGTTACACATGTGCCCAGGGGGCCCATAGCTATGTGCATGGATGCATGCATCACACACACATGCACACACCAGCTGGCCACCCATGAACTGGCCGGTGGGGAAAAGGCAAGACAATGCCCAGTTGCCCTGGCAACGCATCCTGGAACCCAACCAGGCCTGGTGAGTGCAGCTCATCTGGCAGGCTGTCAGCAGGTGGGGGTGCTCAGGACCCCAGCGTGCACAAAGCCTCCTGGAGACAGTGAGGCCCTGAGGGTCTGGGCCCCACCAGGATAAGGCAAGAGGAAAGGGCCGGGGATCGGGGCAAGAGGCAGTGCCCTGTACTGGGGATCTATGCCAGGGCAGTGTCGGGGGAGACACAACTCAGTCCTGGGGTCTGTCATGTCCCCATGTCCCCCGTTCTGGTTTCTCCCCCAGTGATGGGGAGGGAGGCATCCTGGCAGGGCTTTTGCAAGGTTTACATTGTTGTCAGTATACAACAAGCGGTCAGCATATCCCTCTCGGCCAAGGGATCGGAGGCTCCAAGGGGTCTGTTCTCCCTGTAGCCCACTCTGCCTGGTAGGGCCACCCGGTCCCAACTGGGTGCCACTACTAGAGCAGGGGGGCCAGGCTGGATGCCGGTACGGCTCTGAATAGGAAGGGGTGACAAGGACACAGAGCAGCACAGGGCCACCCCAGGGCTGGGCTGGGGCCCCATTCTGGAGCAGCCTCACTAACACTATGTATCCTCTAGTCTGTGGCTCAGACGCCCCCGTCCTTCCCAACTCTGTCCCCAGCATGATGAAAGGACTCTGTCCTGGTTCCCTGAGCCCTGGCACCCATCATAAAAACCCGGCATGGTCCTTGCTTGGGCACAGCTACCCACCCCTCACCCCCAGAGCAGTAGCTGCACGGGAAGCACCCACCTTGCCAAATGAATCAATGAAGGCACAGCTGGCCTGCTTCCAAGCCCTGGACCTCAGTTTCCCCATCTATCAAGTGAAACAAATGCAACCCATGCCAGCCACAGCTCCGGCACTCCTGAAGGCTGAGCAGTCCTGGGCTGCAGACCTGCTCTGGTCCTCAAGCACTGCCTGCCCCCCCAGAGCAAGCACTGGTGGGTCCTCAACCACTGCTGGGTCTCCCAGGTCAAGGAAACCCTTCCCAAGGGGATGGGGGAAAGCGAGATCAACCCAAGTGGGAAAAGCTGGCGGTTCTTCAAGGGGGAGCAGGGGGAAGGGTTGGGACACTCGGGCCTTCACGGTTAGCTCCCTCGTTCCCCAGCAGCCTTGCAGGAGTCGAGACCAGGTCAGGCCACAGCTTTCTACGTGCTGTCAGTAGGTTCCCTGGGACTGGAGATGGCCTTTCAGGGAGATAAATCTGTGGGCCCTGGAGCTGGGGACAGACAGGACCTCAAATGGCCTGTAAGCTGAGATGGGAAGGGGAACACATAGAGAGAGCCAGAAAGGCTTCCTGGAGGAGGTGCCATGTCAACTAGAGTCTGAAAGCAGGTGAGTGGCGGGTGGGGAGTGGGCATAGGAGGCATTCCAGGCAGAGAGAACAAGATGTGGGAAGGCACAGATGTGAACGGCTTGGAGCCAGCCTCCCCAGCTGCTCTCCATCCCCAAGTGGACAGAGCACAGAAGGGGCGGCCCTGGCATCTCTCTTGCCTGTGGTTGCATGGAGGGTGTGGCCAGGCTGTCTCGGGTGGGTGACCAGAAGTCTGGTCTCTGCACCTGTGAGGGGGACATTCACGGCCTCAGGGGGTGAGAGCACGGCCTGCATGCAGGTGTCCTTATAACAGGGCACAAAGGTCCCTGGGGACATTGCCCTGCTGCAGTCCCGCTTCTCTGCCGCCCCCACAAGCAGGAGAGCCCCCTTTGGTCTGAAAGGGCAGGGAGGCCTTCACGGATCTTGAAGGTTCCTGCCACCCTCCGTGGAATTCAAGGCAAAATTCCTCTCTTGTTATTAAACAGCAAAGCCAGCAGAGTTCCACCCCCGCATCCCCAAAACACCTTTATTGCACTAAAAACAGCATTTATAAACAAACACTTGGGGGAGGATGTCTTCAAGATGTACCCACAATCAACTGCAAACACAGAGATATCAAACAGTGCGGGGGCCTAGAAAATGAGGGTCTCCAGAGGTAAAGCAGGGGGTGGGAGCAGTTGGGGTCAGAGAAGGGGGTGGCAAGTCTGAGCATCTAAGTCCATGCGGGGCTTTCTGTTCACCTTCTCTGCCCACAGGCCTGGCCTGGGTGATCCCCAGGACCAGAAAGCCTGAGAGGCAGGCCAAGGACAGAGGCCAGAGGGTGTGCAGCCAGGGACCCCAGTGCCAGGGGCCTTCAGTCTCAGGCTCAAGGGCATGGGTATGTCTCATCAGGTTTGCAGAAGGGAATGTGTGCTTCCCCTCCAGCCCCAGCTCCTTCACCCCTCCCCAGGGTAATTTGGAAACCCAGAGCTGTGGAGGGGAACAACTTCTGGTCTGGGGGGGCACCCCAGGAGCCCCACAGACCAGCTTGGTCCATCCTCAACCAGCAGGCAGCCCAGGAGGCCCTGCTTCAGACTATGTCGTTTCTGTTTGGCTGAGCCGGAAACTTCCACAAAAAATCAGTTGAGGGCGCACACACTGACAGGACAGTTAAGCCCATGCAGCTGTGTTAGCAGCATGAAAAGCCACAAATAGGGTCTCCCTAGCCACCCCTTGTCCCACCCACCCTAGCCAGAACCTATGTACACCTGTGGAGTAAAAGCAGAAGCCGTCTGTCCCTGAGCAGCACTTCCTGGGTTCAGCTGCTGAGGACGATGCTCACAAGGGGTCAAAGACAGGGAGGAGCAGGGGCCACCAGCTGGTGCTGCTCTCTGGGCACCATCTGAGCTAGCCTTCCAGAAGTCGAAGGCCCTGGACGCCCAACAGGGCTGGAGAAGAGAAGGTGATGGAGGGCTGTCCCACTCGAGGGGCAGAGCCATCATTCTCCTTCTCTTCTTCTGGGACTTCCTCCTCAGCTGCCTGTCTTTGCCGGGAAGTGGCTCTCAGACAGAGTGGCACCCTCCTCCCTCTGACTGGCTCTCGCCTCCGGAGCTTGGGAGGACTGAGGGCTGCCCAGAGACCTACTAACCCAGGAAGGGGTCCTCCCACAGCCCCCATGGGGCCCCCGCACTGGGCCTGGCACCCTAGGGGGCGTCCGGCGGGTCTGGGGCAGAAGGACACTCGTGCTGCAGAGAAGACCTGTCTGGTCTTCAGGATCCGCAGCCTCTGGGTCTGTGGTCGGCTTCCTCCCGGCCCAGGTTCCAGAACTCCAGAAGCAGTGAGCAGCGGCGGTGGGGGAATGAAACTTGGGGTATAGAGGGACTCAGCCCGGCAAGCTGGCCCTTTCTTTTCCCCAGCAGCCCTCTGTCTTCTCCTGTATTAAAAGTAACCCCTGAAAAAGAGCATGATCCAGGACACCCCCAAAAGGGGCCGCAGCATCAGGGCTCACTTGCAGGGTCCAGGAAGGGGCGGGGCCCCCTGCCGGACCCGGGAGGGGGCGTGGCCGTGGCCTCCCCTTAAGGACCCGGGAGGGGGCAAGGTCTCCGCGGCCGTGGGGGAGGCGGGAGGCCTCTACAAGAAGGGCAGCAGGGAGGTCAGGGGCAGCTCCTTTTCCCCGAGCAGCGTGTCCCGCTTGAGGCTGCTGCCCTTGTTCACCACCTTGATCCTGAGCGCCAGCTTCCGCACGCTGGCAGGACCCAGGCCGTCGAAGAAGAAGTCTTCGTTGAACACTGGGTGGCGGCTGTTCTTGACGATGGTGCTGCGCTGCTTCTGCAGCTTGCCCGGCACGAGGCACAGGCCCACACAGCAGTTGATGCTGCGGGCGTCACACAGCCGGTCGTAGAGGCCCTCGGCTGCCAGCAGGCGCACGCGCAGGCGGGCCTGGGCCGCCTCGTACTCTGCCAGCAGGCGCACGCTGCCCCGCGGGCCCATGCGCACGGAGTGCTCCGCGCGGGACGCCGGGCCAGACTCGGGGCCAGGCTCCGGGGTGGCCCTGCGGGGCAGGCGGCGCCGGGCCCCGGGGCTGGTGTCCGGCGTGCTGTCATCGGCTGACAGGGAGCCATGGCGGCCCACAGAGTGCTTGAGCTGGCTCACCTTGGCCTGGCTGTCCTGGGCGAAGCCTTTGAGCAGCGACACGGAGCGCGAGAGCAGGGGGGAGCCAAAGGGTGAGGATTCTGCCGAGGACCCCGTGTCGCTCTCCCCGCCGCTGACACAGCGGCCGGGGCTCATGAGGGCGCCGCCGGCCTCCCTGGGTGCCCCGTCCCCCCCGTTGGCCTTGACACCCCCCCGACGGCGCCGGGTGCCCGGGGAGCCCACCTGGGCCAGAGCCCCGTGCTCGCTGTGGAACAGGGACTCCTTGCGCCGCGTGTGGGGGCTCTCGGCCAGCGTGGCAAAGCCGTAGGACGTCTGGGCCTTGGGCACCGAGGGCAGGGACATGGCCCCCTGGGCCTGGGGGTCGGCGTTGGTGGCAGTCTCCTCGGCCGGCCAGTCCTCCGCGCTCTCGATCTGGATCACGTGCCGGGTGGCCGCCTTCAGTAGGCTCTTGCTCTCGGCGGCCAGCTTGGCGGGCAGCCGGGGGCTCCGGGGGGCGCGGCGGGGCGTGGCGGAGGCCAGGTTCTGCTCCGAGGTTGAGGACCCCAGCTCGGCCTGCGCTTCAGGCTCGGCGGGGCCGGCGGGCAGCTTGGGGGGTATGAAGAAGTCCGGGATCTTGTCCGGCGTGAGCACGTTGCTGTACAGGGGCCCCTTGGTGGCCTTGTCCCCGCCCTCGCCCCCCGCAGCTCCATTCTCCCCCGATCCCCGAAACCTCTCCAAGAACCACATGTTGGTTTTCTTCATTGGGGCACAGGCAGGAGCCAGGGGGATGTCTGCGAAACCTGGGAAGAGAAGCGGGGGTTGGGAGCGGCAGGCCCCCTTGCACCCGGGGGCTGGAAGCAGGGCTCGCGGCACCTGCCTGGGGAGCCCTGTGGGGGCCAGCGGGGTGACGAGGCGCTGCGGCCCAGCACGGGAGCGGGGTGGGCTCGCCCCTCGTCTACCCTCCCCAGAGGAATCGCGCTTAACTTCCAGGCACCGAAGCCGGGCCTGGGAGGTGGGGGTGGCGCTGACTCCAGGGAAGCCCCCAGGGGACAGCGGCTCCACTCTCGCCCCGACCCTTGTATTGAGGATCTCAAAGCGCTTTCTAAAGGGGTCCGCTCTCAATGCACAGGGAAGACACCCCTGGGCGCCCGGCGGACCCCTGGGTGTTCCAGCTCCGCCCCCCCTCAAGCTCCCACCCACCTGTGGCTTCTCTCGGGTTGAGGGTCCGGGCATCCGGGGTGGGGGAAGGGAGAGGAGGTGAGTCTGGGGGCTGAAGGCGCGGTGAACCGACCCTTCCCCTCCTCACCACCCTCCCCCTCGCCCCGCGGGACTCTGCCGGGGGCGCGGGTTGGGGTGCGGGTAGGAGGTCCTAGCAACCCTCGCGGAGCGTGGCGAGACCCGAACTCACCTGCCCGGGGACGGGGGCCGAAGCTGGCTGGCCCGCGGACACGCCGGGGTCTCGGCGCGAGGGCTGGGGGCGCGGGGACGCGGGCGCAGCCTCGGTCGGGTGGCGGCGGCAGCGCAGTCGGACTCATTCACCGGCGGGAAACCGCCCAGCCGGCCGCCGCGCCGCCGTATTCCTCCTAGTACTGCCGCCTTCCGCCCCCGCCTCGCCAGCCGGGGGACCGGCAGGCCGTCTGCGCAGCGCCCCCGCCCCTCGCGGCGGCCACACCGGGGGGCCTCGCCGCGACTCTTTGGACTGAGTAGGGAGAGAGGCAGGTGGTCGCGCTTGGCTGGCGCCCCTGGAAACCCCAGGCTCTTGCCGCAGGTCGTCTGCGGGCCTTTTCTCTGGTGAGCATCTTTCCAGACTTACGATGACGAGTAAAAGAATAGCAGTAATAATAACCGCAGTTGAGTTTATTATTGGGCACTTTCTCAGTGCCAGGCTCTTAACATTCTCGCCCCAACTCACTGTCACAAGCACTGGTGGATATGTCCATGACCGTCTCCAGTTTGCAGATGAGGAAGGTGAAGGTTTCCTTCTAGAAATACGGAACTAGCCTCTGACGCTCGGTCCTCTCAGTGCAGCCACCCAAGGAGCAGGGCAGGGTGCTGCTCCTTTATTTCATGGTGAGAGGTTTATTGAGCACCTACTGGACCCTGGGGACAGTGCTGTGGCTTGGATGCAGCTGTCAACTTTGTGGTGTGTCCCGAGGGAAGGAGGAGAACAGGAGGAAGCCAGTACAGAAATACACAGGTAAATAGTAACTGTAGGTCTGATGGTTCCCGTGACAAAATGTAACAGGAAAAATGTGATTTGGGATGAGAGGATAGTCCTCCATGCAGTTCGCAGGTGGGGAAACTGTCAAGGGCAAGACCAGGAGACCCAGGCATGGCAGCCCCGAAACCACGGGTGTCCCTAAGGATCCCACATGCCACCTTGTGATCTGCCAGCCCCAGCCCCCCTGCTTGCTCATGGCTTCCTCCCTCCCAGCCTCAGTTTCCCCTTTGCAACACAAGGCCAACTGACCAGTCCCCAGTCCAGCAAGATAACCTATTGCCAGGACTCACACAAAGTAGGGAATGCCTGGACCTTATTAAATTACCATATCCCAGGAGTCACCCATGTTCTAAACATGTCCTGATCATAATTGCTGGAGCTGGATGGGGGTTGGTCTGGAGTGGCCACTGGTTCAACATCAGGAGGGGGACAGGGGCAGGCTGAGCTGGAGTTGGATGGAGCCCCTCCAGCTCTTCCATCTGACCTTGGAGTGAGGTAGGGCTCAGAGTCCCATTGTCCAGATGAGGAAAGTGAGGCTCCCTCAAGAGGCTTTTCTCAACTTCGCTCACCTAGCAAACATCCAGCCCACCACTGTTTGTTTTAGGAGCAGTGGTGGTGTGGCCACACAGGCTGACAAAGGAGGCAGGTACCAATGAATGCATCACCTCACTGCTGCCTCCAGGAAGCCTGTCCTGCCTGCCTCACATCAGAGCCCACTGAACTCCAGCTTCAGCTCTCAAGAGGAGCGCAGTTACTCCGAGCAGTTATTCCATTAATGTACATCACCCCTGCTGGGCCTGGAGCCCAGGAGGAAAGTGGTGGTGGTCTTACTCCTGCAGGCCCCCAGGAAGAGTGAGTGCTACAGTAGGAAGAGCAATGCCTAGCACAGTGAGGCACCTTCCTCCACTGTCCGCCCTAGCACAAGGCCCAGGGCAGCAAGCTGACCAGCTCAGGTGTCCTGCTGACAGGCTGACCTGGTACTGTGGTTTCACTCTCCACATGCCCTTGCCACACTGGGGTGGGGTCTGTCCTCCCAGCTGGGTCAGGGAGGAGGTGGTGAGTTTATTCAGTAGCCCCCCACCCCTCACCCAGTGCCTTCTCCCAGCCGCCTCTTGGCCCCATCTTATCCTCACAGCACAACCCCTACTTGGGACTCTTACCACCTCTGTGCTTAAAAGGCCCCAGGCAGCTCTCCCTGGCACCAGGCTATGCCCAGCTGTGTCCCCGACTCCATTGCCGTCTGACCTCCCTTCCAGCCTCTGGCCATCCTTCTGTCCCTCAAATAAGCTGTATTCCACACACCTGGGGCCTTTGCACATGCCATCCCTTCGACCCAGATCTTTCTCCTCCTCATTCAGGACCTCCCTGCTCATCCTCCAGACCAACCCCACAAAGAAACCAACTTGGATTTCCAGGGACCCCCCAGTTCCAAGGTGCATTCCTTCCCACAACTGTCATCATACACTTAGACCTGCTGATGAATGGGTTCTGGCAAACTCCACAAGCGTGGGTCTGTCTTGGTGATGTTGCATCTCCATTATCCACCAGGGATATCCACCAGAGGTCTTGGTCAATAAAAGGAGGTCATGAAGGCAGATTAAAGGATATGAAGATGGGGGTATGGGTGCATGGACCAATTAATGGAATGAATGATGAATGGGCGGTTAGAGGGATGGATGTGATGGTTAGGTGGACGGATTGATAAACGATGGACAGAAAAGTAGGTGGGTGAACAGATGGATGGACAGATGAATGAGCAGATGGATGGGCATGAAGGTAGATGAGTGGATGAATGGATGGATAGATGGATGATGGATGGGTGAATGGATGATGGATGGATGAATGGATGGATGAATGGGAGGGTGATTGGATGGATAGGTGAGAGGATGGATGGACGGGTGAGTGGATGGATGGGCAGATAGACTGGTAGCTCTGTCTCCAGATCTCTGAAGTAAGAGACAGGGCATCAGAGTCCCCTTTCTTGCTCTGCCTTATGATCACTTCCACCCTACTTACAGGCAGATCAGAGTGACTTTTACTTCCCCACACCCTTACCTGATCCCCCAGGGCCTGGAGCAGGGCCTGCTGACAGCAGAGAAAACATAGCCCCTCCCCAGAACTAGAACCTGGGCAGAGATGTGACACCAACCAGTGGTGAGACTGGTATCCCCTTGGGAGGGAAGGTTCCATGTTTGTGGGAGGGTTATGAGGAGGGTCCTGGACAGAGATGGGGGTCTCCCTGGGAAAGAGACATCATATGAGAAAAGGTCAGGAGCAGAGAGTCTGAGTGAGCACAGGCAGCTGGGAGTGTGGTAGAAGTAGGTGCTTTGAGGTCAATAAAGGGGCTAGAGTGAGAACCAGGGACTTCTCAAGAAATGAGGATGAGAAACATTGGGAGACTGAGAAGCCAGGCCATCCTTTAGGACAAGTCAGGAACAATTTGGAGAAGAAAACAAGCAGTGTTTTGCCAGATATCTGGAGTATTGGGAGTCCAGAGGTTTGTAGCATTTGGGAGATAAATTCAGGTGTTTCCAAAGGGAGGGGCGGATATTTAACAGAGAAGCTGGTGTGTGCTTTCCCTTGGGATAAAATCGAAGGTCTGGGAAATGTCAGGGGACTCTGCCCCCCACCCTCTCCCCTTAGCAGGGGCACACCAGGGCCTGGCTTCCTCCTCCCCAGTACTGGGGGGCCAAATCTGGTGCTGCCCTGGCTCCCCTGGACCCCAGACCCCCACCTCTAGAGGACGCCCACCCCAAGAGGACCCCCACCTCAAGAGGGCCCCCACCATGAGATGACACCCACCCAGAGATGGTCCCCACCCTAAGGAGACCCTGACCCCAAAAAGGCCCCTACCCCGAGAGGACCCCAACCCTGAGAGGACCCCTGCTCTGAGATGACACCCACCCAGAGAGGGTTCCCACCCCTCTACGAGAGGCCTCGTAGATCACAGGAGGGCTCACACTCCACACAGTCATTCCCAGGTTTAATTACAAACAGATTCCAAGTGTCCAGTCCAGGCTGACAGCTAGCTAGGAGTGAAGGGCCTCACAACCACCCCCTCCCGGGTCAGTGGTCATGGAGCTGCCAGATGACCCCATCAGCCCAAGGCTGCCACCCAGTTCAACACCCTCATCTGCCCCGGCCTGAGGACCCACAGCGCTTCAATTCTACCCCCAAAAGACAACTATGCGCTGATTTTTCAGATGGAAGATCTGAGCCCGGCGGGGACGGGAACCTGTCTGCATGCCAGGGAGCTGGGGGCCTTCATTCCCCAGGAGGCGAGCTGATGACGCTTCAGGAAGGAAAATGGTGCCCCCTGGCCTCATTGGGGACCTGGGCCAGGCTCCGAGGCGGATGGCTGCTTTTCAATATATTTTCTTTAAAGGCGAGAAAAGGTTCTGTCTTTGGTACGTACATCTTCACTCCAGGTGAAGGTGGCGGCAGGTGGGGGAGAGAGAGAGGGGTCATGTACCCCGTGTCTTGGCCAGGTTGACCCATCCCAGCCCCAGGACCAGCTAGAGAAGGAAGACTCCAGAGACCCAGGTGGAGAAGGAGAGACAGCGGCGGTTCCGGCCTGACCAGGGTCCAGAGAAAAGCTGAGGGGCCCCTAAGGCCACAACAGGGGCATCTGGGGAGTAGGGACAGAAGCCACAGGCTGAGAACCATCACCTGGAGAAGAAAGTGAAGCAGAGGTCAAGGGTCAGCAGAGACAGCAACAGGAGACCTGGGTTTAGGTGTCACAGACCTCAGTTACAAGGTAGCAAAGTGACCCACTGACGAACCTCAAGTGGAGGACCAGGGTTCAAGGCCCGGCTCCTCCATGGTCTTGCCCTGTAACCTAGGGTAGTCCCTTAATATCTCTGTGCCACTGCTTCTTCCACAAAATGAGGAGATCGTTAACAGTGCCTGTTTTGGAGTTGCGTGGGAGTCAGTACAGATGTGGGGAGGTTCTGAGCACAAGGCCAGGACACAAGCAACTTCTGCGCTGGCAGCGGTTATTACCGCCATCGGTGTTATTTCTCGGGTCACCAACAATTCAGGGTGTAGAAGGCAAACAGGTTAGACCCTGGCACGTGCACATACACAGTCCATGGCACTGCACATCATTTCAGATGATCCACAGGACCACCTCCATCCCTGGAGGCCTTCCCCAGGCTGGGAACCCTGTCTCTGTCTACAGCCGGGCCTGGCTGGGAGCAGGGAGCAGGCCAGCGCTGACTGGGGGAGGAGGCAGGAAGAGACTGTTGTCATGGGGACGGGAGAGCAGCCCAACCTGGCCCAGAAGGCCTCTCAGCCTTTGGGGAAATTCCACGGCCTGTTTCCCTCCACAAGCTGAGCCCCCAGCTCCCAGCTTCCTGCCCCCTACCCCTGCTCCAGAGCCTGCCTCTGCCTCCTTCCACAGATTGCCCTGGTACCTCGAGCCCTCTGCACCCCAGTGCAGCTGCCTCTTGACAGCGTAGACAGACCCCCATCTCAGCCCAGACCCCCCACCACAGGCCCTAGAACCATGGGACCTGTCTGTCCCTCCCCTACTCAAGATGTCCGAGGCTCCAAAACAGATGACTGAGGTGGACCATCTCACCCACCTGCCTTGCCTCGAATCCCAGCCCTCCTGGACCAAGCCCTACTGGGCCCACCTCCCAGGTGGCCAAACACTGCCTCTCTGAGGGGTTTTTTACCACCAGTAAACACAGAGTTACCATAACAACTCAGGGAGTGAGTGCTGATGGGGACAGGATTTCCTTTGGGGGTGATAGAGTGTTCTGGAATTAGATGGGGAAGGAGGCACAGTTCTGTGAAAAGACCCATTGAGTTGTGCCCTGTAAATGGGTGAAGTGTGCAGCATGTGCACCTGTGTCAATTTTTAAGATGCAAAAAATCTGGCACGTTGGGGCCAGACGCACCTGGCTCATGGCTCCCGCTTGACGACACCTCGCAAGTGCAGCTCACTCTCAGCAGCTACGATGGGCTGCCCGTTCTGCAGGTGGTAGTCGATCAGGTGGCTGATGCTCTCAAAGAGCACGTCCTTCGTCCGCACCTATGGGGCCAGAGGCCACAGCATCAGCACCACTGGGAGAGCCAGTCAGAGAGGCAAACTCTTGGGCCACCCTAGACCTGCTGACGGGGCACTGAGTTTTCACAATGCCTCCTGTAGCTCATGCACAAGCCTGAAAACCACTGAGTCAGACTTCAGCCACACAGAACTACATGTGGGCACAGCCTTCAAAGCTCCAGCACCCAGGGGCTGTGGCTGCCTATAGTGGACTGAATGGTGCCCCCTCACCAAAAAAAGATATGTCCACATCTTAACCCCCTAAACCTGTGAAAGGGCTTTTATTTGGAAAAAGCCTCTATGAAGATATGATTAAGATGAGTTCATCTTGAAGGATAAAGAAAATGTGGTACATATATACAAATGGACTACTACTCAGTCATGATAAAGAATGAAATAGTGCCAACTGTGGAAACATGGATGGACGCAGAGATCATCACACTAAGTGGAGTGAGACAAATACCACATGATATCATTTATATGTGAAATCTAAAATAAGACACAAATGAACTTCTTTACAAAGCAGAAACAGAGTTACAGATGGTTGCCAAGGGGGATCGGGTTGGGGGAGGGACAGATTGGGAGTCTGGCATTAGCAGATGCAAGCTATCGTATACAGGATGGATAAACAAGGTTCTACTATAGATAGAGCACAGGCAACTGTACTCAATGTCCTAGAATAAACCATAATGGAAAAGAATATTTTAAAAATGTATATATGGGAGCTTCCCTGGCTAAGAACCTGCCTGCCAATATGCAGGAGACATGGGTTCAATCCCTGGTCCAGGAACTAAGATCCCACATGCTGCAGAACATCTAAGACTATGTCCCACAACTATTGAAGTCCAGACACCCTAGAGGCCATGCTCTACAATAAGAAAGCCACCGCAATGAGAAGCCTACTCGCCACAACTAGACAGAGAAAGCCTGCACGCCCACAATGAAGACCCAGCGCAGTGAAAAAGAAAGAAAAGAAATTCCTTAAAATAAATGTATGTATGTGTATATCTGAGTCACTTTTCTGGTCAGCAGAAATTAGCAGAACATTGTAAATCCACTACAGTTAAAAATTAATTTTAGAAAAAGAGTAAAAAAAGGATGAGTTCATCTTGAATTACTCAGGGGACCTCAAATCCAGTGACCTGTGTCCTTTAAGAAAAGAAGGACTGGGACACAGAGACACAGAGAGAAGCCAAGAGAAGCCCTGAGAAGCCGAAGGCACTGGAGTGATGGGTCCACAAGCCAGAGAACAAGAATTTCCAGCAAGGAGGAGAAGCTGGTGGGGGGCCCGAACCAGATCCTCCCTCAGAGCCGCAGAAGGAACTAGTCCAGCCAGCACCTGGATGTCAGACGTCCAGCCTCCAGAACTGGGACAGAACAAATCTCTGTGGTTTGAAGCTGCCCAGCTGGTGGTGGTCACTGGGAGGGCAGCCCTAGGAAACAAACACATCCCAGGAATCTTGTGGACACAGATCCAAAAATCAGAACGACGAAATCTAAACACCACCTGCATTGTAGAATGCTGAGAAAATCTCAGCAGACCAGGATGCAACACAGACCCCGCCGGGAGGCTAACTAACACACTCCACAAGGGACACAGCAGTGAGCAGTGTGGTTAGGTGTGAGGGAGGAGATGGAGAAGGGAACTGACAAAACAGGGGCCTGGAGCCATGGTCCCAGCTCCAGGCCAGGCTGCACAGTAGCCACTGGAATGTACCCTGTTCAAGGCATGGAGCACACACAGCCCCCAGTGGTGCCGAGGATTCAGCTAGATGACATAAATTGTTATTGTTGTTCAGTCTCTAAATAGTATCGGACTCTTTGCGACCCCATGGACTGCAGCACCCCAGAGTTCCCTGTCTTTCACTATCTCCCAAAGCTTGCTCAAACTCATGTCCATTGAGTCAGTGATGCCATCCAACCATCTCATCCTCTATCGTCCCCTTCTCCTCTTGTCCTCAATCTTTTCCAGCATCAGGATCTTTTCCAGTCAGTCAGCCTTGTATTTATCACTCAAAGACATCACTGTTTGTAAGATGCATTAGTGATGATAGAATGTGGGGGGAAGGTACATCTTACAGTTGATGAAATACGGTACTTTATAGCCCTGAAAGGCCTTGAGATCGGAAAAGGTTCTGTAACCCCTCCAAATGCTTTGTAGACTGGGTAATCCTTTGTGAAACCTAAAAGTCCTCTAAAACTGGAAAATACTTTGTAATTCTGAAGTATGTAGTAAAGGGAAACAATCTGTAAACATAAAGGGTTCTTTAATCTGAAAAATACTTTATTAAACCTAAAGGGTGCTTAGAATGTGGGCCCCCCAGATCTCAGACTGAGGAGAGAAGCCGGGGCGCTTCCCGCTGACCCTATGCCCCAACACTCGCAAGTCCCCTTCCCATCCCCACCACACATCTGGCCCCTGTGGGCCTCTCTCGGCACTCTCCACCCGCCCCCTCCTCCGCATCCCCCACCATCCTCAGCACCCACCCCTGCGCCCACCTTACCACGCCTTCAGGGTCCACCAGCAGCAGGTGCTTGGGCTGCCCCGCGTGCATGCCGGTGAGGACGTACTGCCCAGGGTTGGTGACGCTGTCCCGCACGAGGAAGTCCCCGTCCTCCCGAAGCAGTTTCTCCGCTGCCCGACGGCTCATCTGGCCATGGTACCAGGGCTCCTGACGCAGCTGCTCCTCTGTAGGGGCTATGGGGGCCCGGCGGGTCGGGGGGCTGGGCCACTGATCCTCCACGGGAAGGGGGACTGCCACCGAGCCAGCCGCCACAGAGCACTCGTGCAGCCTCAGGGCATCCTCGAAGGGTCCTGAGGGCAGGGACAATGTGGGCGGGAAGGGCCTGAGCTGCTGGGACCTGCTCCTTCACCACTTACTGGTCTTATTAGTAACTCAATATATTCTCTTGGATTTTCTAAGCATACGCAAAGAATGAGCATTTCTTTTTTTTTTTTTCCAATGTGCACACCTATTTCTTTTTTCTTGTCTTGTTACACTGGCTTCCTTCCCAATGTTTATTACGCCTCTTGTTTCATCATCTCATTCTGACTGCACTGGCCAGGACCTCCACTACACGTGTCACCTCTCTGGTAGGCAACAGGCATCCCTCTCTTTTCCAAACTCTAATGGAAAAGCTCCTGATGGTTTGCACAAGTTGCCTCTGGCTCCCAGCAAGCACCAGTGTCGCCCTCCCTGAGACGTTACCACAGAGCTCAGACACCCTGGAGTGCGCAGTGACAGCCCTGATCCCTACCTTGGTGTGTTTGCGCTTGCTTTGCAACCCGAGCTCTGGTCCCTTAGGACTCCCTCCTCCCTGACTCCTTCAGTGATCTGGGAGAGGTTGACCCACCCTCCAGCTCTTAAGACATGTGACCAGTCCTGGCGAATCAGCATATGCCTCTCACGCTCCTGGCTTAGTGATTGGCTCAGGGAGGTGAGCCCATGTCCCAGGGAGCTCAAATCTGAGGCAGCCCCAGGACTTCTAATGGGAGACTGGCAACAAGCATCCCTTTTCGCACTAGGGTTGCTGGACCACCTGGCTGGGCACCCAAGCAGACAGCCTGCCTCCGGAGCTCACACCTGGGGCAACTCCTTTCCCATCTGAGACTTCTCTGATGGTTCATCTCACTGCCTAGCAAGTCATCAGGTGTGGGGGGGGGCGCTTTGCAAACTTTGTCCAAGAAGGGATTTCCGGCTGGCTTGGAAGTTCCTCAAAGACCTCACCTGGGGAGGTGTGCTGGGAGTGGGAGACGACCTTGCCTGGGCCAGCATGGAGCCAACACGTCCAAAGTACTTGTGCAAAAGGATGGAGTTTGATGTTATAGGAAAGGAGGGTGTTCTGGACGCAAACCTCCTCCATCCGATCAGGCCCTCCCTCAGGCTGGGGGAGGGGCTCCACCATCAGCTAGATGTCAATCAGGCTTCCCTTCTCAGGCCTGGATTTCTGGCAACAAGCCAGAAGGTGCTTTTGCCTCCTCTCTCAGATCATGGATCACAGAAAGAGGGAGCTTAAACTCACTCATCAGACTAGGGAGACCCAGAAACAAGGAGCTAGGCACTTCCACCCTGCAGACTGAGTCCCATAGAGAAGAGCCACTGCATCCCCATCACATTCTTCCAGGGTACAAACTAGCCCCTCCCGTCAAACTGGGGACCCCCGTGGAGAGGAATCTGGGTTACCCGCAGGAGGCAGTAGGGTCCCACGGAAGAGGGAGTCCCAAGGGAAGCATAGCACACAGCCCATCCCCCACCAGACCACAGGTTGCACGGGTGTGTCCCCACCCCACAGGCCAGCCTGCCCCCACTTACGCATGTCGAAGAGATCCTTCTTGGGGCTATCCTCAGGCCGCAGGGACTCAGGGCCGTCCAGACCCTGCGTGTTGACATATAGATGGTCCTCATAGTCTCTGGGGCCCTTGGCGTCTGCCTGCACGTAGCCATCCCCAGGCTGGGCTGGGATTGGGGAGTCAGAGGGGCGTGAGTTCAGAGGGGCGCAGGATCAGGAGGGGAAGCCCTGGGGAGGGGTCCAAGAGGGGCGCCCCGCCCACGCCTGTGTTCCTCCAGGAAGCCCATCCTTTGTCGCAGCAAGGTCAGGAGTGAAAAACCCCATGAGAGCCCAGCTTTGGGGGTGTGAGAGGCACAGAGGTCCACGGGAGCACCGCCCCCACACACACCCAGGCCCACTAGTCTACCAGGCAAGAAGGTGGCCCAGGGGCCAGAGCTTCCCAGTTTCAAGGGAAGGCAGAAACCCCGATGTTTATGCTAAATCTCCACATTTTAAAAGTAACAACAATAAGATTCTGTTCTCCCTGTAATTATGTTATCAAGTGAGGCACAGTCAGGTCATTCATTTACTTGTGTTCTATTTTAGAGTTTCCTTTCTGTTCTTTTCTAATTTTGTTTTGAATGTGTGGAGCATTTACATGGTTCAAAAGCTGCAATTTCATGAAACCAATATTATTGGGTGAGTCTCTTCTGGGGTCCCTCAGTGCCCTGTGGGGATTCTACTAGGTCCTCCCCAGTTGGACTCTGCCCAGCTTCAAGGCCTCACCCACTGTGTGTTATCAGACTGTCAGATTTGCACTGACCTGATAGGTGAAAAATGGCATCCAGGGGGACTTTAATTTCCATCTCTCTTATTTTGAGCAAGATTGAGCATCTTTTCCTAGGTTCCAAGGACATTTGTGTATTTTTCCCTAGATCTATCCATCCATTTCTAAACATCTCCATTTTTAGTCCTTGGCAGGGAAATGATGATCTTTTAGTACCCTGTGGCCAAATCCAACGCAAGGGCCTGAAGCTGCAATCTCTACTTTGTACCAGTTACATCCTTAACCCTCATAGGCAACTGGGCTCACACACAGCTCCGCCCTCTGTGGGCATGACAGGTGAGTAACCTCTCAGTGCTTCAGTCTCCTCCTCTGCTAAATGGGGAGAACAGGAGTAGCTTCTTCACAAGTAGGAGTGAAGACCAAACCTTCTGGCAGAAGTTATGATTCGATACAATTGCTAACGTTATTACAGCCCTGGGTGGTTGATGGGGGCAAAGGGGCCCTGGCCCAGCCTTCCCAGTCTGCACAGAGGAGATGCAGATTCTCCCAGCTTTGTACAGTCATGGTGGGATGGGAAAGAAGAAATCTCAGTTGCAGAGGTCCAGAGAGTGAAAATTCCTGGGCATTGGAGTTGGGGCACTGATATATTGGTAGGAGTTCTTGGTCAGAGACAGGAAAACCATGATATGATGCAATAACTTTGTGTGCAAAAGCTCAGAGGGTAAGAAATGCTAATGAGCTTGGGGAGTCAGGTGTGAGCAGCCTGTATCCCAGAGAAATAGCTGACCAGGGCCAGACGATGGCTGGGCATCTACTTGGCACCCAATGCCACATGCATTCTTTAAGCACAGGTGTTGGGAGCATAATGGTTCTGATGCTCATCAATGAAATGCCCAGATTGTTTGGGAAAATCTTTTTTTAAAAAAAAAAAAGCCCAACACAGATGTCAGCACGGCTGTAAGGAAACAGGCAGCCACGGCAGGGCTGGTAGGCAAACAAACTGCCCAGCCATGTCAGGGAACCATCTGGCAGCTTCCCCTACTGTGACGGAGGTGTGCATGCTGTCTGCAGCTCAGCATCTGTGGGAGGGACACATAAGGGGGGCTAAGGGGGCATCTGCTGCAGATCAAGAGGGGGCCACATGGACAAGCAACTGCAGGGACAAGGGACTGGCATGTGGCCATTCAGAAGATCCCACTGAAGCAGCCAGAGACCCTGAGAGACTGTGGGTACTCACAGCCTGTCCTCATTTCTTTGGTGGGGGGTCCATTCATATAAGGGCTGAAAGGAGACACACAGGTGTCAGGGGGTAAGCTCAAGACCTCAGAGCTGGGGGCTCAGGGGATTTTAGCCTCCTCTGTCTTTTTAAATGTTGTATAACAGGATAAAATGCTCACAGGTTGAAAACTCAACCATTTTGTTAAAACCTCATAGTACCTGGTGGGCAGCTCTGTGATTTCCATCACATGGGTCAGTGGCCGCTGTCCTGGGCACAGACTCTACTGAGACCCTGAACACAGCTGAGTGGTAGACAACTGGGGGCTGGCGTCTGCTGTCCTGGCAGAGCCCTAGAAAGCACCGAATGTCTGTAGGCGAGGGGGTCCTTCACGTGGTGGGGACTACACTGTGGTGAAAAAGGAGGGAGCGGCTGCCTAGCACTGGTGCAGGGGAGAGTCCAAGATGGACTGTTACCTGGTATAGCCAGGTGGAGGGATGGAGAGCTCACTACTGTCAAAAACTTGGAAAGCGATGTATGTCTGAACTGACTTGAACGTGCATGAAAATTCTAGAAAAACCAGGGAAACTACTACCAGTGGTTACTTGATCAGAGAGGTGGATAAAGCAAATGGAGGCAGGGGACTGACTTTTTGGTGGATGCCTTTTTGTATGCTGGTGCTTTGAACCACTAACTGCGGTGTCTCTGTCCAACATGCAAGGAAACTGGTCACACAGACAAAAAGCAGATGCTGTCAAATCTTGTAAGAGCCCAGGGAGTGACACGATCTCACCGGCCAGACTGGAGTAACCCAAAGAGGGAAAGCGATGTGAGGGATGGTGGGGACTCAGGGACACCAGAGCAGAGTGTGGTGGATGGTACCTGAGGGGCCCACGTCCCACTGCAGGCCGCGGGCATCTCTTCGAGCAGGAGAGGCTCCCTGAAAAAGAGAGCAAGGGGTCCCCCTGCAGTGTGCAGGCCCAGACCCCCAATCGCCCACCCCAACCCTCCTGTGAGTCAGATTCCAAGCTCAGCTCTGTACCCATCCCTCCCTCCTGGGCTTCAATCTACCCACAAGCCCTGACATGCCTCTGCTGTAGCAGAATCCCCCAGCTCCACTTGGAAGGCCTGCCCCCAGCACATGCTGTTCCTTACACCTGGAGGCCCTTCCCTGCACTGCTCTCTGAGGCAGCTCCTATTGACCCGTCAGGGCCCAGCCCAAGTTCTGCCCTCGGGGACATCCTCCTGACAGGGACAGTCAGTCCCTCATGGACATTCTGGTCACCCTCCTCAGAAGCCCTGATTCAGTCACGGCTGTGGTCATCATATCAGTGTCTGAGATAGGAACCCTGTCTGGTGTGTCCTGAGAGGGCTCAGCAGGCCTGGACAGTTTAGGGAGGAAGGAGCAGGGGGCAGGAGAGACCCTCCTCTAGGATCACAGAGGCAGGGAACAGAAGGAAGAGCTAGGGGTTGAGCCCCTGGACTCAGCCCTTGGGCCCCCTCCCCAGAGGTGTGCTGAGGCTGACCTGGCCAAGGGTGCCAAGGACCCCCAGGGCACAGGGCTGCGTGAGGGCGAGCCTGGAGTCCACTAGCCCACCCGGGGGCGGCTCCTTCCCAGGGAGGCTGTTGTAGTAGTCGTGCTCCGCCTCCTCTTCGTCCCCCCAGGCCGAGTCTTCCATCCCGGTCAGCCTGCAGACACATAGCCAGTGGGGGCACGGGCCCCAGCACAAGTCAGGGGGAACAGGTGGCGCCGAGGCCCGCAGACTGAGTTGTGCACCATGGGGGACAAGCCTGGCCCAGGAGCCGTTGCTGATGGAGGAAGTGGGCATCCCTTTCTGTCCACCAACAGGGGCTCTACACATGTCTCAACGGTTTGGCTAAACTGAGAGGGGCCTCCACCCATTCCAGCCACCTCAGCCCCACTGTGTGGCCAGGGTATGACACCAGACTTGCACCCTGAACCTGGAAGCCTTAGGGTGGCGACACCATCAGCGTTTAAAATGCCCTCACCTGCTGGCCATGGATGGCGCTTTCGAAATGTGTGCTACAGATGCTTATCCAGGCAAGTTGGCTCCTAAGAGCAAAACAGGGGAAGCCACAGCCTGCCCCTCAGTCAGGGAGGGAACAGCAGGTCTCAGGGGGGCTCCCAGAGGAGGGCCCTGCAGCCAGGGGAGGGCTCAGCTGTATACTGCTGGCTCTCATCTGTGCATATGGGACTCTGTTAACATGTCCATTCATTCACTTGCTACTCTAATCAGTTCCCGTCTGTTCAGATATTTAAATAGCCGATCACAGGTCACTGCCTGAATTTGCCAGCCAGGAGCTCAAGATGGCTTCTACCCTGTTAAGCCACAGAACTGTCAGATGGTTAAGAGAACATTAGAAGAACTGCATCTGACACATGAAAGTCAGATGGAATTCAGATGTTTGTGTCCATAAATAAAGATTGGCTGGCAGGCGGCCCACGGACTGCTCACACGTCCTTCTTGGCTGCCTTCCCGCTACCACGGCAGAGGCAGGCAGGCAGTCTGGCCCTTTGCAGAAGTGCTGGCTGCCCCCATGCAGACTAAGGATGACAGCATGACAGTCACTGCCTGCTGACCAGCTCCCTGAGTGCTCACCTCTGCTAGGACTGGAGATGTTGTTATCCTGGAATCCTCATGGTTGAGCAGTGGGCCATGGAGGCAGGGGGCACAGAGCAGGGAGGGGGCAAGGATCCAACTCCAGGGAAGGGCAGGGGCAGGGCCAGCAGGGGTGCTGGGGAATGGGGATAGAGGCGCAGGCCAGTACCTTTCCGGGGGGACGACGACCCTGGGGGGGCTGTGCAGGTACTGTTTGAAGCGCAGCTCGAAGGCTTGGCCCACGGTGCTGATGACGCTCTGGGCAAGGCCCTCGCAGCACTCCAGGATGTGACAGGCTGGGGGTCGTCAGGCAGCATCAGCAGGGTCTCAACTGGCTGCAGATCCAGCCCATGGCCCCACCCGCCCCCACTGGCCTCACCTCTCTGGTTGATGGGGTCCTTAGCCACGTAGGCCACATAATCCGCCATGTCCTGGGGGGAGAGGGCAGCGGACACAGGAGTCCCAGCATGTGGGGGTGGGACTGAAGGGCACGGGCAGGGCATCTCAGGGCTTTTGGGGACAGAGGGGCTGGAAGTCTACCCCCACCCATCAGGGGCCTTACCGTGTCACCACCGGATGCAAAGGAGATGGACTGCATGTGATGATTGGCGATGATCTGGCCAGAGAGAGACCACCAGTCATGGGGCTGCCGTTTCACTTGGGAGAGGAGAGAGGGGCTTGGGCCAGTCACTAGACCAAGGCCACAGTGGGGACCAGAAGGACAAGGGTGTGGAAGTGGAGACGTCCCCTTGACGGAATGCCAGGATGACCGAAAGCCCCACTGGATGGGGAGCCCTGAAGCCAGGCCAGGATGCAGAGACCCAGGGTCACACACCCACATATACAGGAAGACAAACGTGCCTCAACTGGTGGACATGTGCACACACGGGCACGGACATCCAATACAGATACACACAAAGGTACATGGGCTAAAAGCCTCACACAAACCACACCCTGCACAAACACTCACACACACAAATTCCCCACTCCAGCTGTTGAGAGACACAACCACTCACACACTCACACACACTCCAGCCCACCTTCACACCGTGATGCATCACACATTGGCCCTCACACCCTCCCACACAGACACCCAGGCACAGCACATGCACACCCAGACAGTCACCACTCTCACATTCACACATGTGCCCCATGCCACCGTAGGGGCACTGAGGAGACAAAAGCAGGACCCACTGGAGGCTCCTGACTCTGCACTGTCACCTGTGTGCTCACTTGCATCCATTTGCTCATTTGCAACTTCATTTGCAACATCTGCTAATTGGTGTGCTCATTTGCATGAGTTGGGGCTTCCCTGGTGGCTCAGAGGTTAAAGCATCTGCCTGCAACGCGGGAGACCTGGGTTCAATCCTAGGTCGGGAAGATCCCTTGGAGAAGGAAATGGCAACCCACTCCAGTATTCTTGCCTGGAGAATCCCATGGACGGAGGAGCCTGGCAGGCTACGGTACATGGGGTCTCAAAGAGTTGGACACGACTGAGCGACTTAACTTTAACTTTGCATGAGTGTGCTGATTTGCTTATTTGCATGTTTGTTTGTATCGACGTGCTCACTCGTGTGCTCAATAGCATCTATTTGCCACCACCCACTGCTGCCCTAAGTTGTCATGTCCCTCCAAGACCCAGTAAGCACCAGAGACGCCCAAGCAGGGCTCTCTCAGGGTCCCCCATGGTTCACTCAGCCTGTCACCCCTCGGGGATACTCAGGGCTCCTCCTAACCAACCCCTACCCAGAGAGGCCCCCGCGGGCGTCCTGCTCAGGGTTAGCCCAATGTGTTCCAGATAGAGTCCATGCAGAGGTGGACAGGGAGGTGAACATGCTGGCAGCTTCCTGCCCCAAACTTCTGAGGAGGATAGCAGTGCTGTCTGGAAAAATCCCAGTTCCTCACCAGGATCCTTGCTGACCTCTCCAGCTCGATCTCATCAAGTGACCTCTGCTCAATGTCCTCTCACCTCCCCACTCAGCGCCAGCATCACCACCTCCAAGAAGCCCTCCGTGATGCCCCTGCTAGGTCACAGTGCCCTGTGCAAGCTCACAACCCATGCCTGGCCTCACAATCCTCCTCAGAATTCATAGTTATTCCTTCTTTTCTGCAATTTTATTTTTGTTGTTTGTTTCCACCAGAAGATTCCAAGCCTCGGTCTCCCCTCCTCAGCAATGCAGACAATGGGGCTGAGACCTTTGGGATGCCGTCCTAAAAGCTGTGGAATGAGGAGCAACGCCCCTGGCCTCACACAATCGTCGCCAGGGCGGGGCCTCAGCACGTGTCCAGGTGCGCAGTTTACTTCCATTTGCAAGTCGCAAGTCGAGTGAGCCGCGCCCACCTTCCCTCGGGGCTTCACCTGGGTGAATCCACAGACCCTCGGCCACGCCCTACTTGGGGCTGGCTGGGCCTGGGGCTGAGGGCGGGGCTGGAGGAGACCGAGGGCGGGGCTGGAGGAGGCCGAGGGCGGGGCGGGCGGCGTGGGCGGCGCTCACCTGGCGCGTGGCCGGCACCGAGAGGTTGAGGCCGTCGACGGAGATGCTGACTGCAATGCTCATGCCCGCGAAGCGCAGGTTGCTCTTGCCCAAGATTGAGGCCAGCGCCTTGTTGGGGGCCTGGGAGAGCAGACGGCATGGGGATTGAAGGGGGCAGCCTGGGCTTCAAGATGGTGGGACCACAGTGGAACTCCAGCTGGGGCAGGTCCTGGGATGCCCAGGCGTCTCCCCCCTCACTTCCACCCGGGGACCACAGGCCCCTCACCCACCTTCTTCTTCCAGGAGCCCCGGACGCCAGGCACCGCCTCATGGAGCCGGTTGATGGCTTCCCTGTGTGGGCGGAGGGGGAGGGGGCTTAGAGAACTTGGAGGAGAGGGGGCAGGAGCTCAGAGAAGGGTAAAGGCTCAGAGAGGGCAATGGGCTGAGGAAGGGGTGCGATGCATCCTGAGGGGGGAGAGGCTCGGAGGACAGAGGGACGCTGGGGCAACTGGTGGCCTAGACAGGGACTCCCAGGCTCCCAGACACCCACACCATGTGCCCGGCAGGTGCCCTTGCCCTCAGCTCTCCCCCTCCTGCCCTTTCTTTCTCAGAGACCAGCGGACCCCTGAGCCACAGCCCACTTGAAGGCACTGGGGTCAGATTTGGGGATGCTGGCACAAACCTTGAGCCTGGACCCCAAGTTCTGTGTGACCACAGGCTGGCCAAGACTCCCACCTGAGGCATGGGAGGATGCCCTCTGCTCTGGGTCCCCCAAGACAGGGGCCGAAACTGACCCCCTCAAACCGAATGGGATAGACTTCATGCAACAGCTCATCCCTGGGGAGGGACTGGAACTTTTATAGGATCCTGAAGGTCGAGTGGACACACAAGTTCTTAACAACATCAGTGCTGTGAGGGGAAACCAAGTCCTCAGCCTGACAGGTAGGAAGGTCAAATGGAGCAGTAGCTCCTCAAAACGGGTAAGGCAATCTCATCCCCAGGTGCACGCCCAGGAGAACAGAAAACACAGGTGCACACAAACCTGCATACATGGCCACAGAGCACAACTCACAACCACCCAAACACCCATCAGCTGAAGATGGATAAACAGCCCGTGGTCCCTCCTACACATGGGAGCATCATGCAGCCCTGCAAAGGAGAGAAGCCCTAACACTCGCTACCACATGGATGGATCCTGAGAACAAGATGCTCAGTGAGAGAAGCAGACACAGAAGGACACACAATGTGTGATACCATCGATGGGAAAGATCCAGAACAGGCAAATCCACACACAGGGTGGGTTCCTGGTTGTCAGGGGTTGGAGATGGCTGCTCATAGGGGCAGGGTTTCCTTTCGGGGTGAAGGAATGTTCTGGAATTAGACCATGGTCATGGTGGCACCAGTGGTAAGGCAGTGGCACTAGTGGCACTACCAATGCAGGAGACGCAAGAGACTTGAGTTCAATCCTTGGGTCGGGAAGATCTCCTGGAGGAGGGCATGACAACCCATTCCGGTATCATTGCCTGAAGGATCAGGTGGACAGAGGAGCTTGGCAGGCTACAGTCCATGGGGGTCTCAAAAGAGTCAGACATGACTGAACGACCGAGCACATAGTACACAGTACCACCGCCTCCACTCCCGGCACTGAGTGGCACCAGATCCTGCCCCAGCCGGCCTCACCTGGTGACCTGGGTGCGTGTGCTGAAGTCCAGGGAGCGCATGGAACGGAGCACCTCGATGCAGCCCATGTACTGAGGGGAGAGAGCGCAGTCAGCACCAGCCCCGCAGAGCCCAGCTGGGGGCCACCGTGGACCCAAGCCCCCTCCAGGGAGCCCCCTCCCCCCGTCGGCCTCTCCTCCTGCCACCTGGGGCTGGGAGCCCACTGTGGACCCAAGACCCTCTCCAGTGAGCCCACAACCCTCCCCTCCCACCACCTGGGCTACAGCCCCTGCCCCCATCCTTAGGACATCACCCAACCTGGCCGCTGCAGGGCCTTTGCACCTGCCACCCCCATACCATCCTGTCTGTCTATTTGCAGCCTGGCTCCTTCCCCAGCTCCAAGCTCCTGATTGCCTCCTCAGAGCCACCCTCTTGACTGTGAGTTCTTCCCTGGAAGCTGGTGGATTCCTTCAACTCAGTCTATCCTGCTTATTCTCTTTCTACTCCACTAGAATGCCAGCCCAGGAGGACCGTGTAGAGGTAACCCTGCTCACTTCTGCATCCCAGGGCCCAGAGCAGGGCCTGTGAGCAGATGGTGGGTGAAAGCTGTCTGGCCCTTTGCAGGTGGGGATGCTGACTCCTGCCTGGACCACCCTTTCCGTGGAAGGGAACTCAGAATCTCCAAGAGATGTTGCTTAGGGGCAGCTGGGACAGGGGTACCAGAGATGAGGGCGACCAGCGCCGCCAACATGGTGTCTGTGCTGCAGGAGGGACCTGGGCTGGCCACATGCGACGAATGTCATGTGACCACGTGGATGGGAGACAGGCAGGCCCGCAGGGACAGAGTGGGCTCCTGGTTGTCAGGGATTGGGGAGGGAAGGGGTAGGATCACTGATAATGGGGATGGACTTCCTTTGGGGTGATGGAATGTTCCAGAACAGATAGAGGTGGTGATTGTACAACCTTGTGAAGGTACCAAGTAGCACTGAAATGTGCTCTAAAATGACACTGGTTAATTTAGTTACATGATTGTACCTCAACTTTTAAAAAATGATTCACACACACACATTTTGACCTTGAAACTCCATTTCTAGGGCTCTATCTCACAGAAGCACCAGCCCCTAGGCTCCAGATGTGGGTACAAGCGGCTGTGTGGAGGCACATACTCCATCCATCTCCCCAGGGCTCCAGTGGGCTGGTATTTACCCCCAGTCACTCTTGACTCTGCAACCTGGTGCAGGGTGGCTGGAGTGCCCACCAACTCGCTTTGTCCTGGGCTGGTCCCAGGGTGCCAACCACCTGGCTGGTCCTGACACCTGATGCTGCTCTGAAGTCCCGCTAGCACCAGCCTGCCCCTCTGTTCCTGCGGGAGCTACAGCACTGAAGGATTGAGTAACGAGTTGCAGACACCCCAAAACTTGACACATTCAAGGTTAGCATTTCCAATAAACAATGACTATTTTCTTAGTGTAATATGTCCCAAATAATGCATGAGATGTGCTTAGGCCATTATCCGTGCTTATGACAACTTTACATTTAACCGGGCAGCGTGCACTTTTTCTAAACTAAACAAACCATGGTGCTGGGAATGGAAGAGCTTGCAGTTGTAAAAGGAAACAAAATTTTAATATATTTATATACAAATATCTCTACAATACAGCATCAAGTGACAGGAGCAATGTGGCAATTAGAGCTCAATGAGTGCCTTTTGTGTGGGCAAGGGGGCCAGGAAAGAGCCCACAACTGTAAAAACAGCCACCAGCTCCTCCCCTCCCCGATCCAGGCCCTGGGCTGGCCTAGACGGAAGCAGAGGCTGGAAAGGCACCAGTCACTTGCTCCCCCACTGCTTCTGGGACCCCGCAACCCTGCCAGGCTGGCCTGCCTGATGACGAGACAAGATGGCCTACCCCATCTCCCCAGCAGACATGGAGCCCATCACCACGTGAATGAGGAGATCCTCTAACAGAGCACGGATCTGAGGGGGTGTCGGTGCAGCAGGGCCCCAGGGTGAGGGGTCTAACCACCCCCCCCCAACTAGTGTGCAGCCCACCCTGGCTCTGCAGCTGAAATGTGGCTGAAATCCTCCCACGCCCCAGCCCCTCCCTGGATGAAGTGGGGGCACAACTCAGCTGTGCAGGAGAGGAGATGGGCTAGGGGTCCCATCTGGGAGGACAGAGAGCAGACCGCAAGGGCACGGAAGGTGAGGAGGCTAAGGGAGCGCCAGGCAGTGATGACACTGGTAAGTCACTTGTCACATGCAGGCCTGATCCAAGCTCACTCCACCTGAACCCCCATGATACAGTGACAAACCACCCCCAGGAGACAGAGCCCCAAGGACAGGGGGCAACCTGCTCAGAGTCACTACTTGTAGGCTGCAAGGGCACAATCTGAACCCACATTCTGGGCTCCAGGATCACCTGCAGTGTCACCTGGAGTGTTACCCAGAGTGTCACACAGAGTGTCACCAGCCACGCAGGCAGTGTTGTTGTTCAGTCAGTAAGTTGTGTCTGACTCTTTTGCAACCCTTTGCAACTCTTTGCATGGACTGCAGCAAGCCAGGCTTCCTTATCCTTCACCATCTCCCAGAGTTTGCTCAAACTCATGTCCATCCAGTAGGTGATGCCATCCAACCATCTCGTCCTCTGTCATCCCCTTCTTTTCCTGCCCTCAATCTTTCCCAGCATCAGGGTCTTTTCCAATGAGCTGGCTCTTCGCATCAGGAGGCCAAAGTATTGGCGCTTCAGCATTAGTCCTTCCAATGAATATTCGGGGTTGATTTCCTTTAGGATGGACTGGTTTGATCTCCTTGCAGTCCAAAAACACAACTGATGCTTTTGAATTATGGTGCTGAGAGGAAGTGGTGAGGCTGCAGCAAACTACACGCTTGGGGCCAGACCCCCCCTGGAATCCAAGGCTTTTGCCTGAAATGCCCCAATTTGTAAATGATGACAAGAAATTTGTATTCTTAGGACTTCCCTGGCGGTCCAGTGGGTAAGAATCTGCCTGCCAGTGCAGAAGATCCAGGTTCCATCCCTGGTCCAGGAAGATCCCACATGACAGGGAGTAACTAATCCAGAGCGCCACAACTACTGAGATTGCACTCTAGAGCCGATGCTCTGCAACAGGAGAAGCCACTGCAATGAGGAGCCTGTGGACCGCAACTAGAAAGTAGCCTCCTCTCACCGCTACTAGAGAAAGCCCACGTGCAGCAACAAAGACCCAGCACAGCCATAAATATTTTTAAGTTTTAAAGAACTTTTTTTTTATTTTCCTATTTATCTCTTTTTAAAGAAATCCTTATTTTTAAATAGAAGAGAGAAAAAGAAGGCAGAGGTCAAATTCAGCCTTGAGGCTGCCAGGCGGCATGACCTCTGATCCAGAATCCCACACTCACAGGAGGCCAGCTGTGGAATATGGACAGCGACCCCCTAGAACCTATGAGCAGGGCCTTAGTGGAACAGGGTTTCTGCAGATACAGTCAGGCTCAGAACATCAAGATGAGACAGTCCTGGATCCAGGACCAGTCCTTAACCCAGTGACTAATGTCCTTACAGGAGGATGGCAGAGGGAGTGGGGCCTGAGACACAGATGTGGGGGGATAGGGCTGGGGCCTGTGGCCCCCAGAAACTTGGAGAGAGGTTCTGCTCAGAGCCCCAGCAGGAACCAGCCCTCCAGCACCTTGACTTTGAACCTCCAGAACCAGGAGAGAAAACATTCCTGTGGTTTTCATTGCCCAGTTTGTGGTCATTTGTTACAGTTGCCCCAGGAGGCCAACAGAGAAGGTCTGGAAGGGGACCAACCTTCCCCTCTATAAATGTAGAAATGGAGGGAACCCAGAGCCCACCCAAGGATGTAAGGAGAGAAATCAAGTTAAAGTGGGGAAACTGAGGCCCAGAGAGGGGAAGGGAGGTGGCAAGCTCACATAGCAAGCAGGGCAGACATAGCACAAGCACCAGCTTGTGCACTCTGCCCAAAGGACCCTCCATGGCTCACGGTGCCATAGGCCCCGCATCATTATTACTCAGCATCTTCCTTCTAAATAAACTCCATTTGTAAACAGAACTGAGTTTATTTCTAAAAGCCACTGTAGGAAACCACCCCAAAGTCTATACACTGATGAAGGGCTAAATAAAATGTCACCTCTCAACCTATTAGAATATTACTCAGCCCTGAAAAGGAGAGAAGCCCTGCCACTTGCTACCGTGTGAATGGACCCTGAGAACATGGTGCTGAGTGAGAGAAGCAGACACAGAGGGACACAGAGGGTGTGATTCCACTGATGGGAAATATCCAGAACAGGCCGATCCACAGACACAGAGAGCGGGTGCCTGGTTGTCAGGGGAAGGGGTGAGGGTGACTGTTGATGGGGCTTCCTTTGGGGTGCTGGAATGTTCTGGAACTAGATTATAATGAGTATTTTACAAATCTATGAGTGTACCAAGAACCTCTCTGAATTGTACAGCTTAAATGAGTGAGTTTTATGATACTAAACTCTATCTCAGTTTTTTTTTTAATATGCAGGAGGAAACAAAAGGAGAAAGAAGAAAGAAAAGGAAATGTGCATGATGTAAAAAGGAAACTGCATACTGTTACCATAAACCTTGGGTTTGATGCCTAGCAGTGCTTCCTAATAACCATTAAAATAAACATATAATTATCAAAATGAAAAGACCCATTCAGGATGAATTGCCCATTTTTGCTAAGCAAGTTAGTGGAAGTTCATTGGGCTCCAGGCCATTTGCAGAGTCTCAGAGTCTCCCCACTCCTAGAGGAGGTTGAAGGACAGAAAAACCGGACTCTGGTGACAGGGGCTGGAGGGATGCCAGCAAGAGAGCTCCAGGACTGTGCACAGGACCACCTTACAAACATGAGCACATCTATGTTATTTCATTTGAAGTCTGTCCCCAGGAAAGTACATCCCTGTGTGCGTGTGTGCATGCTCAGTAGGTCAGTTATGTCCGACTCTTTGTCACCCCACGGACTGTAGCCCGCCAGGCTCCTCTGTCCATGGACTTTCCCAGGGGAGAATATTGGAGTGGGTTGCCATGCCCTCCTCCAGAGGAATCTTCCCCTCCCAGAGATTAAATCTGAGTCTCCTGCATCTCCTGCATTGGCAAGTGGGTTATTTACCACTTGTACCACCTGGGAAGCCCACAGGTATGTGTTAATTGTAACAGAAACAAATGAGGCCTTTACCAGGAAGAAACATCCTCATAACTGAGTTAGTCTCTGGGGGCAGCCAAGCGAAGCACAGCACTCTGGGTGGCTCAGAACAACAAGAGGTCTGGCATCTTCCAGTCGGAGGAAATCTGGCATCCAGTGTCCAGGTGAGGCCCGAGGGAAGGGTCCCTCCTGCCTTCTCTAGCTTCTGGCAGCAGCCGGCCTGGTCTCACAGACATGTCTCTCTGGTCTCATCCTGTGTGGTCACACAGCCCCTCTCTATGCGTCTGTGTCCAATTGTCCCTCCTCTTATAAGGACCCCCTGTCACAGAAGGTCTTGGGCCTCTCCTGACCTAGGACAACCTCATCTTGACCTGATTACATCTTCAAAGACCCCATTTCCAAATGAAGTCACATTCTGGGGCCCGGCAGACATGAACCTGGGGACGCCATCCTTGCCCGAACACCAAGCGATCCAGTTCCCAGCAGCTGCATTGGTGACGGCGCCTCCAAGCCCCTCGCTGAAAACGCACAAGCTGAGCTGGCCACGAGTGTTATGAACCCCATTGAGGGCCAACACAAACTGAGGGGCAGCCTGCAACACAGCTTGGGTGTGCTCCAAAAGCTGGGGAGCCCCTGGCATTGAGCACTGGGACACCCTGCACTCACACTCATTGTGGGTCCCCACAGAGCATCCTCCTGGGTGCTCATGGTTGTGAAAAGCCCTTTACAGTCACTGCTCCAACCTAACTCCTTTTTACACAGAACTTGAAGCATTCAGGGCATTTTTGTTTGCTTACTTTTCTACTGTGGGCAAAATATACGTAACATTAAACATATAATTTTAATCATTTTTGAGTGCACAGCTTGATGGCATTGAGTACATTCACACTGTTGTGCAATCATCCCATCATCTCCAGAACTTTCTCAGCTCCCCAAACTGAAACTCTGACCCCATGAAACACTGACTCCCTGTCCCCTTCCCCAGTCCCTGGCCCCACCATCTACTTCCTATCTCTGTGGATCTGACGCCTCTAGGACCTCCTGTGAGTGGAACCAGACAGTGTATCCTTCTATGTCTGGCTTCTCTCACTGAGCATCACGTCCTCAAGGTTCATCCAGGTTGAAGCAGATGTCAGAACCTCCTTCCTTTTTGAGGCTGAGTAATATTCCACTGGTGATTGCCGCCATGAAATTAAAAGACGCTTACTTCTTGGAAGGAAGTTATGACCAACCTAGATAGCATATTAAAAAGCAGAGACATTGCTTTGCCAACAAAGGTCCATCTAGTCAAGACTATGGTTTTTCCAGTGGTCGTGTATGGATGTGAGAGTTGGACAGTGAAAAAGGCCAAAGAATTGATGCTTTTGAACTATGGTGTTGGAGAAGACTCTTGAGAGCCCCTTGGACTGCAAGGAGATCCAACAAGTCCATCCTAAAGGAGATCAGTCCTTGGGTGTTCATTGGAAGGACTGATATTGAAGCTGAAACTCCAATACTTTGGCCACCTCATGCTAAGAGCTGACTCATTGGAAAAGACCCTGATGCTGGGAAGGATAGGGGGCAGGGGGAGAAGGGGACAACAGAGGATGAGATGGCTGGACGGCATCACTGACTCGATGGTCAGGGGTTTGGGTGGCCTCTGGGAGTTGGTGATGGACAGGGAAGCCTGGCGTGCTGCAATTCATGAGGTCACAAAGAGTCAGACACAACTGAGCAACTGAACTGAACTGAATATTCCACTGTGTGGATGGATCACATTTATCTATTCATCCATCAATGAACACTTGGGTTGTTTCCATCTTTTGGCTGTTGTGAATTGTGTTGCTATGACTATAGGTGTGCAAATATCTGTTTGAGTTCTTGCTCAAGTCGCATAAGAGGAAAATACTCATTTTCTATCTTAGATGTACACACACACACTCTCAACCTTACTCATATATCCAGCCATATATGTTTAGTCCTTCTGCTCTTTGGGTATTTACCAACTAATAGAATTTCTAGATCATATAGTAAGTCTATGCTTAAGTTTTTGGTATGGTGCTTTTGTTTTTATTTTTTGGCTTCACTGCATGGCTTGTGGGATCTTAGTTCCCTGACCAGAGACTGAACTTGGGCTCTGTGCAGAGTCCTAACCACTGGACCACCAGGAAATTCCCTTGGTATGGTTTTAATACACACTGAATTTAATGAAACTATCTCATATGCTGACAGAAGGCTTCATTTTCTGATATTCAGGCTCCACTGGGGTTGTCCACTATTGTGGAAGATCACATTGCCCACAGTGGCACTGGAGCTGCCGGAGTAATGCCTGGGATCAGTCTGTAGCTGTTGCATGAGGGCAGTTCTGCGCCCTGTGTGTCAAGGGGAGAAAAGCCTGCACTCTATACACTGAAATATACTCTAAGTTATTGCAAATTGCTATCCCTGTGTTTCTCCATAAAAAGGAGAAACAATAAAAATGTTTATTACATCATGGTGGTTTGGGGAGAAATAAATGTGCAAGTAGATGTTATATTTATATCTGATGTTCATTTCAGTGTGTTTAATCATTCAGTTATGTCCAACTCTTTGCAACCCCATGGACTATATAGCCCACCAGGCTCCTCTGTCCATGGGATTTTTCAGGCAAGGATACTGGAGTGAGTTGCCATTTCCTTCTCCAGGGGATCTTCCTGATCCAGGGATCAAACCCGCATCTCCTGCATTGCAGTCAGGTTCTTTTACCACTTGAGCCATTGGGGAAGACAGAGGGTTAAAAACACTGGTTATAAATGAGCTGTGGCTAATCTGACAGGATTGCAAGCAGTTGGCTTAAGCTGGTGGTTCTCAAACAAGAGTGGGTGTCAGAATCACCTGGAAGGCTTGTAAAACATTGATCACCAGGTCCATGCCAGCGTTTCTGACTCTGCCTGAGAATGTGCATTTATAACAATTTCTCAAATGTCTGGGCACCCCACTCTGCTCAGCATTGGTTCAAGCAAATTTGGTGGCCCATCTCTCTTGCCATGAATGGAGTTTGACATCTCCAGCTGGTGAGATGTAGCGAGAATGGAAGGGATGGCTTTCTCTTCTTCCAGTGGACATGGTTGGATCTGAATATGATACCTGGTGCTGTGGCTGCTCTTTTGTGACCATGAGGACAGCTAAGCCAGCAAGCTGAAGATGGCAGTGTGAAAAGATGAAAGACCTGGGTCTGCAGGGATATGGTCAAGTCATTGAATTAATCCACCCTGGAGACATCCTACTCCTTGCCTGCAAGGAATCAGCTGTATTTGCAGCTAAAAACACCTGAGACAAGTAAACCTCCCACGATTCTTGGTATACACACACTTACAAAAACCTGCCTTCAGGAAAGACTGAGTGGCCCAGAGACAGCCAAGCCTGGGGCCTTGAGGCAGCCCTCTGTCTCTCTGGGCCCCACTGCAAACTTGCTTTGAAAAGAACTCTGGAGAGGGCATGATGACAGCACCCCAAAGAGCAGAAAGGGCTTGTTGTTGGAATTTTCATGAACGTGTAAGAATGCTTCGTGCCAGGCAACCACGTGACCTCAGCTTAAAATGGAGCAAAATTAAAGGTGGGTTCTTCAGCTGCACCCACCCATTCAAGTGCGTGTGGCCACATGTGGCCACCAATGAAACAGCATGGAGCCAGAACATTCCACGCTGTGGAGACCCTCCAGGCAGCACTGGTCGGGGCCAGTTGCATGGGCAGATTAGGGAACATCACAAGACATAGTCTGGGGCTTTCCGGGAGAGGTGTCCTACTCACAGAAGGACCCAGCAGTCAGGAGGGGCCTCTTTTCTGCTGGGTGAGGGGGCAGAGGGTCTGATCTGGGACAGAAAAGATGCACCAAGGCCAGACGCTTCTTGCCCAGGTGAGACAGGGGTGGGTCCTCCCTGCCTCCTCCAGGCTCTGATGGAGCCGCCCTCCTGCCTGCCCTGCCCCAGGGCTCCATGGCCAGTGTCTGCCTCTCCCTCCTCCATGTGGCTTTCTGTCATGGCCACTAGTCTCTGGATCCAGGGTGACCTCATCCTACCTAACGATACCTGTGAAGACCCAGTTCCCAAATGAGGTCAGGAATGAGAACTAGAGCCCATGAGGAGGTTACCGAGCTGGGAAATTAACCAGCCCCAGGCCCCCAACCACCAGGGCTTCTGCTCCCAGGAGAGGATCCACGTCCTCCTGGTTCTAAGCCACTCTGAGTCGTGCCTGTGATGAGGCTGCTGATGGTGCATGACCTTTGCCAGTTTCCTCAACAAGGCTTCGCCTCTGGGTCCTCACCTAGAAACTGCATAGGAAACCTCAGGATTGGGGAGAATTCAACCAGGGGCTAGACTCCATGCTCATGTCTTGAAGACCAGATGCCCTGACGGCATCACTGCTCACCGAGCCTCCGTTTTCTTGTTTTGAAACAGGGACCATTAAAGGGTTTCATGAGGGTTCCATGATATCAGCTAGGTGAGTCAGCTGCTGTTTTAGCTTCCTTTTGCTGCTATAACAAATTAACACAAATTTAACATAAATGTATTCCCTTATAGTCCTGAAGGTCTGGGGTCCAGCTTGGATCTCACGGGGCTGAATGCCAGTGTGGGCAAGGCTGGTCCCTCCAGAGGCTCCTCGCTTTTCCAGCTATTTGCAGCCCCTCCCTCCATCCTCACAGCCAGCAGAGAAGCATCTCCAGCCTCTCTGCCTCTGACCCTCCTCCCTCCCTCTTCTAGGGACCCTTTGATGACACTGGGCCCCCTGAGAATGCAGGGTTGTCCCCATCACAGGGGCTTTAACTTAATCCCTCCTGCAAAGTCCCCTCTGCCCTGTGAGGTGACATGTCCACAGGTCCTGGGACCAGGACAGGGATGTCTCCGGGGTTGCTGGTCTGGTAGTTACCAGAGGGCAGCAAGTTCGGGCTGGAAAGCGGCTTCCATTCTGGGTCTAGTACCAGATTCTCAACAGGTGACAACTCTGCCTCTCTGGGCCTCAGTGTCCCCAGCTTACATAAGTGGGGACAGCACATTCTCTCCTGAGGACCCGGGTCACCCCCGTCGGCCCCTGCATGATTTGGGGCACAGCTGCTCCCGCCTTGACCTCACACTTGTGTGAACCAATGGGGAGGGGACTTGTGGCTCTGAGAACACCTGGGGGGTGTGGGTGCAGAGCCGAGGCTCCCAGGGGAACAGAGCCAGACACTGGAACTGGTTCAGACTCCCATCCCACCCCCCTTTCGGGGTAGCCACACCCAGGGCTCCTCTCCAACACAGACGCTGTAGCCCCCTTCTCCCCACCCCCACACTGCCCTCTCCAGGGCATCTCTGCTCCCCCAACAGTGCCCCAGCCTCCCCTGGCTCTCTCTGCTGCCCTGCTAGCCCCACCCCAGCCCACTTTCACAGGAAAGCCCCTTTCAGTGTCAATGCTGCTCTGAATGCTGCTGACCCTGCCTAGAACCATCCAAAGCCAAGCTTGTCCTCACAGCCCCCAAATCTTACTCCTATGCTCCTCTCTCTGCACCAGCCCCACCACATGGGTCTCCAGACAGTCCCCAAACCTGCCAGCTGAGCCCATCTTGGATTCCCTTTCCCCAGGTGTTTCACACCTAGGGCCTCTGCAGCTTTAGGGCTCAGCCTGAATGTCATCTCCGAGGGGCACCCCACCCACCAGCCCTGCTAAGAGCAGCCAGCAGTCTCTGACATCACTTGATTGGAATTTCTGCACAGCACCTGCCAATATCTGCCGCTTCCCTGTTGTTTGTCTCTTGTTTATTTACCATCAATCTCTCCTCTAGAAACCTGAGCCCCGTAAGAGCGGGGATCAGATGTACCCCATTTCCTAGCATACCATCAGCACCTGACAGGTGCTGGCACATATTATTAATAAACATCTGCTGCATCCATGGCAACATCCAGACCACTAGAACAGTCCAAAAGCCTGCACCCAAACAATGTGAGCATCCGATCCAACAGCCCGCTCCCCAACAACATGAGCATCTGAATTCTGAGCACTTCTAATCCCCACAGCCATGGCCCCTGAGGGGACGTGATGGGAAGCCCAAGGCATCGCCCAGGAAACATCTCACTACAAAATCAGTGTTGAATCCAGCGAAGCTGAGGTTCAGCAAAAGAAGGGGCCATGACCAAGTTAGAAGACTCCAGGAGAGAAGAGCAGGTCTAGAATGCGAGGCAGCGTGAGGCCTGTTGGCCAGTCCAAAGCTCTTCATTTCTAACCCACTCCCAGGGAAGCAGCAGGCCTGCCTGGACCATACCTGGACGTGCAGAAAGTCAAGGCCACTGCGAGCGGCCACAACAGAGCACCACAAACTGGGAACTTAACAGAAATGTAAGCCTGGCCCTACAGTTCTGGAGGCTGGAAGCCAGGGATCGAGGTGTGGTGGGGGCCCTGCTCCCTGAGGGGAGGGCACCTCCAGCCTCTTCCAGCGTCTGGTGGTGGTAAGCGGCCACCCTGGATGTCCCTTGATTTGTGGACGCATCACTCCATTTCTCCCCTTGTTATCACAGGGCCCCTCCCTGAGTGTTTGCATCCGAATCTCCCTTTTCTTAGGGCCGCGGTAATCCAGTGTGACGTCATCTTAACTCGATTATATTGACAAAGATTTCATTTCCACATAAAACCATATTCTCAGGCTCAGAAGGTCAGGAGTCTGAGAAATACTAGTCAACCTAGTATGGGGTGAGTAGGGGAAGGCTGTAAAAGAAGAGAAGACAAAACACCCACACGCAAAGACACAGAACTCCAGGATCCTGGTCCTCACACAGACTGAAACGCTGTGAATATACATCGGACTCTGATGTGACAGTGAACTGTGGGTGGGCGGAGGGACTGCTAGCCTGGGGCGCGAGGAAGCATTTCACAGAGCAGCATCCCACCGGCCGCTCGCTGCTTCCCTTACGGTTCATCAAAACTACCCAAAGAGGCAGAAGGTCATATAAACCAGGACAAATAAAGACCTGCTACTCTGCAGCGCCTTCCGAGGCCCTGCGGTCTCACACTTGGAATCAGGGACCTAGCGGAGCTCGGCCCTTCTGCACCCCACGTTGCCCACGGTCTCCAACCCTCCTGTCTAAAGGGAGTTTTCAGTGGGGATCTGGGTAGCCGGCCGCCCCAACCCGCGTCTTCCATCCCCAGTCTCACCCAAGAAATGGGGGGCTACGCCTAACCTGCGCATGCGTGCCCCCCTCCCACCAGCCTCCCTCTCCCCGCCCCTCCCCACGTGACGCCGTGGGAACCTGGACCCCAGCGCCTCCTGGGTGGGGGTGGCCAGCAGAGCACGGCTTGGCAGTTGGGGTCTAGGGTGATGGGGAGAGGAGAGATGAAGAAACACCTGGCTCCCCGGGTCCAGAGTGTCCAAGAGCGAGAAGTGGGGGATGGGAACCCCCGTGTCCAGACGGAGGCTCGGGGGAGGACGCGGTCCCAGGGTCCGCCGGCGCACTCACCCTAACGACGTAGGAGACCCCGGGCCCCAGGACCCTGGCATCCGGGTGTAGCCAACCGTGCGCTGGCTTGTGGATGAAGCTGCCTTTGCGGATCCACTCGTCAGCGGGGGCATCCGGGGGCCCGGTCGTCCCCCGCGCTCCCCGCGGTCCCCGCACCCCGGCGGCCCGGCAGCGGCTGAGCGCAGGCAGCGGGCAGGGCGCGGCACAGCGCGGCTCGCAGGCGCCCAGGACTGCGGCCGCCAGCGCCGGGACGCCGGCCGGGCTGGCCGGCTCGGGCTCGGGGTCGGCGGCTCCCGCGCCCCCCGCCGCCCGCGCCGCCGCGGGCCCGCGGCTCAGGAAACCGGCAGGGGCCGCGAACTTCCATTGCGGCATGCGAGGCAGCAGCGCGCAGAAGGTGGTGGGCGCCTCCGGTTCCGGGGGTGCGGGGGGCGCGGGGGGCGCGCGCCCGCCCGGACCCTGCGTCATGGCCGCGGCCGCCGGACAGAGCCCGACCGGGCGCTGCGCTTGGTGCGGAGGAGGCCCTCCCGCTCCCGCGTGCTGGCTCCCCGCCCCCGGCCCAGTGATGTCATCCGTCCGGCCCAGCGCGCAGCCGCGGGGGGCTGCGCCCCTGGGACCACCGGCCCTCGGCTCCCTGGCGCCTGGCGGGGAGACGAGAAACTGAGGCCCGCCGAGGGCACGAGGCTGATTCGGGTTCTGCAGCCAGGGAGGGAGCGAGGTTTCGAACCCAGCACCCGGGCGGTGATCCCTCACTTCGCCCCCGACACATCCCCCAAGTTCCTTGAAGGACGGAGGTGGGAGAGACAGAAATCTCCTTTCTTCCCTTTCGACAGGAGGAAACTGAGGTCTGGAGAGGAACGGAGGCTCGGTCAAGGCAGGAGAGCGCCCCAGACCCCCAGGTCGGCCCACTCCCTTCCCACTGCTCCTGACGGAGGAGGTACTTGAAAATCAGGCCCTGCTAGATTTTCTAACTGGGAACCTGAGATCAGAGAGGGTAAGGGGTATGCCCTGGGGTACACAGCGCACACTTGGACCCAGTCCAGCTGGCTGCGTCCGAGCGAGCCGAGTCCCCGCTACGCGGCCTCGCCCTGGGCCTCAGTTTCCCCGGCTGTAAGCCTAGGGGCGCAGACCAGAGGGTCACGGGCTCCTCCTGCTGCGTTTCTGGGGAGCCTCTTCCAGCGTCCACCCAACAGAATCCCAGGACCCAGCCTCCCGGTCGGGGGCTGGCCGGTCCCCACCCCTCTCCAGCCCCGCCCGGGGCAGGGCCGGCTGCCGGGAAACAAAGGGAGGGGGCCGGAGCCGGGGCCAGTGGGGATGGAAGCAAAGGAGGGGCGAGGCCGCGCGAGACCGGATCGATGAATTAGAGTGGTGAGATCACCTCTCGGCGGCCGCCGGCGGCCCGCGGGAGGAGGCTGGGATGCGGGCCGGAGGCGCGCACGCGGCAGTGATTAGCCGGCGGGCGGGGCGGGGCGGGGCGGGGGCGGGGATGCGGCGGGAGGCCTGAGCCTCCAGCCGGGAGAACTATTGTGCTCCTGCGGCCCGGGAGGGGCGTGGCCCTGGGTCAGAGAAGGGGTCGGAGGACGTTTGTCGGGGTCTGCAGCCCCCACCTGAGCTCTGTGTTGTGTCTCTGTTGCGGGCTACAGACTTACAGACTTGTGGACTGTGTGAGGTTGGATTGTGTATATATTCTGTGCGGATGTGACTGTATGTGTGTGTCTGTGTGAGAGAGAGAGGAGTCTGGGTCCCCGCCCAGGTGTGTGTGTGGGGGGGGGCGGGTCCTGATAGTTTACAGGTATGTGTGTAGGGGGTCCCAGTGTGTACAAATGTGTGTGTTAGGGGTCCTGGGTCCTGGTGTGTATACAGGTGTGTGTGTCAGGGGTCCTGGTGTGTACACAGGTGCGTGTGTAGGAGGTCCTGGTGTGTACTCAGGTGTGTGTGTAGGGGGCCCTGGTGTGTACACAGGTGTGTGTAGGGGGTCCTGGGGTGTACATAGGTGTGTGTGTAGGGGGTCCTGGTGTGTATACAGGTGTGTCAGGGGTCCTGGTGTGTACACAAGTGTGTGTGTAGGGGGCCCTGGTGTGTACTCAGATGTGTGTGTAGGGGGTTCTGACATGTGTCCACCTAGTCTGGTGAAGGGTGTGTGTTGAGGTTTGGCACCCAGGCTGGGGAAGTAGGAGAGAGCTGACCCCCAACCCCGGAGTCTAGGCTCTTCCTGCTGTGCTGCCCTGGGGGTCATCTCCTCCAGGAATTCAAGGTACAGTCTGTCCCTCCCAAGATCCTGGGTTAGGGTCTTTCTGGGCTGCAGTTAATAAGGTGTCATGGTCCCAAAGGCTTGGTTACATGACTTCATCCACATATTTCTTTTCTGTACATGGGAAAGAGTGGCAGGAACAGAGCCCACGGGGCAGGATTCATATACAGGCCTCGGAAGGATACCAGCACCCATTGTGCCCTCTGACAAATGTCCGTAAAAGTGACCTGCCTCGGGAGTTGCTGCAAAACAACCTTATCAATGCCTGGAACACAGTATGCGCCTACTGTGGCAAATGTTTGACTTCATCAAGTTCCTATACATCCTTCAAAGCCCAGCTTTGGTGTCCTTTCTTCCAAGAAGCCTACCAGGCTGGCTCCCTCCACTCAAAGCCCCTGCCCCATGGCTCGCCTCCTCCAGTCCTGGACCCCTTCTTCAGTCCCATCCAGGTGCCCAGGGGGCTGCAGAGTTAGGGGTTGGCATCTGAGAGCAGTGTTCAGGTTTCCTTCCTGTGCCGGGAACAGATGCAACCATGATGCGGACGGCTGCCGGTGCCCCAGAATTTTATTGGCAGGCAGCTAGAGGGTGGGGCAGGTAGGGAGGGCGGCAGAGCTGCCTCCAGCAGGATCTGGGCCCAAACAGCCCTTCCATGAGTAACAGGGATGAGCCCAAGCGAGGCAGAAACCCGAGCCATGCTGAGGACCCAGGCCCTTGCGGGCGGACGCTGAGTTCTAGGACACAGGAAGCCCTGTCTCTGGCCAGCAGCTGGGGAAGGCCAGAGTGTCCCTTTTTCTACCTGGCCTGGCCTGGCCTGCCCCGATGTGACCTGGACAGAAAAAACTGGGACGCTGGAAGGAGACTCACCCTGTGGGGACCAAGGGATCACAGCCCCCGGGACTGGAGAAAGCAGTGGCCTAGAAGGACCCTGGACCTTTCAGAAGATAGGAAGGAAGGAGGTGCCTTCCCTTCACCCTGGCTTCTCCGAGGCTCCCCCGCAACTGCCTGCCTACCCCCCACCTTCACAGCACAGGAGACTGAGGCTCAACCCAGGAGTGGGCCAGGCATCCTGTCATCTCCTGTCACAAGGGTGTCAGGGTGCAGTGTCTGCGGCCATGGTGGTAGCCCGCTTGGAGTGGCGGATGCCCATTGTGAATGCCGGGGCCCTGGCCTTGGTCACAGTGACCTGCTCGGGGCAGTGGCTGCCAGGGCCAGGTGTCTCATCTGGGGGCCGTGGGGCTCGGGGCCGCCCCAGCATGGTGAAGGCCGGCCGGCGCTGACGGTAGGCATTGAGGTCCGGGCTGTCATACTGGCCAGGGCCGGGTATCTCCGCGGGGTCCTGCGGGGGGCGGGCAGGGGGCGTGCGGCCAGCCACAGTGTAGCTGGGGCTGCTGGGCTTGGTGAAGACCTGCGAACCCCAGAGGGAGGGCAGGGTGTAGGTGTTGGGGGCAGGGGCTGAGGTGTTCAGGGGCCGCTGGCGGAGGCGGGAGCCCAGGGTGAAAGCTGGAGGCGTCCGCTGGTGCATGGGGGCCACCTTCTCTGGGCTGTAAGCCCCAGGGCCAGGCGTCACCTCCAGAGCTGTAAGAATGGGCAATGGACAGAGTCCTCACCTCCTCCAAGACCCGCGTGGCTCCCCCACCATATGCATCGTGGAGTTCACAGCAGCCTGGCTGCCCTCTTTCTCTTTCAAGCCTCCAGCCATTGTCCAAGCTCAGCCCTCTGCCAAGCATACCTCCTGTTTCCCATCCCCACCTCCCAGGAGCTGCTTCTCCACCTCAAGACAGCCCCAAAATCCCCTCCCCGTGCCTTCCCCACATGCTCCTACAGAGAGCCCTCAGAGCCCTTCCTGTTTCCCCCTGGTGGGTCTCTCCGCCTCTCCAGACATGGCCACAGTGAGGTGAGAGGTCCCCACCTGGATCTAACCACACCAGGCTGGGGTCTTACCAAAAGCAAGGATGAGTCAAATCTACTTCAATCCTCAGCAGTTGGCTTAAGTGCATGTTTGAGTGGATGGGTCAATAGAAGGATGGGTGGCGAGTGGGTAGGTGATGATTGAATGAGCAGATGATGGATTCAGGGAGTTATAGATGAATCAACAGACAGACTGTGGATAGATGGGTGAGTGGGTGGACAGATGGATGGATGGATGGATGGGTAGATAGGATGGTTGGATGGGTGACTGGGTGCATGGATGGATGGATAGGTAAGTGGATGGATGAGTGGGTGGGTGGGTGGATGGAAGCATGGATGAAAGTGTGGACGAATGGATGAACAGACGGATGGATGGATGGGTGAGTGGATGGATGATGGGTGAATAAATGGATGGATGGATGGATGGGTGAGTAGATGGGTGGATGGCTGAGTAGACATGTGCCCACATGTGTACTGGGTCACATTAGCCTGGCCTACTTCACCCGTTCAGGTTCTCTTAGGGTCCCTGACCCCTCTTCTGAGTCCACTGGATTTCGTCATTCCAAACATACTGAGGGTCTAAGAAATTGGTGGGAGTGGGGCAGAAAAGGAGGGAGGCATGAGATTCGCTGAGACACTGAAGGGGCAGGGTCCTGTGGGCAGGGTCAGCTCAAATTAGATACTCACCGGGAGACTTGCCCCGGCCCTGCATGGAGTAGGCAGGGGTGCAGCTGCGGCCGAAGCGGGTGACTTTTGAGTTCAGGAAGTAGACTGGCCCAGGGCTGGTCTCCTGTGGAGATGCTGGGGGGAAGAGCCCAGGGTCTTGAGGGCAGCTCCAGTGACCTCGCCCCTGGGCATTATTAACCCTGAGACCCCTGCCACATCCTGAAGGGCAGGAAACTCAGTCTATGGAAGAGTGACTGCCCTGACCTGGGGCATGGGGTCGTGTTGACTGGCTATGTGCTTGAAATCAGAGCTGTGCCCCACCCCCAACCTCCAACTTCTCTGTCAGAGGCTTGGGGGACCCACTTCGGAACCCTTAGAATTATGTGCAGTTAAAGTAACCAGGACCTGAGTAAGCGTCATTAGGTCGGAGGAAAACCCTACAGAGCTGGGGTATGCTAGTACACGACCAGTCTGGGGAGCAGGGCTTGAGTCGGGCCTCTGAGAGCTGGTCCTGAGGAAGCTCTCGGCCCAACGGGCCAGTCTCCTCACACCAGCAGGATACAAAAAGGGAAGATGAGGTGATCCTCGGGATGAGGTAGTCTGGTGCCTGTACTTACTACTCGTGACCCTTACTGTGATGGCCACTGCCACTGTTTATAAGCCCACTCTGGGACCAGTGCATGTGCATCTGAGTGTAGTAGGTCTGACATGGATTCATGGGTTTAAGAACCATGTGTACGTGTGCACATGGGACATGGTGCACACACATGAAGCATGGTCTTGACAAATAGGCACAGCCCCGCTCATGTCATTTCCCACCCCAAGGCTATTGTCTGTGCTGCAAGATCTGCCTGGAGTCCCCTTCTTCTCGAGGGGGACCAAACTCCTATTCATCCTACAAAGCCCAGCTCCCATGCCCCCACCTCCAAGAGTCTGCTCTGGGCACTCAGCAAAGTCTACACTAACCACCAGTAACCCAACTCCCCAGTCTGTCCTTCTGTCCCAGGATGGCCTCCTATGACTGGGAAGAGAGTTTGGCAGTCCAGGTTGTTCTGGGCCACAGACCCAGTTCTCAGTCCTTCCTAGTAACAGATGCAGTGACAGTTCTCAGTCCTTCCTAGTGACAGATGCAGGCACATAACTCCCTTATGTGCCTCTGGGGCCCCTCAGAGCCTCCTGGGTTTGGGGCGGATGCTGATTCTGAAGGCTGGGAAGAGGTTGTGAGCCCTGCTCCTCCAAAGGAGCCTCTGTCCACACGAACCAAAGTCCCCACAGAGCCAAAACCCTTCCAGCCCCCAGCCCAGCCCACTCAGGACCCTGAGTGCTCTAGAATGCGGGGTGAAGTCACCTGCAGGCATCGCTGTGAAGGCGCAGGCAGCAGTGACACTGTCCACAGCCTGCAGTCTCGCCAGCCTTTCCTGTCCAAACATGAAAGCTTGCCTCCCACCTTCCTGTGTCCTGTGGGACACCATGGCCCGGGAGCCCCCATCCCACTGATGGAGGGGACTGGAGGCCACCCCCACACTCAGGGCCCTTCTTTACTGAGCTCTAGCTAGAGACCAGGCACCGTGGTAGCCACTTGGAAACCAACTAATTCTCACCTCATGAACCTCTCCAGACTTCTGAGGTGTATTTAGTCTTGACTACAACTTGGTAAGGACTGTGCCCTCATTGTTTACAGCGTGGGAAACTGAGACACAGCTTTCCCGAGTTAAGCAGCAAGGAGAACACCACCCACTACTCCTCTTCCATAAGGAAACAGACCAGAAAGGCACATCAGCTTCCCTGAGGTCATACAGTAGGGGTGACACCATGCACCCTCCCAGCTTCCTGCCCGATCATTGAGGGCCTAGATCTAAGGGGGTAGGAAGTGCTCCAGTGGGAGATTGGAGGTACACCCTCCCACACACCCCTCCCACCCCACCAGCCTTACCCTCACTGGGCCTCCAGAAGAGTGAGTAGGCAGGCCCGGCTACCCTGGTGCAGTCGTGGTTGATGTAGCCAATGGTGGAAGGCAGGGCATACAAGCCTGGCCCAGAGCCTGTGACCAGAATCCTTGGGTCACGGCCTTGGGTTGCTCACCTGATAGATGGAGGGGGAACCCAGGGACCAGCCCCAGAGCCCCCACCGGGCCTCCCAGCCAGCCTCCATGACAGGGGGGGAGGAGGAGGTGCTGCCTTCCCCTGGCAGGGGGAGTGGGAAGTGACAGGGGCTTTGTGAGTCATAGGAGGGAGGGGCTGCAGGGCCAGGGCACCTTGGAAAGTCTGACCCCAGACTCAGAGACACACGGTCACCAGTGGAGAAACTGACCCCAGAGTCAGAGACACATGGTCACCAGTGGGGAAACTGACCCTAGACATGGAGACACCCTGTCACAGCTGCAATGTTTGGTGGCCTCTGCAAGAATGTCAGTCCCACAGTCTGACGCCAGCTGCCTTGTTAGGGATGGAGAACTGTGGCTTGAACAGGCCCTAAGATCCCAGAGTCCATGGCAGAGTCAGGAGACTCAGCTGCCCCACAGATCTCTTAGATTCCTGCTCCTGCATAGGCTCCCAGCCTCTCTGCCGCCTTTTCTCCAAGGTCACTATCAGCAGTGAACACACTGCAAAGACTTCTCGTCTGTCTTTCCTAATGTTCATCCCCACCACAGGACCTTTGCTGCTCTGTTGCCCACTGTATATTCAGCACCAGGAAAGGTGTCGGACTTTACAATACTGGACTTGGGCCCACAAGAATGCCAGGTTCACACCCATTCTGCAGGAAGGAAAATTGTGGTCCTGGAAAATGCAGGGGCTTGCCAGAAGCTCCTGCCCCTAGCTAGGCTCCCACGAGTTCCAAACCCCATCTGGGTAGGGGAATGAGAGTAGGGAAGTGTCCCACCTCCACAGGGCCCCTCGCCCACCTACCGTGCTCCAAGGTGGCCACCCCGCAGGTCCTCCTCAGGCTGGTCTCCCGGATCTGACAGTCAGTGGCCCGCCGGCCCAGAGGTGCTGGGGTCAGCCGTGGAGCCGGGTCGCAGGTGAGGGTCCCCATGGTGGGCGGATGCCCCTGGCTCCTGGTGTCTTCTGCTTGGCCGTGCAGCTCTGGGCCACAGGGGCCGGCACTGTCCCTGATGCTGGCAGCTCCTGTGGGGTTGGCAGAGCCCTGGCCAACCACACCATCCGGAACAGCACAGACGGCCCCTTGTCCCACAGCAGGGAGTCTGGGGCTCTGGCCTGATCAGGCTGGCCGGCGGTCGCTGGCCTGGAAGTGGGGCCAGGATCGAGTGTCAGCCAGGCGGCCGGACAGTCCAGGAAAGAGTCCAATATCAGCAGAGCCAGTCCCCCAGGAGCCAGCTGAGCTGGGCAGCCCAGGCCAGAGCGGGCTCCCGGGAGCTGGAGCCACAAACAAGACATCCACAGCCTGGTGGCAGGAGGGACGGGCAAGGTCACAGCCAGTGTGGCCCTGTTTCTACAGCTGGGGAGGCCGAGCATGGTCCAAGATTGCCGCTATGAGCTGAGAAGCATTCCTTCCTCCCCTCCTTCCCTCATCTAGGAAGTTCTCACTGAACAGAGTATACCGACTCTGTACTAGTTTCTGATTGGGCTGGGGGACATGACAGGAAGAGACAGACAGGAGCTGATGTCAGGAGGCAAGAGGAAATAAGCAGTAAATGTATAAAGGAGCACTTCACACCTTAAAAGGTGTTACATGTTCTGCAAACAGAGCAGGGCAGGACGAGTGGTCACTGCAGTAAGACAATGAGAAGGCAGCATTTCAGGATAGGAAGGGGCCGAGCTGAGTCCGAGACAGGAGCTACGTGGGCCAAGGGGTAGCTTTGGTTGTCCAGGAAGTCCCCTCCTCCCAGAAGCCAGGGACACGGTGCTTCTCTGTCCCTGACACAAGAAGGCTCCCCCAACCCCAACCCATGGCGGACTCTGAGACTGGGCTCAAGTAAGCCTGGACAGCCAGAATTCACATTCCTTGTCTTCAGAGCATCCTTGTTTGCTGCTATGTGGTCACGCCCTTTTGCAGTGCAACATGTTAACAGGTGTTCTGAGTGACCATTCCCATACCATACAATTCATTCTACAATGTAATTTTTAGGCGTTCTATAAATTTTGAACCTTGTTATTCAAAATGTTATAGACTGTGTTAAAGGTCATAAAGCAAGTCTTAAATGCTATGTTAGAAAAGATCTTGGGACTTCCTGGTGGTCCAGTGGGTAAGCCTCCTCACTCCTAATGCAGGGGGCCCCAGTTTGACCCCTGGTTGGGAAACTAGGTTCCGTATGCCAAAACTAAGACCCGGTGCAGACAATAAATAAAAATATAGAAAAGAAGATCTTAAAATCAATGACCTAAGGTTTCACCTTCAAAAACTAGAAAAATGTAAGAGTACAAGTGGGTAGATGGAGGGAGATTTTTTTTTTTTTTTTTTTTTTTTTTTTTTTTTTTTTTTGCTGCATTGGATCTTAGTTGGGGCATGTGGGATCTGGTTTTCCCAACCAGGGATTGAACCCAGGCCCCCAGCATTGGGAGCACAGAGTCTTGTCACTGGACCATCAGGGAAGTCCCTGGAGGGAGATTTTTAAAAACAAAGTAGAAGTGCATGAAACAGAAAACTGTAAAAGAATTAACAAAGCTCCACCACCACCACCAAAAAGCTGATTATTTAAAAGGATCAACAAGAAACCAGCGCGGTGAATCAATCACAGCATGAGACAGGAGGTCAGCAGCACTGCAGAGTCGAAGGATCTGGGGGAAACGTGTGTAGTCAGAGGCATTTACCATGTTCCAGTCACTAGGTTACTAGCTTGGGACTCAGACATCCTGGGCCAGCATCGCAGTGTTTAATTATCCTAGCATGGCATTCGAGGTGTGGATTCTGACCTCCTCTGGTCACAGGAGGGGAGACAGAGTGGGTAGGGAGGAAGGGGGAGTCAGGGGAAGGGGGCAGTGGGGAAACAGGGTGTAGGGATTGCATGGAACTCTGTCTCAGGTTTTAGAGCAAAGCTTGGCGTTAAGGGCTTCTCCCAGGTTCTAATCTCCGCTCAGTTTTCCGGGTGTGCTGGAATTTCTGGATTTCCCTCATCCTAAGGATAAAACCCAACCCCTCCCTGTCTCATCCCTGCTCCCCTCTGCCCTGGACTCCTAGCCCTCAGCCCTCGTCCATGACCCTGTGGCCACACCAGCTGGCTTCCTGCCCCTTGGGTGGGAACCTTGGGGCCTTCACCTGCTTCCCTCCCCAGAGATGCATGCTTCTGCCCATCAGCCCACAGCCAGCTCCATCCTTAGGCACCGGTGGCTCCGACACTCAATGAGCTATGTGCTCCTTAGCAGAGTCATAGACAGAAGTGGGAGATGGGGGATGAATACCCACCTCCCTCTCCTCCTGCCCATGAGCACCTCTCAGGGACCCACGCTGGCCAGATGTGCAGGAGCCTGGGAACTGGTCAGCCTTGGGGCCCAGGACAGGGGGTGGAAGGACCCAGTTCTCCTCATTTCTGGACCCCCAGCCCAGGCTCTCTCAGTCAGCCCTGGAGTGAAAAGAGCTGCAGACACTGGACTCGGCTCCCACCGCCTCCATTTCCTCTCGGTGACCCGGCCCCTCTGGGATGAGACTCTACATTCAGAATCTATCCAGGGCTCTGTTCCCATTTCTGACTGTGAGAAGCCAAGAGCTAACACCAAGTTGGGGGTGGGGGCGGTGAATAGGAAGGACAGGCAGCCTGAGCCTGTGCAGGGTGTTAAGGGGACCCCCAGACCCAGGCCCCTCCCCACTCCAGCTCGTCCCCCACCAGCCCCCCGGCCACCACTGCTGGCCAGCTTCTCTCTCTTTAGCCCAGAAATCTTCACTCCAGCAGGCGGCCTGAGATGTGAACAACTCAGTCTACATGTGAACAAGCCGCATTTTAATCCAAACTGACATGGGCAGCAGAGGGCAAGTCAGAGAATTTGAAAACGGAAGCCCAGCTGGGCGTGAGAGCCGGGCTCCGGCCCAGCCGCGAGGCCCCGGTGCAGGCAGAACCCAGTGAAGATGCCCGGCTGAGCCGAGGCCTAAATACGGCCAGTACTCCTCTGATTACAGCTCACATCACAGCTACTAATTCCACAGGGACAGAGCTGCGAGCCAGGCTGTTTCCAGCACTGGGGAAACAGGGATGAAGGAAACACACAACCTCCTCGCCTCTCCTTTCTACTTAGGCAGGCAAGTAGTGCCCTGGAGAAGAAAGGGGTGGGAGGGGGTTGGTCAGAAGGGGCGAGAGCTGTGGGTGTGCAGCCTGGGAGGCCTTAGTGGGTAGGAGTCACCGGAGCAGACACCAGGGGGAGGTGAGGAGAGAGCAGGGAGACCTGGTGAGAGGGCGCATCTGGCGGCACCTGACGGCACCTGACGGAAGCACCACCTGCGCAAAGGCCCTGGCCAGCCCTGCGCCTGGCGGGTGGGAGGGGCCGCGGGGAGGATGAGCGAGGGGCTGGGGCAGGAGGTGAGGGACCGGGGACGCGGAAGGCTCGATTGCCACGGCAGGGAAAGGTGTGAGGGGCCGGGTGGAGGGGGCAGAGCAGGGACGCGCCCCGCCCTCTGCTCACAAGCGCCCTCTGGCGGTTTCGGAGAGAACATGCCGTTGGCAGCACTGGGACCCTGGGAGAAGGGACCAAGGGGTGGGGGAGGGGGTGTCTTGGAGGGTTGGGGGAGGGGTAATGGGGGAGATACTAGGGCGACGGTGGGAGGGAAGGTGGGGAGTGAAGCTGGGAGGGGGAATTGGGGGCCGGGGAATGGTGGAGCCAGCTGAGCAGGGATGGAAAAGTGGGTGAGAAGCAGGGGTTCTGGGTCTATCTACTTTAAAACTGGAAACAACCATGGCGGATTCATGTCAAGGTATGGCAGAATCAACACAATAATGTAAAGAAAGTAAATAAATAAATATATTTTTAAAAAAACTCTTGTTGTTATGAACCAGTAATAATATGAGCTAATAAATCGTCCTTTTTCTCATAAAAAAATAAATAAAACTGGAAACAAGGTCTGCAAGCGCATTTGACAGAGGGAGGGAGCTAGAGCCCCACGGCTTTGGTTGGCTCACCTCAAAGGATGGAGCTTCGGGTACCTGGGAGGGAGCAGAGATAGGAGGGGCAGGCTTTACTTATTTTATTCTATTTTGTATAAATATTTATGGGGCACTACTTTTTTCTGTTTGGTCAGTTACTTCCCCAACTAGGGATTGAACCCACTGCCCCCTGCAGTGGAAGCAGCGAGTCTTAACCACTGGACCACTGGGGAGTCCCAGGGCAGCCTTTAGATGATCATGAGTTCAGTCTTGGGATTAGGGGCTTGGGGCTACAGAGGGCGATGCACATGGACACATGGTGGGCCAGCTGTACGGGGTGGGCTTCTGGTCATCCGTGGGTTCTGTGGGTGCAGGTACATCTTGGCTATGAACCTGAGGAGGTGGGAGCCCTGGAGACTTTGGAGCAGAGGAGAGGAGCGGTCAGCATTAGGAGAGAGGCATCAACAGTGCAGTCTCTGAAGGACCTGAGCTCAGACCAACTGCTTTCTTCAGCAGTTTACTGTCCTTTCTACCCACTCCTTCCAGTCTCTCTCACACACACACACACACACACACACACAGAAGAGGTGAAGCTGTGCTTGTCCTATCCTGGGGTCAGCACATCACTGGCCCAGACCCGGTGCACAGACACCCACAGAAGAAAGGGGTGGGGGCTATTGACACAGCTGAGCTGAGGTCCCCCACTATCTCTAAAGCTGTCTGGGGGCTGAAAGTGAGAAGCTGGATTGTAGGCCAGCCTGCTGTTCTGTCCCTGGCACAGTGGGGGGGGGGGGCGGGGGGGGGGGGGCAGGTATTCTCAGGACACTGCTCCATGCAGTGTCAACTCTCCCTCTGCCCTCTGGCCTTCAATCTCTCACCTCCCACCTCTCCAGCGTGCTCACAATTGTTCCTCAGCAGGGCCTGACTCAGGCTCAAGCGCCTGGGTGGCTGCCTGCCCCTTTGTTCTAGGGAGGCAGGGATGCTAACAAGGAAGCCTTGTTCTTCTCAGATGACCAAGGACCCAGCGAACCTGCCAGCTCCCCTCATGCCTCCATTCAGGAAAGAGCCAGCCTCCCACTCAGACCACTAGGGACCCCACTCAGGAGTAGCTCTCCTGTTCCGCTGGGGCCCCGGCTGCACGCCTGCCTAGTCCCCATTATGAAGATGAAGACAAAAGGTTCATGGGAAAGAAGGGCTCAAACTGGGGGGCTGAGAAGGTCTAGCAGGCTTTCCTGAGGCCCACCAAGTCTGACCTGACCACAACCAGGTCCTTTCTCCCCTCAATGGCCTTCCCCATCCTTAGGGGCGCCCTTCTGGCCTCCATGCTTTCCAGGGGCTCACCAGGCAGCTCCAGCTGCAAGGCCTTTGCACATACTATATCTTCTACTTGGTACACCCCTTTCCACACAGATGCTTCCTAATTCTCATCCCTTCCCCCAACTCTTTGCTCAAACCTCTCTATGTGGCCACCCAATGTCACCCTACACATGCCCGACCTCCACACTGCCAATTCTCCTTTTCTCACTGCCACTGTGCATGTACTCAGTCACTCAGATGTGTCCCAGTCTCCATGGACATAACCCGTCAGGCTCCTCTGTCCATGGGATTATCCCAGCAAGAATACTGGAGTGGATTGCCATTTCCTCCTCCAGGCTTCCCCACCCAAGGATCGAACCCAGGTCTCCTGTGGCTCTTGCACTGGCGGGCAGATTCTTTACTGGGAAGGGCTTCCCACTGCGTTTATCACCCACTAATATAGTATAGCATTGACCCCCAGCACAGTGCTGGGCTGGGGCTTGTGAAAGCTGGCTTAAATTTGCAGAAGTTTTATGTGCAACCTGATGTCAGGATGGAAGCTTGAAAGCACCCATGAAGGAAGTATTTACACCCCAGGAATTAGTATGTGCCACAGAGCAGGGCTTTTTGCCTTAAAAGCGCTAGCTGTTCAACATTTATAAGCACACTCTAGTGCTCCAGTGCTAAGTCGCTTCAGTCATGTCTGACTGTTTGTGCCTCCATGGACTGTAGCCCGCAAGGCTCCTCTGTCCATGGGATTCTCCAGGCAAGAATACTGGAGTGGGTTGCCATGCCCTTCTCCAAGGGATCTTCCAGACCCAGGGGTTGAACCCGAGTCGCTTACTTGTATTGGCAAGCAGGTTCTTTACCACCAGCGCCACCTGAAAAGTCACATGGGCACACTGCTGCCTGTTTATTATACTTAATGTTTATACTTTCTGGTCCCTCTCCGCCCCAGTTAGAATGGAAGACTCTCCAGGCAGGGTCTGCCCACTTTGCTCTCTGCTGTCTCTCAGGCACCTAGAAAAATGCTTGTAGCCTAGGGGCTTCCCAGGTGGTGCAGTGGTGAAGAATCCACTTGTCAGTGCAGGTGACGCAAGAGACGCGGGTACCATCCTCGGGTCCAGATCCTGGTAGTAGGAGATGGCTACCGACTCCAGTATTCTTGTCTGGAGAATCCTATGGACAGAGGAATCCCAAAGACGTGGACACGACTGAGCATGGACACATGGGTGCTCAATAACTACTCGGTGACTTAATGAATGATGCTCATCCGGACCCATGCGACAAGTCCTGCCTCAGCATGAACCTGGTCGTCCTCCAACGATAGAGAACAAACTCAGGGCCCCAGCACTGTGACCCTGGGCCAGGCGGCCGGATCCTGGCCACCTGGCAACAAGGACTCCGACCGCCTAGAACGGACCCCGTCCAATTACACGACCCTTGTCACGACCCCACCCCAGCCCATAAGACGCCCCCGAAGCCTCGAGGACGCGGTCCAGACCTAGTGGTGCAGTTCCTCGCGACCCGGACCTTTCGGTTCGGGATGCAAGACCTCTCGCCTCGCCGCATATCCCCGGCCTCAGGAGCTCCTGCTGGAGTCCCAAGCGGTGCCAGTGCAGCAGGAGCCCCGGGGGAATGACCTCAAAGACGCAAAACGCCGCAGTCATTGGTGCTAAATTACGCGCAGAACCTAGGGCCGTGCCACCTCGCTGGCCAGTATGGGGCTAGAGAGGCGCTGCGCTCCTTTCGGCCTTGTGGGAAACGCGCCCCGGCGCCTGCGGCATGTCGGGAGTTGTAGTCCGGAAGCGAGGGGCGGCCGGGGAGACCCGAACGCGCGCCGGGGAGTTCTTGAGTTCCTCGCTGTAGGTTACAGGCGCCTTCTGGGGCCGAGCCGAGCTGGACCGCCGCGTCCTGCTGGTTGAGAAGCTCGTCACCAAGGACGCGGCGCGGCAAGTACGCGCGACCGGCTCGACCCTGACCCTCATCCCCTCCCGAACCTGACCTTCCGACCACCGACCCTCGGCTCCATCAGGACCCTGACCTCAGTTGCCCATCCTAACCTTCCCCTGCTGGTCAGCCCTGATGCTAGACGTTGGCTCCATTCCTTACCTAGCTCCCCCAAGCCCATCCTGGTCCCTCCAGACGCCCTGATCCAGATGTGTGGGCACAGCCCTGCGACCCAGGTTTCCCACCCTCCCTGCAAAACGACCCCAATCGCACCTTGACTGAGCTCTGAACTTGCAGCCCCCTCCCCCCATCACCCAGACCTTGCTGGCCAGGCTCGCATCCTCCTGGTCCATTCATGTTACGGGTGGAGAGCTTGGGCTTCAAACAGGCTCCTGGGGCAGAGAACTTCCCCGAGGGGTCGGCTCTGGGCACTGAGGGTTGGCTCTGGGTGATCCCCAACCCAACCCCTCCCCGTCTACAAGCAGGGCGCTCAGAGGCTCCCAAGTGCTCCACCAACCACCTCCCACCCAGGGTTTCCCAACCTCTGATGTTCCCAGCACTGATTGGCACCCGGCCCCATCCTCTCCAGGAGTCACCTAGTGCCCCTACCTGGTGAGAGTGAAAGTCACTCAGTCGTGTCCTACTCTGTGACCCCATGGACTATACAGTCCATGGAATTCTCCAGGCCAGAATACTGGAGTGGGTAGCTGTTTCCTTCTCCAGGGGATCTTCCCAACCCAGGGATCAAACGTAGTTCTCTCGCGTTGCAGGCGGATTCTTTATCAGCTGAGCCACCAGAAAAGTCCACCTGGTGAAAACCACCATCCTAAACCCTTAGCACAGTGGGCATCCCAGGGCTTAGGCAAGGGTCCAGTGGAGGACCCAGACATTCCCATTCTGCGCTCAGGGACCCAGATCCATTGCAAGGCCAGAGAGCCGGTTCCCCCACCCCCAGCTCCAGTGATGCCAGAAAAAATAAATAATAATAAGGGACTTCCCTGCTGGTCCAGTGGTTAATATTCCACACTTCTACCACAGGGGGCACATGTTCAGTATCTGATCAGGGAACTATGATCCTGCATGCTGCATGGAGTGGCCAAAAATAACTAACTAAATAAATTTTTTAAATGAGATTGTAGATAAGAAAGTAGATCCATAAACCCAAGTTGCTCCAAGCACACTTAAAAGTATTCTGATAAGCAGGTCAAACATCTGTTTTTAGGTTAATACTTAAATTAAAAATCAAGTGGTGAGTAGTGATACCTGGCTGGCAGCCCTGCCTACTACAAACTCAGTAGTGATCTGAGTTTGCCCTATGCCGCAACCTTGTCACCTCCCCCCTCATCACAACCTGGAGCAGCAGAGCAGCACTTGCCCCCTCAAACACAGCCAGTCACACCACACTGAGGCTGCCAAAGTGGACATGTGGGTTGGTAGATGGGGGAGGGTGTTCAGTTGGGGGCGGATGGATGCATGGGTGGATGGACAGCTGGATGCCAAGTGGACAGAAGGCTGGGTAGATGGATGGATAGTGGTTGTTGGAGGCTGATGACCTAAGGGACAGAGTGGGTGCATAATTGTGGATGACCAGATGGGCAGCTGCTGGGCGGGCAGACCTGAGTTGATCTCCGCCCAAGTCTGCCCACACCTGCTAAGGTCAGTTGGAGCCTGTCCTGCCCCTGTGCCCTCCTCAGCCCAGCTTGGCCAGGGAACTTCAGGGGACCAGCAGGGACATAGAAGACCCAATGGAACAGCCCCGTCAGGCTCTAGAACCTTCTGTGGGGCTATGTAACAGGCAATCCTTGACCCTCACAGCCTCCATCTCCTCCCCTAGCCTCCCTGAGACCACCCAGGCAGGAAGCCATCCAGGGAGGGGGCTGAGGGTGACATTCAGGGTCCTCCAGCACCAGAGTTGAGTAGGGCATCTGACATGGGGGGGCCTCCAATGACCCAGCCCTACCCCAGGGTTCTAGCTCGTGCCAAAGAAAATCCCTGAGGCCCCCAAATGACCAGTGATGCTAGCAAGGGGAGCTGGCCAGGCAGAGTACAGGGGTCCTGCAGGAACAGGTGTCTCCCGGGGCCAGGGCACTGGCCTCTGGACACCCTGCTCAGCCCAGTCCCCCACAGAGCCCTGAGGTCATCCTGGGGAGTGAGGAGGGGACTAGATTGTTGGACCTCCGGGAGTGATGGGACCCTCCATGGGAAGGAGGCTTCCTGTAGAAGCCACTGAGGACTTCCTCTGGGCAGGGGGCAATGCTGAAAAGTGGGGACCAAGAGCAGGAAGCCCAGGGTAGGGGGTACAGCCAGACCATCAGCCTCCCTGCCAGCAGCTCCCACAGGCTCAGTCACCCAGGGGCAGAAGCAGGTGTCCCTGGAGCAGCCTAGGAGTGGGGTTCAGTCTTCCGTCCCCTCCCCCTGGTGCTAGCTCTGCTCCTCCAGGCACCTGCCCATCCCTTTCCTCCCCCACCCCTACTCTGTCTCGTTGTCTCCACCCTTTCCTGTCCCCCACCTCTGCTCGGAGCCTTCTTCCTCTGTTGAGCCCACCTGTCCCTTCCTCATGGTGGCCTCCACTGATGCCCTGGTCATCGTGTCCCCCTTAGCACTGCCCTCTGATCACTGCAGGCATCTTTAACCCAAGGGTTCCTTGTTCATGCAGGCAGAGGCTTGGAGCTGGAGGGGCCGGGCAGTGGGGGGGTGGCGGCAGCAGGCCCACGCTTTGCAAGGACCTTGGCTGCCAGGGCAGCAGGAAGCTGGGTCAGGGGCTAGGAAGAGACCCATTCACCAGGCTGGCTGCCCCCCACCCGGGTTAAGGGCCCAGCTTCCCGAGAAGGGCCCAAACCTCCGGCCTGGGGAGGGACCGCACCTTGGAGCCGCTTTCCTGTGCAGCCTTTCCCGGCACTAGGGGTAGGGGGGATGGAACCAAACAAGCCAGACTCTGCGTTCACACACCTGGGCCCCCCAATCTCAGCTCCCATCCCCTGCCACCAGGCGCCCCCAGCCTGACCTCCTATCCCCAGCCCCCCAGCCTCACTCCAACCCTTGGACCTACAAGCCTCAGCCTCCTTCTGTCTGCAGCCCTCTACAGCCACCCCTTCCTCAGCTCACCCCAGCCGCCAGTCCCCCCAGCCTCAGCCTCTCCTCTGCCCCTAGTCCCCCAGCCTCAGCTCCCCCTAGCCCACAGCCCCTCAGTCTCAGCCCCTCCTCTGCCCCCAGCCCCTCAGCCTCAGCTCCCCCTCTCTGCCTCCAGTCCCTGATCTTGGGCCCCATGTTCTACTTCTGACAGTTGAGATGTTGAGAAGAGGGCATTCCCTGGTGGTCCAGTGGCTAAGACTCTGTGCTCCCAATGTAGGGGACCTGGGTTCATCCCTGGTCAGGGAACTAGATCCACCTGCTGCAACTAAAGATCCGGCAACTGCAAGGAAGACGGAAGATACTGAGAGCCACAACAAAGACCCCTGCACAGTCAAATAAGTTAATTAAAAAAAAAAAAAGATGCTGAGAACAGAGATGGGCAGAGCTGGTAGTGCTTAGAAACGGACATCTCCCAGCAGGTTCTCTTACTCTAAAGTCAGGGAAACAGGCACAAGTCACACCTGAAGTCAGGCGGGGGTGGGGGGCAGCCAGGACCCTCCACCCTTTTCCTACTGCGTGCTTGCTGTGCTCTGTGTCTGGGGTCACAGCACAGGCCACAGTAGATAAGATCCCCCCACGCCATTCCCAGTACAGGGGGGATATGACATCAGCCATTTGACCTCTCTAAGGACTTGGAGGAAGTTGGGGGGGGCGGGTAGGGGAAACTGGCTGGGGCGCTTCCCACTCAGGAGGCTGCGTCTGGACACAGCCCAGCCGAGAAGGCACATGCTAGGTCCGGAGGCTGCCAAGTGACCAGGCTCCGGCCGCGGCCTGAAGTTGGGGTTTTTCCCTCTGCCACGGGGCAACCGTGGAGTGTTGCATGCTCAAAGGGCGTTTCTAAATCCACTCTGGTGCCTGGTGGTGAATGGCCTTGAGGAAACCCAGGACCAGGCTGAGGGTGGTCTACACAACGGAAAGGGCAGACGGATTCAGGCGTTGGGGACACGAGGCTCTCGGGCCTGGCTGATGATTACTGGGGGTCCCCTCCCAGGCGTCTCCTCGGAAGACGCTCCGTGGCCCTGAGCTCCCATCCCGCCTGCCCGTTAGGCGCACGGGAGACAAGCTCAAAGCTGGGTAGTGCGGTGTCCTGGGCACCGTGGGCCGCAGCCCCATCACCCCCAAGAGACCCCCACCTCCCCCACAACAGCCTCACCCCTGAGGGACCTCCCCCGCTCCGCGAGGACCCCTCTGCAGGAGGTCCACCGCAGGAGAACCCCAGCGCGGCAGCCCCAGCTCCGCGGAGACTGCTCCCTACCGCCCCTGCGCGGCCGCGCCCGGTAGTGAAGCCTGAGTCCCGCGACGGCGCGAACCTGGCGCCAACCCCGGGCATGGCTCCTCCATCGTCAGCCCTCTCCAGCCTCCATCTTCCGAGGTTGCGTTTCTAAAAGCGAGGCCTGGAACCGGCCCAGGCCTTCTGCCCTCCTGTTCCGACTTTGGCCGCTCCCCTACCCCGCCCCCGCATCTCTGGCCCCCAGCCCCTGCCCCTCTGTCGCCTCCAGGGTCGTCGGGGGTCAAGGTGGGAAACACCCTCGGGAAATCCCCAGGGAGCAGCTGGAGGAGGGGAAGTGGGGTCGCGGGGTCGCGGGGCGGCGGGAAGGAGCCCGGGACGCCACTATTTAAGCCACCGCCCCCGCGGGCAAGGGACAGAGCCAGGCAGAGCATGGAGCGGGGCCGCGTCCTCCTGCTTCCCCTCCTTCTGGGGCTGCTCCAGCCCTGCCGCGGTGAGCGGGGAGGGGCCGCAGACGCGTGTGCGGAGGTTGGGGAGGTGATGGGGGATACCACGTAGGGGCCTGGGAGGATGAGGGCGGGGCTGAGACCGCGGTCGCCCGCAGGTGGGCTGCTGGAAGTGGATCCACCTGAGAGCCAGGTGGCATTGGCCGTGGGCGAGTCGCGAAACTTCACCTGCCGCATAACCTGCGCGGACCGCAAGTCGGCCTCGGTGCTGTGGCGGGGCCTGGACACCAGTCCGGAGGCCATGCAATCTGGCGCGGGCTTCAGCGTCCTGTATGTGCTCAACGCCTCGCTGTCTGCAGCGGGGACCCGCCTGTGCGTGGGCTCCTGCGGGGGCGTGGCCCTCCAGCACCGGGTGCAGCTCCTGGTGTTCGGTGAGCCCCCGCCCCTCTCCCCGGCCGGCAGCCCCGCTTTTCCCTCGACCCTTTGGCCACCTCCGTCTGGACCGCTTCCCGGATTGCCCACCCTGTGCCCGCTCCTAGTCCGCTTCGCAGGTGCTCCCGAGTCGCTCTGCAGTCTCCCTCCTCCGCGCATCCCTCTCCCCCATCCACCCCCACAATGCTCCCAAATCTCACCCCCTGCCCTTTCTGCTCTGGACTCGCTCTGACACCTTATATTCTAGCCACACAGGCTGTCGTAGTGGGTCTCCCCTGTCGCCGTGCCCCGGCAGTCTCCAGGAACCCCAGGCCCCACCTCCACGCCCCCTCCTCGGGGCGCAGCCCTAAACCTCCCGGCTCAGCGCACCCTCTCCTCCCCTCCCCCACAGCCTTCCCAGACCACCTGACTGTATCTCCTGAGGCCGTGGTGCCAGGAAGGGACCAGGAGGTGGCCTGCACGGCCCACAACGTCACACCTGCTGGCCCTGACACCCTCTCCATGTCCCTGCTCCTGGGGGGTCGGGAACTGGAGGGAGTGGAAGCCCTCCCGAACGTGACTGAGGAGCCCCAGGAAGGCGAGGACCCACTGTTCCAAGTGACCCAGCGCTGGCTGCTGCCCTCTTCAGAGACTTCCAGCCTGCGCACCCTCCACTGCCAGGTGACCATGAGGCTGCCCGGCCTGGAACTGACCCGCCACCGGCCCATCACAGGTGAGCCTGCACCCGCAGGGAAATTGATGAGGTCACACTGCCCAGTGCCCCCAGCCCCTGGTGAGCCCTGGGCTGGTGCCTGGCTGCTCATCGGGAGTCCTGGCTTCTCCCCCCTGCCCACTGGGTCCCCACCTGTTCAGGTCCCGCACCACCAGCTGGAGGGAAAGTCACTTTCCATCCTTCGCCTGGCTCCCAGTGGCAGCCAGGGGGCTACTTCTTGCCGGTTCATTCATTCAACAGATTTGCAGCGCACCTACCCTGAGCCAACCCCACCAAAGTGCTGCCCCTTCCCTGCCCACAGCCCTCCAGAGTTCTCACCTCCCTCCAGGTTAAAGTCCAAGCTGGCTGCACCCACCCACAGAGCCCTGCACACCTGCCCTATCCCTCTCCCTTCTTCCCCTTCACTCACACTGCAGTTCCTCCCACACTTCAGGGGCAGTGCTACCCAGGGCCTTTGCATCGCTGTGCCCTCCATGGGGATGCTCTTCCCCACAGCTGCCCCACCCGCCTCAGGTCTCCTTCCCAATGAGGCTTGCCCTGATCTTCCTGCCCAAGAGGTCCCATCTCACACACACACGCACACACACACAGGGCTCTTCTCTTCCCCTGGTGAATGTTTCTTGACACCTTTTATCACCTTGTGTGCTTCCTGTTTTTTTTCCCCATCATGTGTCTCCCCTGCAGTTGGTTTCATTGAGATAGGAATGTGTTCATGGCTGTGTCCCCAGAGGCTTAAAGAGTGCCCAGTGCAGACAGGTGTTCAGTAGATTACTGAATGAATGAATGAATGAATAACTGTTATCCTGGGGGCCTGGCCCATCGTAGATGCACAATAAATGCTTGCTGAATGAACAAATGAAAACATTTAATGTGGGGCATGGCATACAGTAGGTGGTCAATTCACGTCAGAGGTTACTGTTGTTTGCTCTCATCTGGGACAGCCCCACCCTTATCACCAAGCCTGTGGCAGCCTCTCACCAAGTAAGCACAGACTTGTTCTCTGACAGGGCACCCCAAAACTCACATTAATGACTGGGGTCCTGGGGAGCCTGGAAGGTTTGGCTCAGGTGAACTGAGGTGGGGGAAGTAGGGTGGAGTGGGAGGACTCTCAGCATCTCATCTGCACCACAAGGTAGTACAGAAAGAAAACTCAGGCAAGTCCTTGTTCCAAGCCCTCTCTACCCTCCTCTCCTCCTCCCGCCTTAGCCCCATAATAATAAAATCCAATGCCCACATCACTCTGCAGGCCACCCCCTAGGTGGGGGGCTCTCATGCCTCTTAACAGATTTACACGCTCGCTGGTGTTTGTAGGGGGTGGCATGTCAGACCCTGACCCTGCTCCTACCCACTGGGACACCCTGTGATTCATCCAAGGACAGGGCTTGGAGCAGATCAGGTCCAACCATGTGTTCCAGGTGGAGAGAGGGAGGTAGAAGAGGGGCCTGGGCAGCAGGGAGAACAAATGGCTGCTGCGTTTTCCAGTCCTGCAGGACCTGACCTCCCCGGAGCCTCCCAGCATCACCTCCTCGGAGCCCCCTGCCACGACCCCCACAGAGCCCAGCATCACAGCATCCCCAGAGCCCACTGATACAACCACCCCAGAGCCCTTTGTCATGACACCCCCGAAGCCCCCCATCACCACCTCCCCTGAGCTGGCTTCCACTTGCAGCCCTGCATGTCCTGGCCCGGAGAGTCCTGGCCCGGAGAGTCCTGGCCCTGTGCCCAGGAACAGCTCCGCCAGGCCGTGCCTCCCGGAGATCCACCAATCGTCAGCATCAGGGGCTTTGGAGCTGCTGTGCGAGGTGCCCTGTGGTCCTGGCATGACTGTGCACTGGACCCAGGCCCCCGGCGGGCTGGAGGCCTATGAGACACAGGAGGCGGGGGCCCAGGCTTGGCTAAGCAGCAGGAGCATGCTGTGGTCCAGGTGCCATCCTGAGGGCTGGTTCCAGTGTCGCCTAGACCCCGGGGGCCACACAGCCAACCTGTATGTGGTCCCAGAAATCTGTGAGTTGGGGTCTGCAGGGGCCTGGGAGGGAGGGGAGCCTTGTGTCCAGAGCTTAGACCAGGAGCGCCCTGCCAATCAGCCTGTGTCCCCAGCTGTCTAGTGGGCTTTCCTGACCCTGTAAGGGTCACATGACGATAACTAAGTTTCAGGGACCCTATAGCTGGCACAGCATTTTGTAAACCCTATAAACTCGATGGACTGAGACGGCCTGTGGAATAAACAGGACACAGACACATCAGTAATTTCAGTTTTTCTGGAAGCCACATTCAGGGGGGAGAAAAAGTAAAAATAAGTTTGACAAACTCAATATATCTCAAATGTTATCATTTCAACATGCAGTCTATTAAGCATGACTGAAGGTTTTTTTCAGACTAAGTCTTCAAAATGCAATGTGTATTTTACATGGACAGTGCTGTCCACCCAGACATCACACTTCAAATGCAGCTGTGGTGAGGGGCCTCTCACTGGACTGCCCACTTCTTTTTTTTAATATTTATATGGCGCTTATTTATTTACTTGGCTGCATCTGGTCTTAGTTGCAGCTTGCAGAATCTTTAGTTGTGGCATGTGGGATCTACTTCCTGACCAAGTATGGAACCTGGGTCCCCTACACTGGGAGTGCAGAGGCTTAGCCACTGGACCATCAGGGAAGTTCCTGGACTGCTCGCTTCTAACTACAAGGTCCTATGTACCTTTCCAAAGAGTTGCTCTAAAGGCCTTTGGGGGCTTCCCTGTTGGCTCACATGGTAAAGAATCTGTCTGCAATGTAGGAGACCCAGGTTCGATTTCTGGGTCAGAAGATCCCATAGAGAAGGGAATAGCAACCCACTCCAGTATTCTTGCCTGAAGAATTCCATGGACAGAGGAGCCTGGTGGGCTACAGTCCATGAGGTTGCAGAGTCAGACACAACTGAGTGACTAAACACACAAAGGCCTTTGACTAGTCCAAGGATTTTTGTACATTTCACAAAGGTGTTTTAAATTGTTAAGTCCTTTGTACAATTTCAGGGAACTTGGTCAATCTGTGAGCCCTTAGCAGGCTCTGCTGGGCTGCTCCCCAAGCCTGCAGAGGGCTGCAGGACTCTGGATGCCTCTCTTTCCAGGCTCCCCAACGATGTCAGCTGCCCTGTGGACCAGCAGCTTGGCGCTGGGGCTCCTTCTCCTGGTGTTCCTTGCCTACTGCCTGTGGAAACGCTGCCAGCCCACAAGCTGATGACCTGGGCCTCACAGCCGTACCCCACGTAGACCACACGAAGGGGGACTTTCCTTCTCCTTGGCTGTGACTAGAGGACGTGGGCAGCGTTCTGGACAGCAGGCGGTGACTGTGGACTCCCTACCCTGATGGCCGGCACATCCAGGCTCCCCAGCTGGCTGGGTGTCCCTTCCCTGGGCCCCTGGGGAGCTGACCCTCCACGGTGCAGAGCTGGAAAATAAAAAGCATCTAGTCTGACCTTGGTGGTTTCTGTCCTGGTCCCAGGACATGGGAATCCTCTACCCAGCTCCAACCATCCTCTGCTCTAGGTGTCTCCCCCAGAGAGACAAGGAAAGACAGACACCACCGCAGCCCAGCGTGGTCAGGGCTGGGAGAAGGAGGCATTTACTCTGCCTGGGCCCCCTCCCTGCATGTGGAAATGCTGAAGCTTTAAGAGTAACTAGGAGTCCTCAAAAGAAGCAGAGAAAGTACTTGTTGGAGGGCCGCACAAGCAAAGACACAGAAGGGTGCTTGATAAGGGAAACTGTACTCTTTTAGGGTGGCTAGGGGTTAGGGGCTGGACAGAGGCTGGAAATGATACCGGCAGATGAAGGGCTGTAGATGTCAGGGGTTTCAGTCTTCTGGATCTGGGGGACCTTTGCAAGAGTTTACAGCTATAGGGCTTAGGGCTTTCCTGGTGGCTCAGACGGGAAAGAATCTGCCTGCAATGCAGGAGACCTGGGTTCAATCCCTGGGTCAGTAAGATCCTCTGTAGAAGGGAATGGCAATCCACTCTAGTATTCTTGCCTGGATAATCATATGGACAGAGGAGCCTGGCGCACTACAATCCATGGGGTCGCAGAGTCGAACACGACTGAGTGACTAACACTTTCAGTTCAGTTCAGTTCAGTCGCTCAGTCGTGTCGGACTCTGCAACGCCATGAACTGCAGCATGCCAGGTCTCCCTGTCCATCACCAACTCCCTAAGTCCACCCAAACCCATGTCCATCGAGTCGGTGATGCCATCCAGCCATCTCATCTTCTGTGGTCCTCTTCTCCTCCTGCCTTCAATCTTTCCCAGAATCAGGGTCTTTTCCAATGAGTCAGCTCTTCACAATGGGGGGCCAAAGTATTGGAGTTTCAGCTTCAACACTTTCAGAGCTATAGAAGATGCGGCGTGAGAAAGCGCCCTCTGGTGGTAACGAAAGGTAGCAGGGAGCTGGGCATCATAGTCATTCGCTCTACGAACGCGTACACGTGACTAAGGGCCGCGAAAGCTCAGAGGAGACCCCTAACCCAGGCTGGTGGGGAGAGGGAGCCTTTCCGCACGAGGTGAGCTACAAACTCATACGCAGATTGGGTTAGGCTGAAGGCCAGGCTGAGCACAAAGCCTCCGAGTTTAAAATCAAAAAAGCGGGCGAGAGAGGCGCTTAGTCCCGGCGTGGGGGTGGAGCCACCCGCCCAAGCGTGGCAGGGCTTCCCTGGTAACCAAGGAGACCTGTTGCTAGGGGACCAGGCTAAGAAAGGACTCTCCCATTACCAAGATGGCAAGCAATCGGCTTCATACTTGAAACCAAGCCCTTCCTGGGGTCCATTTTGGAGTCTGGCAAAATTTAAGCTTCGCGTCTAAGCCAGGAAAGCAAAGCAGCACACATAAAGAGGAAACCTGAAGACAGTACCTATTAGAACCTAGAAAAAAGGGTGGCCTGCCCTGGTCATTTCTTAAGAGTCTCTCAGCGAGATTCCAGTGTCCTCTGCCCTTAACCAAGATGGCCACTCTGCAGCAGAAGCGCACGGTGAGATATGGCAGCGCTTCCGGTCCCTTTGCCCTCAGCGAAGATGGCGGCAGTGGAGAAGCGGCGGCAGGCGGCGGCACAGGCAGCCAGTTTCACGGACAGCGGCCGGCCGGGGTTGTCCCGAGCGGCGGCGACGGCCGAAAGTGAAGAGGACTTCCTGCGGCAGGCCGGCGTGACGGAGATGCTACGCGCGGCCCTGCTAAAGGTGCTGGAGGCGCGACCGGAGGAGCCCATCGCCTTTCTGGCCCACTACTTCGAGAACATGGGCCTGCGGTCTCCTACAAACGGCGGCGCCGGGGAGCCTCCGGGTCAGCTCCTGCTGCAGCAGCAGCGCTTGGGCCGCGCACTGTGGCATCTTCGCCTGGCTCACCACTCCCAGAGGTGCGGGGCTGGGCCGGGCCTGGATGGGTAGGGGCCACAGCCGGACTTCAACTCCCAGCGGGCTCCGCGCGGCTCCCCCCCTCGGCGCCAGTGCCCGAGCGCGGGGCGTACTGGGAACTGTAGACGGCTGCGCCTGGCTCAGGAGGGGTGCGGACCGCGCGGGGCTCCATGGCCCCGGCGAGGCCACCCAGCTGAGTGTTTGGCGCTGGTACTTCTGGTCGACTTGGTCTGTGGTGACGCCTCTTTGCAGATGCCGAGTTTCCCCGTGCACCCCACCCCACTTTTGAAAATCATGGAGCCCACACAGGACTAGGTTCCTCCTAGCTGCCGCGTTCCTAGCGTGGAGAACCCTGCCCATTCAATCAGAAAATGAGTATTTACAGGGCTGGGTCGTGGAGACGGGGAGCAAAGCAGTCACCCGAGGCCCCTACTCTATGGGGAGGTCCCCTGCGGGCAGGAGGGGCGTCCAGGAAGGGGCCCGCATGACACACAGGGAAGGGTATTGCGGGCACGAGGTACCGGGTGCACTGGCCTGGAGGCTGCTGGGCTGTAGTGTGGGGCCCATGGGGAAGGGGAAGAGGTGAAGCATGGGGCGGTGTAGGGAATGGCGCCTCTCCCCACCTCCCATAGCTCTGAGCTGGGGGAAGGGTGAGTGAATGGACCGGGTCAGGTGGATGGGGAGAAGCCGTCTAACTCGCAGCATCAACCAGACAGGGTGGCCGCTGGATGTGGGTGAGCTGGGACTGAGATGTTGAGGGGGTCCCCAGAGAACCCAGGAAAGGGAAGGAAGCCAAGCAAGGGAGCATTTCAGGCTGAGTCCAGCACCCACCTGCCTGGGAGCACCCTCCTGAGTCAACATGTAGACCCCAATCGGGGGAGCACAGGCCAGGAGGAGCCGGGTGTGGAGAGCCAGTAGGGTATCTGAAGTGACAGCCAGAAAAGGGAGCACCTGGAGATGGGGGCCTGGTTGGAGGTGGGGGTAGGGGACAGACTGGTGGGCATGCATGAGTTCTGCTGGGGCCCAGGTGGCTGGAGGTTGTACAGGAGCAGTTCCAGGTGGTCTGTGAGAGGGGATGTCACGTCAGGTGCTGGGAAAACCTTGTAGTTGGAAGGTGGATACTCAGGTCTGCAGCTGAGACATGTAACAGGGGCAGGAGGTTGTCATGGGGAGAGGGGCATTATTGAGTCCTCAGGGGAGCTGAGAAGAGCCCAGGACCCGAGTCTGAGGAGCCCAAGCCTCAGCGCACCCACAGGAAAGTGTGAGAAGGCAGAATAGACATGAAGGAGGGAAGCAGAAAACAGGGGCACTCAGGACACATTCCAAGGAGGAGAACAGTCAGCAACAGGGCTGTCAGGTCCTTGTCCAGGTCAAGCACTGCACAAGCCACTCACCCCCTAGATGTCACAGACCAGGACCTTTACGTGAAGGCTTTTTGCAGCGCTTTTCCTAATCCACACAGGTACCTGTGAGCTGCCGGCCGCCCCATGTTCAGTGGCCTTCGAGGTGAGAGCATGTGAGACATATAGGATTTAGAACCAAGAGGCTGCCTGAGTGTCCTGGGGCTGCTGTAAGCAATTAGCACAAGCTCGTGACTCCAAGCAGCAGAGAATTATTCTCCCACAGTCTGGGGGCCAAAGCTAGAAATCCAGGGGCTACGGGGCTGTGCTCCCTGCTCTCTTGAGGCTGTTGGGGGAGGTCCTTCTGGCCTCTTTCCCTTCAGAGCATTGTGAATACCCTTGGCCAGCCAAGTCCCTCATCCTCGGTGTCTGTCTCTAAAGATGCTTGGCTGGATTTAAGGCTCATCTCATCTCCAGATCCTGAACCAATTACATCCACAAAGACCCTACTTCCAGACAAGGCCACACCCACAGGTTCTGGGGAGACCTGCACTGCGCGCGTAGGGGTGAGGGGATGACACACTGTCCACCGCACTGCAGGGCTACTGGAGCTGTTGGCTGGAGGCTCCAAGGGAAAGGAGTGGGCAGGGTGAACGACCAGGGCTAGTGGTGCACCTGGTCTCCCTGATCTCAGAGGTGGCTTCCCAGGTGGAAGCCCTGTCACCTCAGCTGCCAGGTCAGAAGCAGAAGCCAGACCAGGTGGGTCCCGGGTATGGGTCCACCTGAGGCCAGGCAGCCCCAATGCTGTGCAGTGGCTGGGGTTTCCTGGGGCTCCTCTTGAGAGTGACCTCAGCACGAAAGATTTGGGGCAAACTCAACCTAAATCCCCTCTGCTGAGGTGGAGAAATCACATGTGTTGGTAGACAGTGAAGCCAACAGCCCACCAGGCCCCCAATCTCAAACAGCCGATGCTGTAGGGCAGCCACGCCACATGCCGAGAGTAGCAGCAAGAGTGCCAACCCCTGCAGGCGATCTGTCACCCCGTCGAGAGCCCCCATCTACAGCAGAAAGTCTCCCTCTGTGACACGACCCATAAATTGGTTCTTTTTAACAAATGCTCAACGTGCTCTGTAAACTCCTTCATGTGGGAGCTGACACAGGGGGAGCCTGAGGACCAGAGCCCAGGATGGCAGACAGGATGGTGCCTCCTCTTAACTGGAGCCCCCAGGAGAACAGCCTCGAGGTGGGATGTGGCCTTCTTCTATCTTCTCCCCTGATGATCTCATCTCCCTGGGCCATCACTGCCTGCTATGCATCTTCCTGCCCACAAGGCTGGGAGCCCATGCTAAACAGCACCTGGACAGGGCTGCATGGCAGCTAGTGACAGCAAGTGACAAGCACACGTGGGCCCCCTGCCTCATACCAGGCATAAAAACTAATCTCTGTCCTCCCAAGAATCCTGAGATACGGGCTAGAACCCTTTTTCTCCAGATGAGGGAAACGGCACAGTGGATGGAACCTGCACAGGTCTAGGCTGGCCAGGAACAGCACTGACCAACTCCAGGGCGAGTGAGTCACTTAGGACAACTGGCTGGTTGACCAGGTTTCTGAGGGAGACTTCAGGCAGAGCTGAGTGGTGGATGAAAGCTGTCAGACCACAGGGTCAGGTACCTGAAACCTCAGTGGGCTCATGCCTGCTGCAGAATCAACAGGGCACTGCTCACCCAGGGTTGCAGGAATGGACCCTCCATGGGAAGTGGGCCATGCCCTTTGGGGTGGGATAGCCTGCCACCAAGATGCCCCTGAGAGCCCCCTGTATTCAAAACCTCCGGCAGCTGCCTCTCACATCAAACCAGACTAGCCCACATCACCACCTTACCTGTCACCCACTTGAGGAGCCAGCACCTTAACCTGAGCATGGTCACGCTGCCCCTGGGGAGAGGCTTCCACAGGGAGCCTTCAGAGGAGGGGGCCTCCCCAGGGTCCTGGCTGCAGACCGAGCTGGGACCACCCAGCCAAGCCACTCCCAGTTCCTGATTCAGTCTGTGACATGATCTAGGTGTGGGCTTAACTGATACACAGCCACTAAGCTGGCCCCAGCATCATCACCACCAGAGCCCCTTGTCATGGGGAAAGGAGCTGACAACAGAAGCTCCTACAAAGGGTTGTTTTGAGGTGGCAGCAGCTAACACAGTGCCAGTTGTGTAAAGGGAGGGTCTGGCACCCCCACACTTCACAGAGTGTTCTCACTAACCCTAAAGCGCCAGCACATTGTCCTAGAACTGAGAAGTGAATCCCAGCTGGGCAAGACCCCAGGTCCTGCCCTCTCCCCTCTGCATCTCAGCTCCTCCTCGGTAAGGGGCCTTGACCCCTGGAGCTCACTGGTGAGCATGGCTGTCCCTGGACCCTGCCCTGCTCCGGCCCAGTGTGGACCAGGCTCCCACCCACGCTGGACAGTACAGGTGGGTGGCATGCCACATCTCACAGATAAGAGTGGAGCTGGGCTCCCAGAAAGGGTGAATGTGGGCTGCCCTTTCCTCTGTGGGACACCTGGCCTGGCCATCAGCTGCCCCAAGCCCCACTTCACCTTTGATTTAGAGCTGTGGCAGGGTGCCAGCTGTCAAGGGGGTGGGGGGTTGGAGTGGGCACCCAGGCTGACCCAAGCCTGCACACAACCACCTAGGAGGCTCCTGGCATGGCCAGGGCATGGCAGGAGCAACCTCATGGCTTCGTGGGGCAAGCAGTAAGTAGTGTCAGCACTGGGGCCATTCCTGATGTGACTTGTGGAGGCAGGAGGCAGCGTATCCGGGTTGATGTGGCCGCCTGTGGATACTTACAAAGCAGCAGCAGCAGCAGCAGCAGCGGCCTTGAGCCACACCCTGGGTTACAGGCTCTGGGCCTGCACAGGTGAAATGAGTTAACTCAGTTAAGAGGTAGGGATGTGTCCTGCCCAGTGACACCTCTAAGGTGGAAAGTCCCTGGGCAGGAGCCTGTTGGCAGAGTCGGCAGCCATTTCTCTAGCTCCTAGGCAGTGGTGTGGGCACTGGGACTGTAATGAGTGACCCGACAGATAACAAGACAGGCTCCTGAGCTTATGTGATGTGATGGAGGGAACTCAGGAGGACTCCATGAAGATAAGAATAGGAAGGGGTTAGGGGGTCGGGGAGGATACTGCCCTAGACATGATGCTAAACACAGACGGCTGAGCGCAGACTCGGCAGAGCCGTGGGGAGATCTCGGGGAGGGCGCTCCAGATCAGGGCACAGCTGGTGGAACGGACCTGAGGCAGGAGGGGCCGGTGTGTTGAGGTTGAGGGCGCCAGAGCAGGCCTCTAGTGCGATCCGACGCCCCCTCCGCCCGCAGGACGGCTTTCAACAACAACGTCGGCGTGGCCTACGAGTGCCTGAGCGCCAGTGGGCGCAAGAAGAAGCCGGGGCTAGACGGGCGCACGTATAGCGAGCTGCTGAAGCGCATCTGCCGCGACGGAGAGGCCCCCGAGGAGGTGGTGGCGCCACTGCTGCGCAAGATCCAGTGCCGGGACCACGAGGCAGTGCCGCTGGCCGTGTTCCGCGCGGGGATGCTCACCTGCTTCGTGCTGCTGGAGTTCGTGGCGCGCGCCGGCGCCCTCTACCAGCTGCTGGAGGACCCGGGCCTGGCCGTGGCCGACCGCCGCTTGGGCCAGGCTGTGCTGGACACGCTGGAGGGGGCCCTGCAAGTCAGCGACGACACCGCGCCCGCGCGCTACCTGGAGGCGGGCTCGCGCCTGGGGCCCGATAGCCTGGCGCTGGCTATGGACCGCGCACTGGTGGCCCGGCGACCCAGCGCCCCCATGACCCGGGAGGAGTTCCTGGAGAAGGCTGCAGCCCTCTTCATCGCTAAGGTTAAGCCCGTGGGTTGAGCTCCGCCGCCCGCTGCCGCCTCCTCTTCCGCCTGGACATACAGGTCTCTCAGGGCCTGCTCACCTGCTTCTGGGCGGAGCACTTCCGGGGGCCAGGACTGGGGTGTCCCTGCATGCCACCTTCCCACCTGGAATGTTGACTCAGCCCCCTTCAGCGGGGGAGGGGGCGAGGGTCCCTCCCCGCACACTCACCAAGGTTCGCCTCTCCTGAGCAGAAATAAAGTCTGTTCCCCAGGCTGACGTGATGTGTGTGTGAGCGCCCGTGTCCAGTCCCAGCACACATCCCCGGAAACGCTCTCCACTCAGGCGCACCCCAGCCAGCCCCTGCGGGTCCTACCACTGCCCAGAAACCAGGGTGCCCCTGCATTCGGCTTCATGGGGGTAGGGGGAGCACTGGGACATCCAGTGAGATGCCCTGGACCCAGAGCCCCAAGATCTGGGAGGCACGGGCTGCCCCCAGCTGTCCCTCCCCCAGTGCCGGCTGGAGCAGTTCCTCTCTGGTCCTAGGTTTACCCCAGCTGCCAAGGGAAGAGGTCAGCTGGGCTGGTAGTCATGATGGTGATGACAGAAACGGCTAACAAATCCAAGGCCTGCAGTGTTTTGCCTCACCACCGTCCTATACAGAAGGTAAACCACTGCCCACATCTGCCAGATGGTGAAACCCAAGCCCAGACGAGCAGAGGTCACATCAGCAAGCGGTCATCAGGGCCCACGCCCCAGTCACCAACACCCACACCACCTCCACCACCACGGGGTTGGGGGGAGGGGAGGGGGAACCCATCCAGGATCCAGGCACACCAGACAGTCACCAAGCACCTGGGTGTCCCCCCTCCCACCAGCGAGATCACTTCCTGGACGCAGGACTCCACAGGAAGCAGACTGCTAGTCCGGAAGAGGTGCAGGCAGGTACAGCCTCAGCTTCCTCCTCTGTTAGATGGGAACCAGGCCACCTCTGTTCTGACTGAGGGAGACCACATAAGGACGGAATCTAAAGCCTTTTTCAAGCTACCTTTGGCAGGAGCCACCTTGTCTCCTCCGGTTTCCCAGGACCTACCCTTGGCCGGTAACCGATAAACCAGTAACAGCCCCAGCTTCCTTTCTTTTCCCACTGGCTCTTCCAAAATCTCCCAACCCCCTCCAGGGGCAGGAAAGAGATGGAAACTGAGTCCCCCCCACCTCCTTGCCTTTGGTGGCTTTTGTGACAGTACTTGGCTCTATGTACCTGTCATTATGAAAGGCAACAGGTACCCTGTGGGTGCTGGCATGGCATGCAGCGGCCATGCTGTGAGGAGGCACAAGCCACCTGGAGGTACCTGACTGGCAGCTCCTGCTTTGCGGTAAATGAATGTTACTGTTTCAAGCCTCAAAGTTGTGGGGTCATTTGTTCCACAACCAGAAGGTTCACGCAGGTGCTCCAGTCAGTAAGCATTAGCTGTTACAGTGCACGGCCTACTGTTGGGCCCCGGCAGCCGCCGGTAACCTCTGTGGTCCCCGGGGGCGACCTCTCCCTTCAGCCATCAGAAACAGGGCTGGACAGTACATAGAAGCTGTCACTGGTGCTACCAGATCCTCTTCCCACCTAAGGAGGCTCACAGCTGCCCCACTGTAGAGAAGGAGCCACATGGCCCAGGAAGCCCCATTACCCACTCTTGGACAGGAGTGGCCAGTGATCACCAGGGGATGACCAGTGGGGGACAGCCAGGGGCATGGCCACTGAAGGACTGGCCAGAGGTCTAAGCTGGCCTGCTTGCCTCAGGGGAAACTACCTCTGGGGGCAGCTCACACTTCAGGGCCAAACCCCGACCCCCCTACCCCCACCCCCACCCGGGTCGGGCTGAGGCTGACACCAGCTGGGGTCACATCCCCTGTCCCATCTACCTTCCCTCACTGCCTCCCCTGAGTCACCATCATGCCTGGTCTTGGGTCCAGAAGTCCTGGCTTGACTTTTACAGGCACGACCTGGGGAAGCTGAGCCATCCTGCTTACCTGGCCTCACAGCAGTGTGGGCGCTGGCCTCCCTGCCTTCCACACTCCACAGGCCCCAGAAGTCTCCTCCTCTCCCCCAGCTTCCCAGGGGAAGGCAGGTGTCCTCATGCTCTGTCAGGGGCCTCTCCTCTACTCATGCTTCTTCCTCATTTGGCATCTCACCAGGGCCATAGCTTCAATTACTGCCTGGTCACCAAGGAGTCTCAAATTCACGTCCCGAGCCCAACTCTGCTCTGCTCCAGTCCTGGACCGCCAACCACCTGCTGGGCATCTCCTCAGGGACATCCCAAGATCATCCCAGGCCTGCCACGTCCAGGATGGAGCCTCCAGACAGCCTCCCAGGTCCTGGGGCTCCTCTGGAGTTTGTGGTCTCTGAGGAAGCCTCCCCGCCCAGGAGTGGGGCTTGGCCTGGGTGCCTCCCCTGCCCTGTCAGCTGGCCCTTCTCTGCATCCTGTTGATTCACATTATAGCTTCATCCTGCCTGCTCCTCCCCATACTGGTCCAGCCCACATCCCCACCAGCCCAGGAGTGCTCCAGGCACCCTGGCCTTAGTGATTGGTTCAGGAACAGCATGTGACTCCCAGCTGGCCAATGAAACACACAGCCCTGGGACTTTTCCCAGAGCTGCTGTGCTGGGAAGACCTGGGCCTGGATCCTGGAGCAATCTGCTCACCACATGGCCTGTGAACAAAGTGAACACTGAGGAAGGCTGGGCAGGAAGACTCCCCAGGGTCTGTCCTTGCCTCTGTCCCCTCACTGGGCCAGGCACACTGGTCTCCAGCTGGTCTGGCTTGTCTTTGCTTCAGGCCTTTGCACACACTGTTCCTTTTTCTGTGACTCTATTCCTCCAGACCCACGTGGCTCATTCTTTTCTGGTCTCTGCTCAAATGCCACTTCTGGGGAGGCGCCTCCCCTGATCCCCATCCAAAATAACCTGTCTGCTTCACTCTCATTGCTAATGCCTCACTATACTCTATATTCCTTCATAACAATTACTGCTACCAGAAGTTGCTTAACAACTTGCTTCTGTCCTTTCTTCTTGTATCTCCAAAAGCAGGGGGGTTTATAAATTTTATTCACTGCTATTCCTGAATATGTCTATGGAAGGCCATGAATTAATTAATCACTTTTCCAGAGGAAGAATCTGACACTCACAGAAGCCAGGGTATTCATTTCCTGTGGCTGCAATAACAAACCACTTGAAAAACAAAACAAAACAGAAATGCAGAAAATCCCCACAATACACAAGTTCATTATCTCACAGTTCTGGAAGGTTTAGCATTTGAGGACTATTTCCAAGTTTATGGCAGAACCTAGATTTGAATTCAGGGCTCTTCTATGGCATGTGATGAAAGGCTCAACTCAAACTGGCTTAACAAAAAAAAGAAATAATTTAATTACTTGTATTACTGCAAGGGGAGATCAGGCATGGCTGGATCCAAAGCACAAACAGGCTCATCAGCACTTTCCCATCAGGCAGCTCAGCTTTCCTGAGGGCCAACTTTTTTCACAGGCCTCATAGTGATGAGATGGTCCTTTAGCTGCAGGCCCAAGTTCTCCCAGCTCAGCTACCCCAGCATCATATCCCCAGAAGAAGAACAAGTCACATGCTGTCCCCAAATGACCCACTGCAGCCAGGGGCCCTAGGACACTGGTTGAATGACCCAGCTCTACAGCCAGGGCTAGGGGTGAGTCCAATTCAAACCTTGCAGGCTAAAACTGGGTACCTCCACAGGAAAATGAACGTGGTATGGCTGGAAAACAGGCAAGTAGAAACACCAGGTGGCCACCACCCCAAGATGTTTCAGAGTCCAAGGTGTGGGCTTTCCTGGAGGAACACAGCCTCATGTGGGAGGCGACTGGCTGGAGGGTCCATAAACGTGGCACCTCCTTTTACATTTCCAGCTGAGCCCCCACCCACCTCAAAACTCCTGTGATGTGGGGTGTACGTTGGCAAACTTCTCTGGAAGAATCATAATTCATTCTAATTACCACTGATCAACAAACTGCTGCATGCCAATGCTATGATGTTGATGCTATAGGCAGAGAAGGAGGAACACAGAACACTTAGAACACTAGACAAAGCAGGGTGTGGAACCCACTTTATAGACGAGGGTCCCCTCCAGGTCCCACAGGGTGCAGGGCACAGCCCCCTGTACTGATGAAGTTGCCCAGGGTTCTCAGAGTCCTCCATTCGTCCCCACAGGTGACATTTTGTTTTCCTCCTCCACACAGGTCTACCTGCCTGTCCTCAGTGGGGACCGTCCCAGGGCCAGATGTCAGGGCACCTAGGGGTAGGACAGGCTCAGCCCTGCTCCAGGTGTTGGTGCAGCTGTTGGCATCCCGGGTCCCCCGCCACGAGGCCACCACAGGCCACGGGTGTCAAGCCCACCCTCATGGCGAGCTGTCACCTGCGGACGTGCAGGGATGGAGGCCAGGCCCTACCCCTACTCTCCCATCCAGATCTGCGTGGGCGTCTGGGCCCAGGGAGCAGCTAGAGTCAGGGCTCTGGTCTGGAGTTCGGGTGGGACTGGTGCTGAGTCAAGGCTGCAGAAGGCGCGCGGAGTGGGGAAGAGGGCTGCGAGCGACAGAACCCTCCCCTCTCGAGCGTCCCGGGCGGCCGGACCCGGTCCTGGGTGGGGAAACTGAGGCTCGCGCCGGCACCGCCCCGGCCCCGCCCCGCGCCGGGACGTCACAAAAAGGCCCCAAAACTGCGGCGGGCCCGGCAGCGCGCCGCAGCGCTGCCCTGCCCGCGGCCCCACGCACGGGGGTCCGGGGGGCTAGTCCGAGTGAGGTGGGCGGCGGCCTTCCAGGGGTCGGAAGCTCCAGGGCGCCTGCGCGCGCGGTCCCCGGCTCCCGGCGGCGCGCTCGGCGGCCGGGGGAGGGGTCGCTTCCCAGCGTGCCCCGCGGGCGGGCGCGCAGGCGCAGTCGGCGGGGGCGGGGCGCGGCAGCGGAGGCTAGCGTCAGGCGGCGGCGCAGAGTGAGTGGAGCGCCCGGGGGCTCCGGGAGGCGGCGGCGGCGGTGGCGCAGAGGAGGAAGCCGGCCCTGGCCCCGGCCCGTCCCGCGGCCCCGCGGCGCCGCGGCCCCACGCGCCCCCGGCCCCGGGCCCGTCCGCCGCCGCCATGGCCCGGCCGCTGGTACCCAGTTCGCAGAAGGCGTTGTTGCTGGAGCTCAAGGGGCTGCAGGAGGAGCCGGTAGAGGGCTTCCGGGTGACCCTGGTGGACGAGGGCGACCTGTACAACTGGGAGGTGGCCATTTTCGGACCCCCCAACACCTACTACGAGGGCGGCTACTTCAAGGTGAGCAGCGGGGTGGGAGGGGCGGCAACCCCTATTCCAGCTCCTCTGGCCCCTCCCCCACCTCTGGCCCCTCCCCACTCCCCTGGCAGGGCCCTCCCACTGTCCCTGCTCCTCGTGGGGTCCCTTTCTTCCCCTGCCTTCTCGCGGGGTTCCCTGCCCTTGCTCCTCTGCCTGGTCGCCTCTGGCGTGCTGAGAGCCCTCGGTCACCCCCTCTTCTTCTCCGGCCCCAAGAGTCACTGAGAAGCGCCAGGTCCCCCTAAGGCCACTTAAAGCCTCCAATAGGGAGACCCGGGACCCTCCTGTCTCTTTGGGTGCGCGGCCCTTGCTTCCCCCAGGCCCTCGTGCCCACCCCCTCCTCCTGGCTGTACTTGCTGCCCAGAGTAGACAAAGAGGTCTTCCCAGGACCGGCCAACACTGTTGTGAAGAGCATTGGCCTTGGGAGGGGGGACGGAGGCCCGCCGCCTGGGGGCTGGCTCGGCCACTTGCTCGGGTTCCAACAAAGGCCTGGATGGGCTTGGCAGCCAGGATCGGCTTGGAAAGCGGCCACCCTGGCCAATAGTAGTGGGTCAGGTCCTCTGGGCTTCATCATGATCTTTACATAATCTATTCCATCCGACCCTCACTCCCGCATTTTGCCCTGTTCCTCGGAGCCACACTGCAGAACCCATACAGGCCTGGCCTCAGAAGCTCTGGCTCCTCTGTGGTCTAGCTGACGTTTTTCCTGTCCTGCTAATTAGGTAGCTTCTTGGGCCTGAATTGCCTGCTCTGGGCTGCTCCTAGGCCCTCTGTGGTGATTTGAGTTCTGAGCAGTTCCCTGTTAACAGCCATTGTTGGGAGCAGTGAGGCATGGGCTGTCCGTGGGATTGGTTGTGTCTCAGTCCAGTGTGGACGAGAACTCAAGTCAAAACCTGGACAGGCTGCGAGTCCAGATGTGGCCTTGGGAGGATACCTCCCAGATCAAAGAACTTTGCTCCTTAAGCAAGAGGGACAAGGCAGGGGGTTGCCTTGCAGGAGAGGTGGGTCCTGGACTCACAGCTGGAACACTCAGTCGCTGCCTGCCAAGGTCCCAGTGGCCTGGCTGGGAGGCCTGGGCAGGAGCAGGGCAGGTTGGTGCTGCCCTGGCAGATGTCTGTGTTTGCACTTTTGGCTAGCGTTTTAGCCAAGCCTGCTATTGGCCTTAAGGTAAGGGAGCAGGCTGAACTACTTAGGTGATCCCTGGTTGAGGTTCTCCGGTTGCCAGAGTTGGATGGGGGGTTAAGGGTCAACAGCCCTGGGCTGTGATCTGACCTGGAGTCCATCTTCTCCACACTGGGCCTGTGTTTGGGGCTGATCACCAAATGGTTTGACCAGCCCCCCTCCCACAGCCCCTTATGTCTGTTTCTGGGAGCAGCCAACTGTGAGGATAAGAGCCCTGCTCAGAGCAGGAATAGGGAGTCCTACCTAAGGCCAGGCCAGGATTCTAGCCTGAAAAGAAAGAACCTGGGTTCCTGGCTGTTGCCTACTATTTGGAAGGGATTGTGGGAAGGGCCTTCTGGGCTGGTTTTGGTATAAGCCTGGTTTTCTAGAGAGGATGGCCTGGAGAGGGGGCGCACCTGATCCCATCTGCTGTAGGCTGTCCTTAAGGAAGGCAGCAAGGGACCCACGGTGGTTCTGCCCCCCTTGTATCCTTCTGTCACAATGTGGTTGGGTGGGCAGTAGGGAGAGGATGTGGGTGCTAGAAGTGCCTGGGGACCACCATGGTTTCCCAGTGCCTCCCTCTCAGCCACCAGCCTCACCTGCTCCCCTTTATGAGCCACAGGAGCCTCAAGAAGCATGTGCTGTGCTGAGGGGTGCCCCTCAACTGCATGCTGTGTGCCCCTGGTCACTTTACTTTCCACTGAGCCTCACTTGACACAGTGGTGAAGGCACCCCTGGGACCTGGTGGGTGCCTGGGGCAGAAGAGGCCTCAGCTGGGCTCTGCCTGTCACGTAGAAACCCAGCCCTGGGCTTGCGAGAGATGATGGGGCAGCGTCTGAGACCTGAGTTCAAGGTTAGCTCACTCCAGAACAGAGAGCCTCCCCCTTGACCCCAGCGCCCCCTATCCAGGAGAGTGATTCTCCAAAGATAGGAGGAGCAGGGGCATAGCAGAAGTGCCCTATGGGGCCCTGAGAGCCTGAAGCACTGCCAGGGTCCCTGGAGTGGGGCGTAAACAGGCTGAGCCGGGGGCACAGGTCTCCCCCAGCAGCCCTCCCCTGTCTTCCTGTGACCTTCCTGGCTGCCTTCTGACCCCCCAGGGCTGACACCTGCAGGCAAAGAGCCCAGCGCTGACTCATCTCCGCCCCCAGCGCCTGCCCAGTGAACATGCGTCTATTTTAATCCTCCCCATGAGCTGGAGACTGAGGCTGGGCGCCCAGCACAGTGCTCAGGTAGCCAGCCCTGGGCTCTAGTCCCACCACAGGCCTGGAGCTGATCTCCAGTGGTGCCCACACCCCTGACAACAAGGCAGGGACCAGGGTCAGCTTGGCTCAGGTGACTCTACAAATGCCCCAGGCCCGTGAGGGGCACTGGAGGCAGGTGGGTCCCAGGCCAACCACTGTGTGTGGCCGTGGGTGGACTGACTCACTGAGCCCCCTCGTCTCCCCCCACCAGGCGCGCCTCAAGTTCCCCATCGACTACCCTTACTCCCCTCCTGCCTTTCGGTTCCTGACCAAGATGTGGCACCCCAACATCTATGAGGTGGGCATGTCCTTGGGCCCTGTGGGGGTAGGGGGGCATAGGGACAGGAGCCATGTGGGTGCTGACTCTTCTGTGCACGCCCCATGCTTCATAGACTGGGGACGTTTGCATCTCTATTCTCCACCCTCCGGTGGATGACCCCCAGAGCGGGGAGCTGCCCTCGGAGCGGTGGAACCCCACGCAGAACGTCAGGTGAGGACATCAGACGGGCCTGCCCTGGAGGTGTGGATACAGGGGCGGGTGCAGCTTCTTGTCCTTACACACACACATTCCCCATCCTTGCCAGCCTTTCCCCCATCTTTTGCCACCCACTACCCAACCCACCTTTGGTAATGTCCTCAGGGAATCCTAGGCTTCCCTTGTGGCTCAGCTGGTAAAGAAGCTGCCTGCAGTGCGGGAGACGTGGGTTCAATCCCTGGGTTTGGAAGATCCCCTGGAGACAGGAAAGGCTACCCACTCCAGTATTCTGGCCTGGAGAATTCGATGGAATGTATAGTCCATGGGGTTGCAAAGAGTTGGACACGATGACTTTCACTTTTCGGGGAATCCTATCTGCCTACCCCAGGAGTCCCCCACTCCTTCCTTGCGCCCCAGGGAACACAGTCCCCTTTGTCCTGGGGGCTACATTCACCCTGCCTGCTGCCCAGCGCCCTTCATCCAGCCCAGGTCTGAGTGTGGGTGGCCTGGGTAAACCACTCTCCAGGGGGAGCACCCTGGGGAGGGGACAGGCCTGCTTCACCAGAGCAAAGGTGGTCCTGGCCTTGGCTGGCCACCCCACGTTCTATCTCAGGAACTGGGCATGCGGCAGAGGATGAACATCAGGGTCAGGGTGGGAGGCTCCCAGGCGGGCAGTGCCCTGGGCCGTGGATTCCCCCACGCCAACTCCTGCTCCTCCAGGACCATCCTCCTGAGTGTCATCTCCCTTCTCAACGAACCCAACACCTTCTCGCCAGCCAACGTGGACGCCTCTGTGATGTACAGGAAGTGGAAAGAGAGCAAAGGCAAGGACCGCGAGTACACGGACATCATCCGGTGAGCAGCCCAGGGGTCTGGGCCCTCCTTCTGCTAGAAAGGCCAGGATTTTTGTATCATGAAGCATGTGGTCTACGTATGTACCATCACATGTGGACATGCTGTGTGTGTTGCGGGAGGTGTGTGTATTTGGTGTGAGGGCATGGAGTGTGTTAACCTCATGTTAAGCATGTGTTAACCCCACATGTAGTTAACACACCCTGCTGTCCGCCAGGATTCAGCAGGGTCTTGCCACCTTCCCTTGTTTTGTAACTAGAAGGGCAGCGATTCCCCACCCCCCCCCCCCCCCCCCCCCCCCCCCGCTCCGTGTGAAGACCCTGCATACCGGGGCGTGATCATATGTGCTTGGCCCTCGGCTTTTCCCCACGGGTCTCCTCAGAGAGTGGGTTCTCCACGTGTGACCAGGCCCATTCTGTGCAAGGTGGCCTGTTTTCTCACCTCACAGAGGTGAGTGTCGCTGGCACTGCGGTTTTGAGACTTGGAATCGTATTCTAAAGGCAGCAAAGCCGGGTGGGATCAGCATGTTTAGGAAAGGTCTTCATTTATGGAAAGTCACTTTTTTTTTGGTTATGAAAGCAGTGCATCTGTCAGGAGTTGACAAGGGGAGCACTCTCATTACCCTGGCCTCCTGTTGTCTCCCCTGTGAGCAGGGTGCAGACCTGGCAGGAGAGTCTATGAAAAACATCCCTTGAGTGCAGGCTGGTGCCAGCAATGCCCCTGGGCCTGCGTACTCCACCTGGTTGTGTCTGCTGTGTCCTGTGAGCTGGTCTGTGATCACTGTTCTTTCTCACTTGTTCTCCTGGAACCTGTGACTTATGTCGCGACAAAGTTAACTCTTCTGTAAGTCTCTTCTGAGGAGGTGTTTGGTCTGTTTTTTGTCTGTTAGAAAAGGAAGTAGGTTAGACACGTGTTTCCATGATGACCTAGTCTCTTCCCCCACCCCCAGCGTTTACCCTTGTAAATGAGTAAATGAGTCCTTGTTCTCATTGGCACCCCCACTCACCTGCTGTGTCGCTGTGTCTGCGGAACCATAGGGACCCGTGCCTGTGGGCCAGCCTCGCGACCTTACGGCGAGAGCTTGGGAAAGCCCAGCGGCACTGTCAGAAGGTGGGACCCCAGGGGCAGCAGGTGCAGTCAGAGCCCCAGCAGGGACACGTGTAGAAGATGTGATGCCAGTGACGGCAAGATACTCAGGTGCAGAGAGGGGAGACTTGGGACCCGGCCTGGCGGGAATGTGCCGAGCATCTGCCGGGGGCACCGCCCTGTGGCCGGCCTTCTCCTGAGGTGCTGAGCGACTCACCCGCCCACAGAGCCGGCCCAGCACCCTGTCTGCTCCCACTTCACCCATCCTCTTCCTCATCTGTGTTTCTCTTCCTGATGAGCCGACACCTTCCTGGTCTTCCTGGTTCAGAGCCTGCGCTCCGCCTCTTCCTCAGCCCATGGTCACCCCATTTTGTGCACGTGTGTGTGTGTGTGTGTGTGTGTGTGCACCTGTGTGAGCAGAAACCCCTGGGGCATACATGGGCTGTGCTATGAGGGGTCTGGCTCTGTCTGCTCTGGGGCACCCCCTGGTGCTATCTGGTGTCACCCCTGGGTGCCCTGCACTGTTCCACAGGAGCGCCTGCGTGGGTCTTGGGGCCGCCGGCCACAGCAAGACTGACCTGCATCTCTCCGCAGGAAGCAGGTCCTGGGGACCAAGGTGGACGCAGAGAGGGATGGCGTGAAGGTGCCCACCACACTGGCTGAGTACTGCGTGAAGACCAAGGCCCCAGTGCCAGACGAGGGCTCCGACCTCTTCTATGACGACTACTATGAGGATGGCGAGGCTGAGGCCGACAGCTGCTTCGGGGACGATGAGGATGACTCAGGCACCGAGGAGTCCTGACACTACATCCCTGCGAATAAACTTACAAATTTTACCTCAGCCGCCCGACTGTCTGCTGCCGCCACTACCTCCGGGCGCCGCGTGGCCCGGCGTCATCCACCCCATCTCCGCCTCCAGGGAGGCCACCGGGCTCATGTCCCTGGGCCCCGCCTAGGCCAGACGCCCCTCAGGGACCCTAGCCTGCCTGCCCCGCCTGCCAGCCAGAGACTCAGGGTCCCAGCTTGTGAGTGGACGGATTGACTTGGGGTCACCTCTTCTCTCTGCTTTGGTTTGTTTGGAATCTAAATAAAGCAACTTTATGAGAAGCCCGAGGACCAACCTCTCCTTGGCCCCGATGTCGGTGGGACCCAGGCAAGGGCACAGGCTCTAAAGACGGGTATGTGATCCACAATGGGAGACTTCAGCCACCCCTCTGAGCCTGGACGCTCCCGGGGCCTCCTGCTGAGTCGTCTGATTAGGGGGGTGGGGCCAGAGGGACCTGGGCTCTGGGCAAGAAGGGTCCTGGGGGCATACTTGGGGCTGAGAGGCCCTGGGGGTACTGAGCCCCAGCTCCCAGGCAGTGTCACCATGGCAGTGGTGTCTTGGTCTGTGTGTCCTTTGAACCCAGCAGGCACCGGCGCCCAGGCCGTAGGAGCCACAAGCCCGTGTGGAGACCCCAGAGCCCTCAGCCAAGGCCTCCAGCTGGGCCTTGTCACTGCCAATTTTGTAAATAAAGTTTTATTAGAACAAAGCCACACCCATTACTTCACCCATATTTAGCTGCTTTTGAGCTGCAGCTTTAAAGCTTGAGTGATTGCAACACAGCCTCTGTGTCAGAAGTCAGAAACACTTCCTGGTCGTTTATAGGAGCATCTCCAAATTGCTGTAACCCTCAGGCCTGCAGGTCCAGCCCTTCATCTCCTGGGACCCCTTCCCCTGCCCCCAGGCTTTCGCTGCCATGTGGCCACGGCCCCAGACTCAGCATTCACCCTGTTTCAACTTGGCTCATGTGGGTTGGGGGTGCACCCTCCACCACTGAGGTAACCAGAGCCTCAGGGCCTTGAGAATGAGAGCCCAGCGTCCGGACAGCTTCCACCACCTGAGTAATCTGGCACCACTTCCTCTGTGCAGGACAAGCGGTGACAGGTATGAGCCAGAAGCTATGGGAAGGGACCTGGGCTGTCCACAGAGAGTGAGGCTTGTGGCCAGGGTCCACACGACTGACCAAGGCCTGGGAGTCCTGTCCTAACTGGGGTCTCATCTCAGCATTGGGTCTGCCTTGTGGACTTCAGGTAAACATGTAATGGGATACATGGAATAAAGGTTATCCCATGTGTAATGTCTGAGACTTAACTGTACCAAAAAGTTAACTTGTCTATCTGAAACTCAAATACACGCTGTTACCCTGTTTTTTTTAACCTGCTAAATCTGAGGAACAACTCTCTCTCCCAGCCCCAAATAACTAACGAAACCTGCTTTCTAGGGTCATCAGGAGGATTAAACAAGGTCAGACATGTGAACACACTAAATACCCGTTTCTCTTAAACCGAACTGGCCTCACACCCTCCTGTGTGAAAATGGCTCCAGAGCCTTGCATGCCAGACGCCACTGAAGGAGAGGTGGACAGTAGGCCCCTGCTGCAGAGCCAGTACCCGGATGAGCCTGTCTGCCTCTATGACCCATTTTTCAGCCAAGTCATCTTTATTTATTACGACCCTTTCAGTATCACAGGAGAGAAAACCTGATTCACACTGACTCAGGTGTGACTTCCATGACTGGCGGGCAGGGGTTTCAGACACAGCACTGGCTCCAGCCCAGACTCTTGTCTCCCCCCAACCTGTGGTTAGCAGAAGAGCAGCTCCTAAAGCGTCCATGCCCTGACCCCCGGCATCTGTGTCTAGACTGGAAAGGCAGGAAATGATTCTCCTATGGAGCCCCAGAGGAACTGGCCTGGCCCACACGTGGATGTTTGCCGCACGAGAGAGTAAATGTATGTGGTTTTAGGCACTGAGCATGTGGTCAGCTTCCTCATTTTCAGGCAGATGCCTTGCCCTGGTCCCACCCCCAGGCTGGTATCTTTCCAAGTCCAGCAGCATGAAAGCTGTTTCTGGAAAGTTCCAGAAGAAACATGGGCCCTTGTCTTCACTGAGCTGGTGCAAGGTTTAGATTCATCCTCTGCCCCAGAACCAGTCTCTATGGCCAGAGGGTACAAGGAGTGCTCTGATTGGCTAGTCTGGGTCCCATGGTATTGAGGGCTGCAAGAAGAAGGGTAGACCCAGATGAGCCTGGCTAGGACCCTCAGACTTGCAGGAGCCCCGGGGTGCTCATAACAAATGAGTGTTCATACCATCTTTATTCATAATAGCCAAAATCTAAAATACCCCAGATATCCATGGACAGATGGAGGGATAAACACACAGATGATGGATAAGTACAATGTGGTCCCTCCACATGCTGGAATGTTGGTGCTGCTGCTGCTGCTGCTAAATCGCTTCAGTTGTGTCCCACTCTGCGACCCCATAGATGGCAGCCCACCAGGCTTACCCTGTCCCTGGGATTCTCCAGGCAAGAACACTGGATCATACTGCCTTTAAAAAGAAAGATTCTGACACCTGCTACACCATGGATGAACCTTGAGAACGTGATACTCAAAGAAACCAGACCCAGAAGGACACACACTGATTCCACTCACAGGAGGTGCCTAGAGGAGTCAGATCCAGAGAGAGGAAGTATTTGGTGGGGCCGGTGGCGGGGGAGTCAGTGTTTCATGAGGACAGAGCTTCAGTTTGGGAAGATGAAGTTTTGGAGATGATGGTGAGAGTGATCCCACAACAATGTGAATGTACCTAAAGCCATGAGCTGTGCATTTAAATACAGTTAGGATGCTGCATTTATGGTGTGTGTATTTTGCCACAATGAGACAACAGGGCAAGGAAATGATCGAGCTGAAACCACACAACACCACGAGTGAGCTGGGAGGTAGAACATGATGGGGTAATAGATGCTCAATAGGGATTCCTGTAAATTTTTCAGGTGTGATCATGGTGATGAGGTTTTGTCTCCAAAGAGTGCGTATCTTTCAGAAACACTTGGGGGTGATGTGCAATCAGCCAGAGCTGTGAACGTCACCTCCCTCCCCCACAGGAAGGGTAGGTGTGAACTGTGCTGGGGCCCGGGTCCAGAACCGTGGAGGCCCCCCGATCTGAGATGCTGCTCCTGCTGGTGGTCCTGGAAGCCCTGTGGGCAGGTGAGTGAGGTGGGGACACAGGCTGGAGCTGCAGCGTCCTGGGGCCCAGGGCAGGGGGCAGGGCAGGAGGGTGAAGGAACAGAGACTGGATACAATTTCCCTGTCCCCAGACAAGACTCACTGAAAACATATCGGCGGCCCCCAGAACATGAGATGGCTATCCATGAAACAGCCTCAAAAAGAGATTGTGGGGAAAGCAAAGAGCAAAGGGCGAGGATGCCCACCGTCCTGGGGGTTTCTATTCTGAGCCCATTCCCCTTCAATGAAATATTTCTGGAAGGAGGCTCCAGAGCAGGAAGAGGGGCGGCAGGGAGGGAGCTTCACTTTCCTTCAACAATATTTTTAAAAAATTTTAAAATGGGATGGAGGACTTACCTGGCGGTCCCCTGGTTGGGACTCCAGGCTTCCATTGCAGGGGACATGGGTTTCATCCCTGGTCAGGGAAATAAGATCCTGCAAGCTATTTGGGATGGCCAAAAATTTTTTAATTAAAGGAATAAATTATAAGTTTGGAATTAACAGATACCACTATTTATAAAGGGCTTCCCAAGTGGCTCAGTGGTAAAGAATTTGCCTCCCAATGTAGGAGACACAAGAGATGAGGGTTTGATCCTTGGGCCGGGAAGATCCCCTGGAGAAAAACTAGCAATCCACTCCAGTATTCCTGCCTGAGAAATCCCATGGACAGAGAAGCCGGGGGTGCTATATAGTTCATGGGGTCACAAACAGTCAGATGTGAGTTAGTGACTAAATAACCACAACTATATATAAAACATAGAGCAAGGTTCTACTGTTTGGCCCAGGGAACTATACCCAATATCCTGTAATAATCTAAAATTGAAAAAGAACCTGAAAAAGAATATAAATGTGAAAGTGTCAGTTGCTCAGTCATGTCCAGCTCTTCACAACCCCATAGACTGTGGCCTGCCAGGCTCCTCTGTCCATGAGATTCTCCAGGCAAGAATCCTGGAGTGGATTGCTATGCCGTCCTTCAGGGGATCTTCCCAACCCAGGGATGAATATGTATATAATATACATGTATGTGTATATATATATATATATATATAAACTGAATGATATATATAAAATATGTATATATATATATATATATATATATATATATATGCTATACACCTGAAACTAACACAACATGGTAAATCAACTATACATCAGTTTTAAAAAGTGAAAAAAAGAAAAAGCAGCCATTAAAAAAAGGTGTGAAGTGGGTTGCTAACAGTTTGGGGCTTCTTCCTGAGGTGATGGGACTCGCTGCTGGGGATGGTTTCACAGGTTGGTTGACTGATCTGTCAGTTTCATCTCCATATGGCTGTCATGACTTCTGAGTGAGGCCTGAGGGCGAGGGCAAGGCTTGGCAGATGTAAGGTTCTTTTCCACTCTTGATTTAAAAAGAAAAATGTGTTTATTTTGGCTACACCAAATCTTTGGTGGCACGCAAGATCGTCAATCTTTGTTGCAGCAAGCAGGATCTTTAGTTTTGACATGTGAATTCTTAGTTGCTGCTTGTGGGATCTAGTTCCCTCACCAGGGACTGAATCCACGCCCCCTGCATTGGGAGTACAGAGTCCTAGCCTCGGGACCACCAGGGAAGTCACCCCATTTTTTTCCTTCTGACTTCTTTCCACTTTTCCAGAGAAGTCAGGAGAGTCCTGCAGACAACTTTCCTTTCCTCCTCCCTAATCCCTTGGTGGTAAACATTTTGCCTGCATTGCTTTGTCATCCCCTCAACCTACCCCACCCCTTGGTGTGCATACAAAATACAAATATGTGTTTATCATTATTTTTCTAAACCATTTGAGAGTGAGCTGTAGATGCACTAACCCCTCACCCCTAAACGCTTTGGCATGTATGTGTGTGTGTGTGTGTGTGTGCATGTGCATATGGGTGTGTGTGCGTATGTGTGTGCTTGTGTGTGTGTGGGGGGGTGTTCTCTGTGTGTGTGCTGGGAACAGGCCATCCTTTCATAGGACGGGCGGATTCTCAGCATCCTTCCCCTCAGCTCACCTACAGACCTCATTCCAGTTGTCCGCACGGTGTCCTCAGTGAGCAGGACCTAGTTGTCCTGTTGTCCTCGGTCCCCTGTGCTCTGGTAGCATCTCCCATCTTCCCCAGGTCCTCTAACCGCGGCCCTGGGCTGCGTCCCCAGGCTGGGCTCGGATGATGCATTTTCCGGAGGAGCCACGGAGGGGCGCTGTGTTCGCCCCTTCATGGTGGATCCCAACAGGCCTCTCCAGGGTGAGGCCGTGCATGTGCTCCCGGTTGTCTTGAGGGGTGACCGTGGGGCTCTGGTGGAGCTGGATTCACAGCACGTGGGACAGGTGCAGGCCGTTTGCTCCCCAGCAGCACCCAACAAGTTCAGAGAAGAAAACCACAGCCCCACGAGCAAGGCAGCCTCCACAGGATTGCCCTGCTGGGGGTGACGGAGCTGAAATTTCAGCCCCAGCCGGCTGCCTCCCCAGATTGTATACACTTGTTCAGAAATGGCACCTGGGAGCGTGAGATACAGTCTAGGTGGGATGGTGGGCATCCTACCATGCTGGCCTGGCTGGATTGTTATCCAGCCAGGTTCACTGTGATCAACTGGTGACCCAGCAGGATAGGGGTTCCCACCACCCACCCATCATCCTTTCTCCCTTCCATTCCATGCATCCATCCATCCATCCTCATCCATCATCCATCCATCAACAGCAGGGACACGGGAATGCTGGAGGGGGTGGGGGCATGTGTGAAGGAAGCAGGGGTAGCTGAGGTGTGTCTTGTGGGTCATGAGGAGTTTGGATGCTTAAAGCATGAAGGAGGGACTTCCCTGGTCGCCCAGGGGTTAGGAGTCTGTGTTTCCACGGCAGGGGGCATGGATTTGACCCCTAGCCAGGGAGCTAAGATCCCACAAGCCATGCAGCACAACTAAAATTTTTAAAAATAGATTTTAAAAATTAAAGCATGATGGGGAATCACAGGTAGATTTATTTTTTTAGCTAATTTACATTAAAACGCTTTTATCAATCATTTTTAATTCACAATTTTTCAAAAAATTTCTGGCCACATCCTGTGGCATATGGGATCAAATCCTCGTCCCCTGCATTGGAAGGTGGAGTCTTTACCACTGGGAAGTCCCCATGATTGGTTTTAGAACAATTTATGTGGCAGTTTTATTGAGATGTCATTCACATACTATGCAATTTACCCAGTTAAAGGGTACAAGTCAGAGAATTTTAGTGCATTTGGAGTTGTGCAACCAGCCCCATAGTCTAATTCCAGAACATTCCATCCAGGACCTCGGAGCTAGAGTCAGAAGGTCAGAGCAGGGGTGGGGCACCCAGTCCTAATCTGGCCTTTTCTCTCCCTCTCCCCAGGAGGCAACACCTTTGATACCCATATCATCGGGGGTCGAGACGCTGTCCCCCACTCACGTCCATACATGGTCTCGCTGCAGAAGTCTGGCTGCCACCAATGTGGTGGGGTGCTCCTGCACCAAAATTGGGTGTTGACAGCTGCCCACTGCCTTCCCAACCAGTGAGTGACCTGGCTGCACCCCATCACACCAGATGTCCCTAGACCTATCCTGGTTCCCCCATTATCACCAGAAAGTGGGTCCAGAGAGATTTAAGTCAACTGTAGTATTGTGAGGGGGTTCCCTTCCCCTCTGCAGTGGTTGCTGAGGCAAGTGTACATCACACCAACCTCATGTGTGTGTGACATTAATGTGTGTGACATTAGGCTGCAAGGATTCCTAGGGGCAGCTTATTTGCTACAGAAAAGCACCTTCCAAATGAACAGAGGTGGGCCTCTTGTGACACCCAGGAGTGTGTCTCCTACCTGTGGCCACAGGGACAGAGCTGGCCTATGAGGGTGGCAGGGCCAACACAGAGAGGAACCTGGGTGCATGATGCTATTGTGAAACCACCAGGTAAACTCAGAGCCGTCCTTCCTCTGGACTGGCCAGTGACAAAGACCACAGATCAAACCTGGAGAAGTAATCAAAGGGGGTCTGTTGATTCAAGTAACTGAAAACATGGAAAGGAGACAGCCTTCAGGCAAGGCTCGACAGGAATCTGGGGTGAGGCGGGAGCAGGGAAGGCTTCCTGCAGGAGGCAGGGAGAAGACCAGACTGGGCAGGGGAAGGGGAAAGACTACAGAAAGAAGCTGGGTGAGGGGGTGCAGGACAGTGAGTGCCCCTGGGCCAGAGCCTGGGAGGGCTGGGGTCATACCCAGGCCCTGCCACCCCCCACACACCCTGCAGCCCCCCAACACCCCAACCCTACCGCCCCCAGGACACAGCAGCTGAGGCTTGTGCTGGGGCTCCATGTGCTGGGAGAGCCCAGCCTTAGCTACCGCATCAGTAAGGTGGTCCTGCACCCCGAATACAAGCCAGCCCCTGATCTGGAGAACGACCTTGCGCTGCTAAAGGTACTGCCAGAGAGAGGAATGGTAGTTCCAGGTCCCCTCCCCCTGGCTCCCCTCCCATATCGCCCTTCCCCCAGGCTCCCCTTCCCACTGCCCCTCCCCTAGCCTCCCCTTCCCACTGCCCCTCCCTGTGTTCTCCTCCCCCAGTGTCCCTTCACCTACTCACCTGCCTCTTCCTGTCCCTATAGCTGCAAGGGAAGGTGAAGCCCAGCAAGACCATCCGGCCCCTGGCCTTGCCCCAAGGGCGCCAGGCAGTGGCGCCAGGCACCCAGTGCAGCCTGGCCGGCTGGGGCCTGACCCACCAGCCTGGGCAGATGGCCAGGGCATTGCAGGAGCTGGACCTGCGTGTGCTGGACACCAGAATGTGCAACAACAGTCGGTTCTGGCATGGCGACATCAGCCCCCACATGATCTGCCTGGCAGCTGATTCCAAGAGCCAGGCCCCTTGCAAGGTGCGGATGCTGGGGGTGGGGGCACTCAGGCCAGCCTATGCCTGGCTCCTGCCTTTCCCTGGGGGTCCTGAAGCTGGGAAGGAGCAGGCGCCCACTTCTCAAGTGCAGAAACTGAAGCACAGAGAGACTAAGCAGCTTGCCTATGGTCACACAGGAGGTGGCAGAGCTAGGCTTTGAACTCCAGCACCCAGAAATGTCAGGGCATGGGTGGAGCATGTGCAAAGGCTCTGGGGTGGGAAGAAGGCACAGAAAGAGTTACCAGGCAAGAAAGGAACTGAGAAGAGACTAAAGGAGGTGGGAAAAGGGAGGGAGCAGGGACATGGGGGTCTTTGCCCTGGATCAACCTCCCATCCCTTCCCACTGGATAACCGGCCCCCTTCATCAGGAGGTGATCCGTGCTCTGTTGCCTACACAGGGGGACTCGGGCGGGCCGGTGGTGTGCAGAAGAGGCCAAGTGGCCGGAATCCTGTCCTTCAGCTCCAAGAATTGCACTGACATCTTCAAACCCCCTGTGGCTGTTGCTGTGGCCCCCTACACGCCCTGGATCAAGAAGGTCCTCCGCCACTAACGGCCTACCTCCCTCACCTTGACCCTCCAGAGGTGGCCCTGATTCCATGTTCCAAGGAGCATCCTGCAGTGGGGCAGCCAGGGGTCCGGATGTATCAAGGGACAAATAAACCATAATAATAAAACTGCTTGAGCCTCCTGAGGGCCTTGGGCCTTGGGTTTGCCACCTACAAAACGGGTTGCACTTTTCAGGTGAGGGCCAGCCACTGCCAAGGCCCGGGGACACTGGGAGCCAGAGGGAGACATGGAGAAAAGGCCCCGAATCTCCTTCCTTCTCTTTTTGACTTTGGTTCCATGTTTAGTGGGCTTCTCTGGTGGCTCAGAATTCGCCTGCAATGTAGGAGACCTGGGTTCCATTCCTGGGCTAGGAAGATCCCCTGGAAAGAGGGCATGATAACCCACTCCAGTATTCTTGCCTGGAGAATCCCATGGACAGAAGAGCCTGGTGGGCTACAATCAATGGGGTCACAAGAGTCGGTCATGACTTAGCAGCTAAACCATCGACCACCATCACTGTCTTTCAGTTCAGTTCAGTCACTCAGTTGTGTCTGACTCTTTGCAACCCCATGGACTGCAGTACACCAGACTTCCCTGTCCATCACCAACTCCCAGAGCTTACTCAAACTCATGTCCATCGAGTCAGTGATGCCATCCAACCATCTCATCTTCTGTCATCCCTATCTCCTCCTGTCTTCAATCTTTCCTAGCATCAGGGTCTTTTCCAATGAGTCAGTTCTTTGCATCAGGTGGCCAAAGTATTGGAGCTTCAGCTCTGGCATCAGTCCTTCCATTGAATATTCAGGACTGATTTCCTTTAGGATTGACTGGTTTGATCTCCTTGTAGTCCAAGGGACTCTCAAGAGTCTCCTGCAACACCACAGTTCAAAAGCATCAATACTTCAGCACTCAGCTTCCTTTATGGTCCAGCTCCCACATCCATACATGACTACTGAAAAAACCACAGCTTTGACTATATGGACCTTCGTCAGCAAAGTAATGTCTCTACTTTTGAATAGTCTATCTAGGTTGGTCATAGCTTTTCTTCCAAGGAGCAAGCGTCTTTTCATTTCATGACTGCAGTCACCATCTGCAGTGATTTTGGAGCCCAAGAAAGTAAAGTCTGTCACTGTTTCCATTGTTTCCCTATCTATTTGCCAGGAAGTGATGGGACTGAATGCCATGATCTTAGTTTGTCTTTACTGAGATATAATTCACATGCCATGCAATTCATTCTTTTAAATAGTGTGTGATTCAGGGGTTATCAGTGCATTCCCAGAGTTGTGCAACCAGCACATCTAGTTCCAGAACTTTCCATCACCCCAAAAGCAACACCACCCCCTCCCCAGCCCCTGACCACCAGGAACCCACTCTCTGTGTGTTCTCCCAGGAGCAGCTGAAGCGCTTGCTTCTTCCTCCACTGTCCATCTGTCCATCGGTCCATTTGATTTTGTTGCTGGTGCGTCTCATTTAGGTGAAAGCCTCCTCAAGGAGGCTGCCTTGTAGGGCCAAGGCTGGGTCGCAGGACTTCCTCAGGCCCATCTCTCCCTCCCTCCCTCCCACACAGGGAAATGTCTGACAGCAAGACATGTACATGGAGCAACACAAGCCCTGTGGAATCCACACCACCGACCCCAGCAGATCCCTCACTTCTCACAGGCTTGTCTCACATTGAGATTTTGTGTAGCTATTACTTACTGCACATGGGCAGGAAGTTAAAGGGACAAAAGGCCATTCAGAAGAGAAAAAATCATCCTTCATCCTCCACTGAAACATTTTTCCCAGGAAGCAACTGTCTCTAGTGGCACCTTCCGTGCTCATCCAAGAATGTTCTGAGCAGGAAAGGCTGCTGGTCAGGCAGCCCAAAAGGTGAGTCGGCCCATCAGAAGGTAATGGCTTTTCTCGTCTGGTGATGCAGCAGAATTTCCTTTCTTCTGAGCACTGTGAGTTCCAGGCCTCCTGCAAGGTGGTAAGACGCTTTAGGAAACGCTTATGTCTTTATTTCAGAGCCAGAGAAAAGGAGGGACAGAAAGGAGGAGGAAGGAGTCTACTCACCTTTCTTTTTTCTTTTTTAAATTGCTAAAGGTTCTTTCTCTTTTTTTTTGGCAGGGGTGGTGAGGGGCACACCATGCAGCAGGATTTCAGTTCTCCCATCAGGGATCAAACCTGTGTCCCCTGCATTGGGAGCTCGGAGTCTAGACACTCGACACCCAGAGAAGTCTGTTCTAGGGACTTCTAGCACAGTTTTATATTTACAGAAAACAATGAAGAGAGTACCAAGCCTCCAAGTGTTCCTTCCCCTTCAGTTGACGTGATTCTTACTATGATATGCCTGGTGCTCTGTCGTGTCTGACTCTTTGCGACCCCATGGACTGTAGCTCACCATGGAATTTCCCAGGCAAGAATACTGGAGTGGGTTACCATTTCTTCCTCCAGGGGATCTTCCCAATCTGGGTGTTAGGGTAAGCACACTGATTGAAACAGCCCACCCTGGCCAGGCACCATAGTAATCATTTGCATGAGTTGTTTTATGACAGGAGGTCCTGGTAAGGAACACAGAACTAATAAGCTTCCACCAACCAGAAGAGCTCGGGAAAGGTCAAAAGGAGACACCACATGTCCGACCACCTCCCAGAATCCTTCTCTCTGGCATCCATCTCAGCTGAACAAGACGTGCACCACCAGGAAGGACTCTGAGACAGAATGATTGGCTAAAGACAACCCAGAAAATAATCCCATCACCATAAAACCCGAGACTGCCACATAGCAGAGCTGTTCTCCTGGGTTCCCTTACCCTAGTGCTCTTCACCCGGGTGCCCTTTTCCAATAAAATCTCTTGCTTTGTCAGCACATGTGTCTCCTTGGAGAATTCATTTCCGAGTGTTAGACAAGAGTCCAGTTTCGGGCCCTGGAAGGGGTCCCCCTTCCTGCAACACAGGGATCAGATCAAACTCATGTCTCCTGCCTTGGCAGGCAGATTCTTTACCATCTGAGCCACCGGCGAAGTTGTCACAATTAATGAACCAATCTTGATATGTTATTATCAACCGAAGCCCATAGTTTATTTACCTCTCCTTGGGTTCCCTGACATCCTCTCGGCCCCAGGACTTTTCAGGGTCCCCAGTGATGTTCAGGCTTCTCTGGGATCCCCCTGGGCTGTGCTTCTTTCAATGGCCTGGGCAGTCGGGGGTGGGTGCACAGGTCAGGGGTTTTGGAGAGCATCCCTCCGTGGAGTTATTTTATCTCTGATATTTCTCTCAGGACTGGATAACCCAACCCAAGATTGATGGGTCTGTAAGGGCAAGTGCCTTGTTAACCTTTAACTGTTTATGGAGGTGACACCTATGTACAGAACACACCCAGGTCACAACAGCTGGTGACTTTTCACAAACCAAACTGCGGAATCCTGTCCTGCCACGGGGCTCCTAAAACCCTCCTAATGAGCCTCTTTCAACCACCTGAGTTCACATCCAGGCCAGGAGGGACCAGGCTAGAAGCCCTTTGTGCCTAAAACTCTGGGACAAAGGGTTCCCTTTTCTCCGCACCCTCTCCAGCATTTGTAATTCACAGACATTTTAACAATGGTCATTCTGATTGGTGTGAGGTGATATTTCACTGTAGTTTTGACTTGTATTTCTCTGATAATTAGTAATGTTGAACACTTTTCACGTATCTGTTGGCCATCTATCTGTCTTCTTTGGAGAGATGTCTGTTTAGGTCTTCTGCTTGGTTTTTTTTTTTTATACTGAGCTGCATGAGCTGTTTGTATATTTTGGAGATTAATCCCTGTGGGTCACTTCATCTGCAAACATTTTCTCTCATCCTGTTGGCTCTCTGTTTTGTTGATAGTTTCCTTTGCTGTGCAAAGGCTTTTAAGTTTAATTAGGTCCCACTTGTTTGCTATAACAAATTGGTCAGACCCAGGGAGAGGGGTAGGAGGAATCATGACACACAGCTACTTGGTCGGTCAGAAGCTCAGGGGTCACAGAGGACTTGGGCTGAGCCCTTAAGCTGTGGGTTCTGCACTGACTCCAGGCAGAGAGGGTCAGAACTGAATTAAAACTGCATGATGGTGTCCTCTGGGCATTGGAGGATCGCTGGGTGCTTGACAAACACCCCAGACAAACAAAACACCACTGTAATTGGCGCCCAGGTTGACACAACAGGATTCCCCAAGCCCCCACCCCAGCAAGGTTCCTACCTCCGGGTTCCCATCCCTGAGGTGGGTCCTGTCTGCTGTACCCCCCAAGGTTTCTGGGCTGTGTCCAGTTCTCTCCTCAACACTGAGTGTGGCAGTGCTCCCACCTGGCCAAGTGTGGGGTGGAGGGAGAAGGGCTATTCATGCCATTCCATGGGGGTTCCATCACACACACCCCCTCACATCTATTCTCTCCCATGGACCAGGGGGTCTCACTGGGTGATTCTGCCCCAGAGACATCTGTGGTCCCCAGGACTTGGAAATCCGGCATTAAGCAGGTGGTATGGCTCCACACCCTGCAATACCCAGGACACCCCACAGAGGGTGACCCCCATATCAGCAGTACAGGGTGGGGGAGCCCCAATATGGATGGATGGACGTCGATTGTCTTCAAAGGTTTGGGATTTTGCAAAATGAATGACATGCTTGCCCACCTGCAGAGGGAGAGGGCCAAGAGCCTGAGCCCATGGGATGCACCAGCCTTTCCTGTGTGCATTCTCTAGCCTGCAGAAAAGCTGAAGCCCCTGCAGAGAACAGTGACATTCCCACCTCCTGGGCGGACACGAATGGCCCTCTGCATGGTCCCTGCCTGTTCTGGATGTTTCCCATCAGTGGAATCACACCCTGTGTGTCCTTCTGTGTCTGCTTCTCTCACTGAGCATTGTGTTCTCAGGGTCCATCCACATGGTAGCAAGTATCAGGGCTTCTCTCTTTTTCAGGGCTGAGGGATGCTCTGGGGTGTGGAGGGACCACATGGTATTTGTCCATTTATCCATTGATGGACACGTGGGCTGCCCCTGTACCCTTGGCTGCTGTAGATCCATGGCTGCTCCACTATCCTGCAGTTCGCCTGCGGCATCAACAACCAAAGATGTAATATCCCTCAGTGATTTCGGACCTCCAAATGTGAATGAGGTTCCCAAAAGGGAAACAAGGCCTGCGACTCAGATCCAGGAGATACCACCAGCCCCTTTGGTGACTGCTGAGGAGCTGCAGGAGGGGGCTTGTGAGAAATCAAAAGGACAGGATGCTGCCCCCAGGTAGCTGAGATGCATATGAAAGGAATGACGTCAATAATCCCAGACTCTTGCATCTTCTCATAAAGAGAAGAGAGTTAAATTCCTTGAGGTATTTAGTTTTCCTTAATTAGCAGTAATCCTTTGAAGTTCTGACTGCCTGCCCCATTGTGGCAAACCCCTATAATCCTGCTCCTTCCCTGGCCTCCTCTGTGCTACCTGAGATGCTGCCTCCCTGGCTTGAAGTCCTAACATTTCCACCAAATAAAATAACACAACTCTCTATTTTCAGGTGGTGACTACATTTTGTAGTTGACAGAGGAATCTCAGCACCACACCCCTACCAGGGCCACGGGGAACTGTGGTTCTAGGGATCTCTGCAGTCCTGGGCAGGGACCTGGGACGACTCCAGCAGGACGGAGATCAGTGGAGGTGGGTGGTGTTTGCAAGCCCAGCGCCCTGGTGGGAGGAAGCTTATCTGTCTCCACAGAGGTTCCTTCCGGCCCAGCTGGGCCCCACCCCACCCCCCAGTGATGGGAGCCCAGGGGTTTCAAGGGTTGGGAAAACGGGTGAGGCATCTGCAGCTGGAGGTGCTGGGGCACTGAGAGCACCACAGCCAGGTGGGCAGAGGGCTAGACCAGGGGCTCTGTTCTCAGCTGGACAGCTGGGGTGGAGGGAGGGACCCTGCAGAGAAAGAGTTTCCTGAAACAAGCCTCACAGCTGGCCCTTGAAACAGCAACTGTATCTTTCCCAGAACCTGGGCCCAGATGGCAACAAGGCAGCTCGACACAGTCAGGCCCTGGCTGGCCCTGGACCTGGGAACAACTGCCATGAAGGAAGACTGAGGTCAGTCTTTGGGGGACTGCAGATAGGATCCCAGCTGACCTCAGAGGGGCCTGTGGACCCCAGCCCCTAGGGTGAAGCTGATGCCTGGCCTTATTCCGAAATGGTTCTGCAGGGAAAATGTGAGAGACACAGAGACAGAGAGATGGGGGGACAGACAAAAAAAGAGAGTAAAGAGACAGAAGACAAGGAAGGAGGGAGAGACAGAGAGACAGAGATGGAGTCATAAAGGGATAAAGAGAGATAGACAGGGAGGGAGAGACAGAGGAATAGAGACACAGAGAAGGAGAGACAGACAAAGAGAGATAAAGAGACAGGGAGACAGGGGAGACAGAGATAGAGAGACAGGGAGGGAGAGACAGAAACAGGGGTGGGGGAGGCAAATGTGGCCAAAATCTTGACTAGGAATCCAGGTAGCTGGTGGCTGGGGGTGGGGGGTGGGGGGTGGGATTGCTGTTCCCGGACTCCTCTGCCATTTGAGGATGTCTCAAAACAAATCTCAGAAACAAAGACTCCTCTTCTTATTTCAGGATGACAGATATCAGCAAACAGGCTGAGGAAACCTGGAAACACCAGCACACCTTGAAGCTCGGCCCCCTCAGGGAGGTCTTTGGTTGACAACAGCCTCCCAGGTGGTCAGGACAGGGCAAGTCACGACTCCGACTGAGCAGGGAAAGAGTCTGAAATACCTGAGATCTCGGCTGGGGAGGCTGGACCCACTCTCACTCTCAGAGGCTTTCATTTCTGCTTTGTCCTGCTTCAACCATGGGACTTGCCCCCTAGGAAAGATCACTAGCCCCGGGCCATGTCATCACAACCCCGGGTTCATTTGGGGTTATCCTCTGTCACTTTTCCAGGGAGGACAGAGGTGAGAGGGCAGTTGTGCCTGTAAACCCCTCCCTGGTGTGTTCCCCTCCCCTCCCACACACCCACCTTAAAGCTAGAGCCAGGCTTGCTTGCAGGCGTGTCCAGGGCCAGGACTCACTCCTCCCCTGCGCCCAGCCTGGCGTTCCCCCAAACTGGCACATTTCAGTCAACCCCAGCGCTAAATGGATCAACCACCGGACCCCCTGTACCAGCTCCTGGAGCTGCTCAGACAAAGCACAACCAACTAAGCCACTCACACAGCAGAAACCATGCTCTTGGGAGGGTCCTTCCTGCCTCTTCCAGCTCCTGGGGGCTCCAGGCATCCTGGGCTTGTGGCCACATCACCTCAGCCTGTCCCTCCATCTTCACATGGCCTTTACTCTTTTTTTTTAAGATTTATTTATTTACTTTTCTTTTTGGCCTCACTGGATCTTCGCTGCTTTACACAGGCTTTCTCACCACAGTTCCCCGTGGCCCTGGTGGGGATGCGGTGCTGAGATTCCTCTGTCAACTACAAAATGTAGTCACCACCTGAAAATAGAGAGTTGCGTCGAGTAGGGGCTACCCTCTGATTGCGGCGGCCTCTCTTGCTGCAGAGCATGGGCTCCAGGTGCATGGGCTTCAGTAGTTGTGGCTCATGGTCTTAGTTGCTCTGAGGCATGTGGAATCTTCCCAGACCAGGGATTGAACCCGTGTCTCCTCATTGGCAGGTGGACTCTTATCCACTGGACTCCCAGGTAAGCCCTTCTTCTGTCTCCTCAAGGACACTGGTCATTGGATTCAGGGTCACTCTAACCCAGAATGACCTTATGTGAAGACGTTTAATTAATAGTTACATCCGCAAAGATGTTTTTCAAATAAGGCCCCATTCTCAGGTCTGGAAGCAACCACTGAACCCACTGCACCATCCGTCCCCCCCTAAATTCCACTCCCAACCTGCCCATACCCCACCCCTCTACCAGAGCCCCAGATCAGTCTAACAGCAGGAGACGTCCCTCCCTCACTCAGATCCCTCCCAGGGCTCCTGAGTTCCCTGAGGATAAAATCCACACCCTAGCCAGTCACTGCAGGGAGAGGGTTGGATTTCAAACCCCACCCTCACAGAAAAATGCACATAAATCCTTAAGCCAGACCATTCTAGCCACCGGGAGATGGGTGTGATAAAGGATAACTCGCCCTGCTTTCTCTCCCTGTATCTGTGAGTTTGAAAGGTTTTGCAGGAAAAAGTAGAAAGCAAACAAACCAAACTGCAAACAAAGCAAACTGGACAGAGGCTGGGGTCCCAAATGTGAGGCCCAGGGCCAGAACTCTGGGAGTGGCCAGGGAGACGTGGGAAGGAGCCAGGCAGTGACCTGGGAAGGCATGCCTGGCAGCAGCAGACACTGCCCAGGCAGAGCTCAGGGCGGGAGCGGGGCCAGTGAGGCTGGAGCCAAGCCGTGGGGGAGGTGAGGGCTACGAGGCCCAAGGGTCAGTAGGGCCAGGCCCCAGGGCGGGGTTTAGCACTAGCTTCTCTGTCTGGCTGAGGGCAGCGGAGGCCTGTCTGTGCACACCGCAGAGGTGGTGGGCTGCTCCCCTTGTCCTTCTGTTTGTGGGTCTCTGGGCCCCTCCCAGGGCGCCCTCAGGCCTCTAGAGGCCAGGGAAGGATGGGGATCCAGGGAGGATCTAACCCTCCCATGGCCAGTTAGGGGCACCGGATGAGTGCTAACCAGAGAGTGGCAGCAAGCCCAGACCAGGCCGTCTGGCCCTGCCTGCACGCACGGCCAGTGAGGAGCACTGGGCACCCACGAGGACAGAGAGTGACCAGGGTACCAGAGGAGTTAGTTACAGAGGGTGACTAGACCGGCTGCTTTGACCGATGGGGTCAGTGTGAGGCAGGAGACAGACGGGGCCCTAAGCTAGGTATTTACAGCTGGCCTCCTGTTCACACCTCCCTGGGTGAGGAGATGAGCTCCAGGAATCTATACATCACCAGCTCCCTGATTACATTTCCTGAAGCAGGTGACAAACGGCTCCAGGACAACATATTCATGACAGACTCCTTCCCAAAAAACCAAATAAGGGAGGGCTTCCCTATTGACTCAGTGGTAAAGAATCTCCCTGCCAATACAGGAGACAGGGATTCAATCCCATGGATAGAGGAGTCTGGTGGGATACATTCTATGGGGTCACAAAGAGTTGGACATGACTGAGAGACTAACACTATTCATAAAGGAATTAAATACTTCCCAAAGGAGTGACTCTCTCTGAATTCGCCCCTGGATCTTTCTGCAGGGACTTTTATTTTCAATAAACTTTGGACTTTACTCTTTACCTTCTGTGTCCTGGCCAGGCAGGCAAGGACTAAGAACCCAGCCTCTCACTGCTGGCCCCTGTGGTCCAGTGGTTAGGTCTCTGGCTACTGCTCTCTGCCCTTACAGCTGCCGAGGTCTGGCATCACGAAGGGCCCATGGAATACAGGGCTGCGGTGAAATCTGAACTTCTGACAGACAACAAATCATATTTAGTATAAGTATAAACCAGACAGTACTTGGGATATATTTATACTGAATAATTAGTGATTTTTGGAAGATCTGAAATTCCAGTGTAACCGAGAGTCCTCAGTTTTTATTTGCTAAATCTGGCCACCTTTGCTGGGGTGATCCTGAAAAAAACTCTTCTTGGAAGCAGAAGGGGACAGGGACCACCATCCTGAACTGGCAGAGAGGGGGTCTGGTGGGTGCAGGACAGCCAGGTCTGCAGGGAGGCGCTGCTTTGTTCGATTGACACAAACAGAGCCTTCCTGGCAGCCCAGAGATCTCCTCAGCCCTGCTGCGGGTGGGCAGGGGGCCCAGAGTTCTGTTGGGGCCCGGAGGTGCTTTGAGGCCAGCTGGCAGCCTGCCTCCCTCATGCAGCACGTCCATCTCCATTCCACTCTCTCCAGCCTCACTGAGTCTGCCAGCCCCAGGCCCTGGCCCTGCTGGCCGCAGGAAGGGTCTTTGCCTCCCCTTCCTCACCGTCTCCATGTCAGCAAGTCCAGGCTCCTCTACCACACCCTTCCAGGCCAGGATCTGTCAGCTGACCCCCCACCTCCTTCGGCCCCAGCCAGCTGCCCTCCATCACCACCCGACAAGGCTGCCCCGAGACTCACAGCTCACCCTTCCCTGGCCGCTGCCCTCTCCTCATTCATGGGTCACCTCCAACATCATCACCTCCAAGAGGCCTCCTGATCCACATCACCCCATTTTTTAATTGAGATGATTCACTTACCATACAATTCACCCATTCGAGAGTAAAGGGTTTTGGTACATTCAGAGTCGAGCACACTTCACGACAATTAATTCCAGAACAATCCATCACTCCACAAGGAAGCCCCGTCCCCATCAGCGGTCACTTCCTATCTCCTCCCCTAGCCCCTGACAACCAGGAACCCGTTGTCTGTGGATGGGCCTGTTCTGGACCTTTCCCATCAGTGGCATCACACCCTGTGTGTCCTTCTGTGTCTGCTTCTCTCACCAAGCATTGTGTTCTCAGGGTCCATCCACATGGTAGCAAGTATGAGGGCTTTTCTCCTTTTCAGGGCTGAGTGATGTTCTGGTATGTGAAGGGACCACATTTTTTAATCCATTCACCCACTGATGGGCATCTGGGCTCTGGGCTGTTGCACTTTTTGCTATTGTGCTATAAACATTGCAGTGGAAGTTTCTGTGTGGACTGAGTTTTCAGTTCTCCTGGGCACACATCTAGGACTGGCATTGCTAGGTTAAGTTATCACTTTATTTAACCTTTTGAGGAGTGGAAGCACAGTTCGTTCCTCCTCATCATCAGCCCTGCACAGGGCTCCACTTTCCTCATCTTGTTATTTTCTGACCTCTCAGTGGGTGTGAAGTGGTATCTCACCGTGGTTTCCACTCGCCTGCCCCTGAGCACCTTCTCATGTGCTTACGTTGTCTATTTAGGTGTCTTCTTTAGAAAGATGTGTTTTCAGATCCTCTGTCTATTTTGTAATTGTGTTATTTGTCTTCTTTTAAATTTTTTAAAAAGTTGAGTTAAAAAAAAGTTGAATTGTAAGTGTTCTTTATATATTCTAGGTACAAATCTCTATCATGTACATGCTTTACCAGTATTTCCTTCCATCAGGTGGATTGTCTTTTCACTTTCTTCTTTGAAACAGAAAAGTTTTTAAGGGCTTTTCTGATGTGGCTCAGTGGTAAAGAATCTACCTGCCAGTGCAGGAGAAATGGGTTTGACCCCTGATCCCTGATACAGGACTGTCCCACATGCCTCAGGGCAACTAAACCCATGCATCGCAACTACTGAGTCTATGCTCTAGAGCCCAAGAGCTGCAACTACTGAAGCCAACGTGCCCTAGAGCCCATGCACAGAGTCTTAACCACTGGACCACCAGGAAAGTTCCCAAAAGTTTTTAATTTTGATGAACTACAATTTATCTGATTTTTTGTTGTTTTTGCTTGTGCTTTTGGTGACATTCATAAGAAACCATTACCTAGTCCAAGGTCACAAAGACTATATACTATATACTCTGTTTATTTTTTTTAATTTTTTTGTCATTTTTCAAAGTATTTGTTGTAAAACACGGGCACCTCAGGGTATGCAGTCCAGCCAAATACAGGAAAACCAGTTACCTTCGATTCGGATAAATGATGATACTTTCCCTGCAAAGCAGTATGCAAACACTGCACTGAACACCTACACTATTAAATTACTCATTCTTTACCTGGAATTCAAACGTAACTGCTGTCGGGCTATTTGTATTTGCTAAATCTGGCAGTCTCACCCCAGGGGGCACAGCCTACCTGTTCACAGGGATCCCCATCGCCTCCGTCGCTGCTTTTTTAGTTTTTTGCACTGGGGTAAAGTACACAGAAATTGAACACTTTAACCACTTGGAGCGTAAAATCAAGCCAGAAAGAGGCGAGGCTCCTGGCCCAGGCTCCCAGGCCCCGGCTCCCAGGCCCCGCCCCGTTTCTTAGTAACGTAACCACGCCCCCGGACTCAGGGCGTGGCTCACCCGGGTGATCACACGGCTCCGCCCACTCGACTTCCGTAGAGTTAGTCGGCCGGGGCAGGAGTGTGCATACAGGCGTCCATGCGCGTGCGCAGGTGGTGGGTGACTCACCGTGCGCGCGCCCCGCCCAGCAACGCCGCCTGCGTGCGCGCGCCCGGCGACTGCCGGGTTCTTATAGTGCCGCAGGCGGCGGTTGCGCGGGGACTGAGGGACGGCGGGACATGGCGGCTTCTCAGATTGCGGTGCTGGGGCTCGTGCTGCTGAGCGCCCAGGGTGGCTTCGGGGCAGGTCAGGACCATGGGGGTGGGGACGCGAAGCCTGTCGGTGGTCCGAGCTGGCAGGGAGCGGCTTGCCTTCCGCTCCAAGGGAGACCCTGGCCTCTGCGAGAGGGGGATCTCCGGCCTGGCGAGGGAGACCCCGACCCGGGCGGCAGAGGAACCTCGGACCCGGGAGGGAGACTTAGTCCCGGAGAAGGAGACCCCGCCGGGAGGAGGGTGGGAGACCCCAGGGGAATAGAACCCGGCTTGTGGAGGGAGACTCAGGCCCGGGGGAGGTGGGGAGGGAGCCAGGCCCCGGGGGGGTGGGGAGGGAGACCCAGGCCCCGGGGGGCTGGGGAGGGAGACTCTGGGCTGAAGCAGATCTGCACGAGGCAGCTTATGAGGAGCCTTCCCAGCTCGGAGAGCTGGAGCTGGGGGCGCAGGGGAACTCCCGGGCGCCTAGACACTGGCTGTTATCCGGGAGGTGGGTGGGCTGGGCTTTTGTCCCCAAGGGGACCCGGGGGCCCCCGGCATGTGACGGCCCCTGAGGCGGGCCAGCTTTTCGGCCGGAGGGATTGTCGCATTCTTGCCAGGATTTAGGTTAGGTCCCGTGTCTCACTCTGACCTGCACTCGCCCCTGGGGTCGCCGGGACACTTAAACCCTTGTGGTGAGGCCGACACTCCACCTCCTCCAGTTTTGTCTGATTTCAGGGCCCAGGAGGAGATGGCGGTGGTCCACCCTCCTGTTTTACTGGGATGGAAGCGGAGGCACCGGCCGGGAGGGGAGGTGTTCCAAGGTCACCGTGAGCCACCAGACTCAGAGCAGGAAGTGTGGGGGGACCGTCTGTTTTTTACAGACTCTCCAACAAGGCTCTGTTTGCCAAGCTTCTTAAGGTAGAGGCAGCCTGTTTGGTGGACAGGTCGAGTTTAGAGAATGCTCGCCTGAAAATGCATTAAGGCATGCCTTTTGAGGAGAAAGCCCCACAGACTCTTTGCCTGAAAGACAGATTTTATTTTTCCTGTGTGGATCGAGGCTTCACAGTTGGTTCTGGGTTAACGATTTATACAGACTGGCACACCGAGAACAAAGTGCAAACTGACAGGGTCTGGGTCTCTTCCCCAGGGGAGGCGGGAACAGGTGGGCTCTGAGCAGGGTGCCAGCTGCCCTAGGGTGTGGGAAGGCCTGTGTATTGGGGAAGCTTCCCCTGGTTGCTCCTGACCTACTTTAAGATCCAGGATCTCAGTCCATCTCTTTCCTCTTCCTTATAATCAAAGTGGCTCTTTATTGACCACCTCTGGGTGAGGCCTCTGGCAGCTTGTGCCCTCCAGGTGCAGGCCTCGCTGGCCAGTGGGGCAGGAGGCCCTTTGTGGCCCTCTATAGAGGGCAGTTCCTCTGGCAGTCCATCACCCTTGGCTGTAGACTGCTCGCGTGCACATGCACAGGCACACTCACTCACACACACACACACCCACACCCCCACCCGGTTTCGGGGGGGGGGGGCGCAGTCCAGGTTTATTCCCCTGGGGCAGTGTCTGTGCCTCGTCCTCCATCTTCACTTTCCACCTTTTCCAGGGACTCTGGCAGAGACCGGAAAGTCTGGGTCCCATGTCCTTTTTCTGCCCAGGGTGAGGGCGATCCTGGAAGTGTTTGCCTCTCCTGACCAGGTCAGCCAGAAACTTGCCTCAGGGGCCTCTTCGGCCCTTCTGTCACCTGAGGCCCCAGGACAGTGTTCCTGCTGGGAGGGACCTGCCGTCCAGATGCACAGGGTCCCCTGGTCCTGGCGCAGCTGGTGGGCAGGCAGGGGCTTGCTCGCTGGTCCCTCTCTGGGCCTTGAGCGAAGATCTGGCCCCCTGCCAGCAGGGTGGAGGGGTGAGCAGCCCGGGCTGGCCTTCCAGAGGTGGTCACCTGTCTGCCTCGTCCCAGGAGCTCCCTCTGGGCTGTGTACTAAGGCCTGCCTGGCCCTGCGCCCAGCCCGGCTGCTGAGTGGGCACGGAGGAGGGTGGCTGTTTTTAGATGAAGGTGACTTTACTTGAGAACGTGGGTTGCAGTCACATGGCCAGGAAAGGAGGAGGGTCAGGCACTCTCCCTTCCCGGGCTCTCCTGCCTTTGGCCGGGGCCTCTGTGAGTCCTGAGGGTGCTGCCCGAGCCTCCTGGGTGCTGGGCTGGCTGGGGGTCAGATGTGCTTTTCCCATCAGCGCTTCCTGAGGGGCACTGGAAGGCGTCCTTCCTCATGGCCCTGTCCCGGTGACTGTCAGTGTCTCAGGTGTCACATCCTCAGTGGTGGCCTTGGGTGGCTGCAGCCACTGCACCCCCCCCCCCACACACACACAGACAGGCCCAGGAGGGACCCAGCCCTGCTGATGGGCAACCAGGATGGGGCAGATCACTTGAGGGGGTAGGCTGACTCCCTTGTTGTGTGCTGCCCTCTGACCAAGCCTGGGGTGTTGGCCTGCAGGGCCTCAGTTGGGGAGGCTCTTCTGGTTGATTCTGGCCCCCCAATGGCCTCTGTAGACACTCTGGGTGGGGTTGGAGTCCTGCCTCTGCCCCTCTCTCAGAGCTGAGGCCTCACCTTGCTGCCACCTGGAGGTGGCACTTCTGGTAGTGGAGCAGGTGGGTGACTGGAGGCAAGCCTTCGAAAGTGGAGCAGTGCATAGGTGAGGCCTGTATAAGACCTGCCTGAGCTCCTTCCTAGCACCCTTGAGTCCGCGGGCCAATCTGGGAGAATGGGGGCTGCCAGCCTCATTTCTTGCCCTGACTCACCTCCCAATTCTGCACAGAGCTGCTGGTTTTGCAATCTTGGGAAATCTTAGCAGAGAAATGAGTGACTGGAGGCAAGCCTTCGAAAGTGGAGCAGAGGTTGTATCCAGCCTCACACCCCTGTCTGCCTGTCACGACCTAGCCTGGGGCCTGGGTTGCCTGTGGGCTGCCCTGGGTGGTTAGACTTGAAGGTTGGCCTGTCCCTGGGCCTTGTGGCCAGTCAGGCGCATTCTCCTACACAACCTGTGTGCACACGTGTGCAGGTGCTGCTGTGGGAGAGTCCCAGGGCAGGGGCACCCAGAGCTGCAGAGGGACCCCCTTTGCTTCAGGCCCTGCTGGCCTGACTTCTGAGACATCCTGTCCTCTTTTAAAGAAAGCCAGCAGGTGGCTGGAGGTGGGGCAGTGAGGACTGTCTCTCAGGAAGAGACCCTGCTGGGCCGTCCCCATGCCCTATCTGTGGGCTTCCTTGGGTCTCCCTCCTCCACCTGAAGGAAGCTGGTGTCCCCCAAACCAGAACTAGAGCTGGGGTCTGGATCAGCCTGCGGCCAGCCCACCCAGGACCTAAAGCCAAAGGCAGCCCAGCTGTGAAGTCTGTCCTGGGATTCAAGCCTCAGTCTCCTGTGAGGCTGGGAGTCAGTGTTGACAGGAGTAGGGGGTGGTGGGCTGAGCAGGCTGTGCTCTTAGGATGGCCCCTGGTTGGGATATTGGGCATCAGCTGGAGTTTCCACCATCTCCAATCGCTCCACCAGCTTCTCATGCTTTGTCTGTGCTGGCAGATGGCACCATGACCCCAGTGAGGAAGCAGGGGTCCGGATGGTGGCCTGGGCTCCTTTCCTGCTGGCTGAGCTGTCCCACTGCACCCCTGGGCTCTGCTTTAATGCCAGAGGCTTCTGGGCTGTCTTATTCTGCGCATCCATCCTGGGAGTATGGCCTTCTCCAAGGGACACCTCTGGGGGTGTGTATGGGTGACCATTTCAGAGAAACAGATGCCTCCTGGTGGATGATCTGGCAGCCAGCTTTATTACAGAGTCTACTGTCCCCAGGTACAGTGAGAGCCCCCCGTGCAGCCACGGATCCCAGGGGGCTGACAGGAGTGTCCCCGGGACGCCTGCTCCCAGTGCTGGGAAAGGGCTGTGGTGTGGACATGGCTGAAGGTCAGCACCTGGAGACGCAGCCCGACCCCCAGAGGGGTTCCCCTCTGGTCTGCCTCCTGGCCCCTCCCTGAATGTCTGGAGGTCTAGAGTGTTCTGCCTTGGTCCCTGCAGAGGGACTTTCCCTAGCTCTAGCCCAGTCACCCTCTCCAGAACCATCTACCTGCTTCTGACCATCTGGTTTTGAGTGGCTTCGCATTTTGGTCCTAAAGAGAAGGTCGTAACAAATGGGGAGGTTTGCCTGGCTGGAAACTTTAAGTGGAAGGGCTGCTGGGCATTGCCCCAGTGTCCACGTAGGGCATTGCCCCAGTGTCCACGTAGGGCACTGCATGGAGGCTTGGTGGCAGGTATGGCCTCCCAGGAAGCAGGCACATCCATCTGGGCTGCTGCAGCCCCATGGCCTGAGCACACCTGTCCCGCACAGTGGCCTTGCCTTGGTTGGGGGAGGGGGGAACATACCAGGCCACCCAGAGGGGATAGAAACCCAGAACTCACTGTCCTGATCCTTGTTCTGACATGAGTTGGATGCTGCTGCTTCCCCCATAGCTGAGGCCCAGCCAGTGAAGACCATTCCCCCAGAGTCCCACCCCAGATCCCAGGGGAGGACCTTCCAGAGCCCTTGTGCTTCTGGACTTTAGGGACTAGCCCTGGCCTCTCTGCCCCTGCAGACTGACACCATAGGTTCTCCTGACTGGTTTTCCTGATGCCTTTCGCATCTCTCCTTGACTGCCCAGGGAGCAGGATCTGGACGACGGTAAACAATGACGGCTCCAAAACGCGGCTCACTTGTGCCTTGAATCACAGTGCCACCGAGATTGTGGGCCACCGCTGGGTGAAGGGGGGCAAGGTGCTGAAGGAGGACGCTCTGCCCGACCTGAAGACGGAGTATGAGTGAGTGGGGCCACCAGACAGACGGGTGTGGAGATGGCTGAGGCCCAGGATCCAGGGAAGTTCCCAGGCTGCCAGACTCTACCACCTTCAAAACCCTTCCTGCTTCCTGTAGATTGGGGTCCCCCACTCCTGGCTTGCTGGGCCTTGGGCACCACAGGGAGCAGTTCCAAAAGCTGCCATGGGCTTGGACAGCGGCCAGGCCAGGGCTCCTGGGTGTGGTCCCTCATTCCCTGGAACCTGCCCACCTCACCTTGCTCCCTGTATCCGCTTGCAGGGTGGACTCAGAAGACCGCTCAGGCCAGTACTCCTGCATCTTCCTTCCGGAGCATGCAGGCCGCACCGATCTGGAAGTGAGGGGTAGGCTCCAAGGGGAGTGGGGGCAGGCGCAGATCCCACCTTGGTGGGCTGGGGCAGGGCAGCCCCACCTCCATCTCTGGCTTGGGGTCAGGCTGCAGACTGCTCTCTTGCCTGCAGGACCCCCCAATATCAAGGCTGTGAAGAAGTCGGAGCACGCCACGGAGGGGGAGACTGTGGTCCTGGTCTGCAAATCGGACTCCTTTCCACCAGTCATCAACTGGCTGTGGTACAAGGAGAGTGAGTCCGGGGACCAAGTCATCACTAACAGCACCCAGAGCAAGTTCTTCGTGGTCTCCTCGGAGAGCCGCACAGAGCTGCACATCCCCAACGTGGACCTGAAGGAGGACCCCGGCAAGTACATGTGCAATGGCACCAGCTTGGAGGGCACCAGCCAGGCGGCCATCACATTGCGTGTGCGCAACCGCTTTGCTGCCCTCTGGCCCTTCCTGGGCATTGTGGCTGAGGTGCTTGTGCTGGTCACCATCATCTTCATCTACGAGAAGCGGCGGAAGCCGGACGAGGTCCTGGATGGTGAGCCGGTGCCACAAGCCCTCCACTGCCTCCTGGGTGGGGGGCCCTGAGCCTCTCTGGGGGATGCGCTGCTTTCCACGGCTGGGGGGTCTTCTGGCCCACGAGGCCTCACCTCTCCTCTCCTCACTGGGCTGCCTGGTGGGGCAGCCGGGGCCGGGCACCTGCCTGCAGGAGTGCTCCGGGGTACCTCTCCCACCAAGACCCTAGACGGCCCACACGACGGTACCTGTCCCAGGGGCAGCTGAGGGCAGAGTGCTGTGGGTCAGGGCCACCCAGTGAGGGGTCTGGTGTGGGGAACCTCTGACACCCGCCCCTTCCCTTGCATGTGGCTGCGTCTGCTCGGCTCAGATGAAGACACAGGCTCTGCTCCATTGTAAGTCCCCTGCTGGGGAGTGGGTGGGCAGGGGAGGGGCTGGGACCCTGACCTACCCGGAGAGGCTGGGGCCAGCGGCAGAGGGAGCAGGGGGCAGAGGCTTGGCAGTCTCGTTGTTCTTCTGAGGACTCCTCTGTCCCTAGGAAGAGCAGTGGGCACCCCATGAACGATAAAGACAAGAACGTTCGCCAGAGGAACTCCAGCTGAGAGGTGAGGGGGAGGGGAGGGCATGGTGGCTGGGGCAGTGGCAGGGCCCTGCTCCCGGGCTGGTCTGAGTCCCCACTTCCTGCAGGACCAGGATGAATCTACAGGCAGCGCAGAGAACAGCCCCACGCTCTTCCCTCTCTGGAAACCCCCCAGCGAAAGCAGAACGTGTTGTACATTCAGACTACACATTTTCTCTCCTTTTTTAAAAACTGAAATAGGGTTTTCTGTGTGTAGAATTCTGCTCCTTAAGGTCTTTGCTTTTCTTGTTTAAACATCTCGTGAGCACTCCAGGCCTCATGAGGTTTGTATAAGGCTCCTGCTGCACCCCCCACCCCCCTGGTCCCCTGGGCTGTTGGTGTCCTGATCTATTCACAGGGCAGGGGTGAAGGCTTCCCGCCCAGGTCCATCTCTGAGGCTGCTGGCCTGGGTTGGGCTAGAGCCAGGCCCCTGCCCTTTGCGGAAGGTCCCAGGCTGTGTGTCGTGCCAAGCATCCTGCCATGTGGAGCCAGTGCTGTCAGGTCACTGCAGATCTGACCACGTGGCAGCCTTGAGGGCATCCCCCTCACCAGCACCCCATCTGCACCCCCGGAGGAAGGCACTCTGGCCAACAGTCTCAGAGCTGCTGTGCTGGGCCTGAGCCCCACTCCCTACCATCCTCACAATAAAGTCTGACCCTCGTCCTCTGTCCTCTGTTGTTTGTCTGTGCGGGGACTGGGGCTCACCAGGAGAGCTTGGGAGATGGGGACATTTAGCTGGTGAGGCTGAGCATTATAATGTGCTGAGACTAGAGCACGGTTGGGGTGCTGGTGGCCGGGTGAGGGGTAAAGGTGGGAAGGGATGGGAGGACCCCTGCAGCAGAACTGAAGACACCCGCTGGCTCTCCAGGGAGCAGTCCTTCTAATAAGCCTGTTTGTGTCCTTTGAAGGGAACATCGGCAAAACCAAGGCATCTTTCCCATGGGGCCCCCAGGCCGGGCAGCCCTCCTCACACTAGGCACTCCCTTCTTGGGCAGAGCACTCCCTGTGTTTTGGGTGGGCCTCAGACTTTTCTAAGTCTGTCCAGAAGGCATAGCGGGTGGGGGTGGGGTACTCCATTTGAGGAGGGGCAGGGCCAATGCCCTGAGACCGTCCAGAAGAAGAGGGTTGCCTGCTCACCCATTCTGTACCCCAATATCTGTGGCAAATGGGGAAGCATGGGTGGGGTCAAAGAGTGGGGAGCAGGGGTCATAAGAGGTGAGGCCAAGCCCTGGGCCTGGGGAACCTGAGCCCCAGGGTCGTGTGGTCCCTCAGGTCCCCTCTGGAGGCCTGCAGACCTTCAGGTCTGGATGAGGGGCTCAGACCCCTGCTTTTGGGGAGAGGCAGGGGTCTCAGTGTTGGGATGGATTTTCCCGTATTTCCAGAGAAGCCAGAGATCTGGTGGTGGTGGTTAAGTCGCTAAGTCGTGTTCAACTCTTGTGACCCCACAGACTGTAGCCTGCCAGGCTCCTCTATCCAGGGGATTCGCCAGGCAAGAATACTGGAGTGGGTTGCCATTTCCCCCAAGGGATCTTCCTGACCCAGGGATTGAACCCTGGTCTCCTGCATTGCAGGCACACTGTTTACCAACTGAGCTACACAGGAAGCATTTTTCAACATTGGCAAAAATCCCCTACATACCAATACCTCAAAAGCTGTGGATAGACTAGGCCTGCTGGCCACCAGTTTGAGGCCTGGCAGGTTCTGAGGTAGAATGGACACGCCTCTGCCCAGCAGATCCCATTGCACCAGGCTGCTGACCAGATGTGTCACAGTGTCACCTGCTGCTCTGGTTCCTTTGAGCACCATGGAGTGAGTAGGGGCCCTTTACAGATACCTTGCACCCTACAGCCTGGAGGAGATGCCCTCATTTACAGGAACTGAGGCCACTGGTTCCCGAAAACCAGGGGGCTGGTGCAGAAGGGCTGCTGCTGGCCAACCATTTCCTCCAGCCACCACCAGAGGGCACCTCGTGCACACCCCTGAGGGTACTGGGTCCCAGGAAGTCAGGGAATTGTGTCTAGAGGCTTTGGGTCGCCCTGCCTGGTCCTAAGTGCCCCCTAGCTGGACACACTGGGCCCTGGACCCCGGGCACCCACTACTTCAACTTCTCTGGACATCCTTACTTGTTCACTGGGCAGCGTGGTCAGCACTGATGCACCTGGGGCTGGGTGTTCTGCCAGTACAGAGGAGGTGATGACAAGGCCAGACTTTCTGGGGGTGCTGCCAAGGCTGGGGCTCAATACTGGTATGGAGAGGGGCATGAGTGGAGGTTCCCTTGCTTGGGGCCTGAACCCCAGACCCCTAGGGCTCCACCCATTCTGCCCAACCCCTTTCTGTTGTGCCCCCGGCACCCACACAGCAGCTTGGGGTTTAGAAGGTACCGCTGGTTTCTTCATCCAAAGTGTGCATCTTTCCCTAGGCAGCGCCCAGGGGGACAGGGTGGGTGGTCCATGTGATGTGGAGACAGAACCGGCTCCGAGATAGGCCACTGCTTGCCGGGTCGTGGGGCACAGACACACGGCTCCGCGTGTCTCCCTCACCAAGTGCTCCTGGCCGTCCCTGGAGCAAGTGTTTGCTGAGCACGGCAGTCTGCAGCCCCTGGGCCATGGGGGCTGCCTCAGCTCCCCAGGGGGGACATCACAGCTGTGTCCCAAGATCCAGAGAGACTGTCTGCGGCAAATGCCTGGAGGCTCAGGACCTGGGTCTGTCTTGAGGTCCAGTGGCTGAGGCAGGGGCAGGACTAGGTGTGCCTTCCCTCTGGGCCACAGCCCCAGCTGCCCACCCCGTCCCTGGGCCCACCACCCCTGGAAGCACCCCAAGGTACCACGGCAGTGGGCAGCAAGAGAGGGACTGAGGGGTCTCGCCCAGCAGCAGAGGGGAGAGCTGAGAAGGAACAGCCCGAGGTGTGGAGGCCATTAGACCCTGGTCCTCCCATGCCCTTGTGCCCCCACCAGGCAGTTCTGGGGCTCTGTAGGGAAAGGAAATTCCAGACCAACAGAGGACCCACCTTCACTATGCAGGTGCCAGGACTCAGACCTGAGTAAAGGGCACTCTGCTGAACTAAGGGCACTGGCCAGGCAGGGCCTGACAACAGCGCTTGTGCAGGCAGCCCCTACTGAGACTTTTTCTTCCTCCAAAGTCAGCAGCGCACGTGGGCGCCCGACTACCATGCAAGGCTGAGGAGTTGTTTTGTGTTTCCCTTTAACTTAAACTCTGGGCCCCTCTCTCGCTGGTTCTGGGCCCGCCAAGACCCTGGCCTAGGCTCAGCTCCTTGGCTTAAAGCTGTTTTTCACCCAGACTGTGGGTGACTTCAGACCTGGGTCTGCCCCGACTGAGCAGGAAGTGTGGGTGGTGTGCTGAGGAGGTGCTGAGAGTCTGTGGCAGGGGGCTGGACAGCTGGATGGCAGGACAAAGGCAAAGCAGGTCCCGCCTGCTGGAGGCCCCGCGGCCCAGAACGCAATGCCAGTGAGGAAGAGGCAGAGACTCAGGGTGGCAAGAACTGGGCTTTCCATCCACAGGCAGCGGGGGTCCAGCAGTTAGGACAACAGACTATTACGGACTGACTTAAGAGTTTTATTCCATCTGCATAGTCTGATCCCCACCCCCACCATCTCTGTGTGCTCATCTCCTACACTTCCCACCCCCTGGGTCCTCAGTGTTCCCTCTCCTCCACCAGCCAGGCACCACGTTGCCCAAGGACCTTTGCACAGGCCGTGCTGCCTGCTGGACTCTCTTCCCGCAGACATCCACAGGGCCCCAACCCTCCTGTCAGGTCCTGGCTTGGCTTCAGACACCACCCCTAGCATCTCCTCATCCCCTGTCCTGGCTCAGGCTGAGCTCACCACCCTCTGAAGGATACAACCACATCTGCTAACATCAAAACTGCCATGCTGACTGTAGCCTTGGCTCAACTGTCACCTACCAGGGTAAGGGTGGCCTGTTAGGTTCACTTAGGAATTCCAGCCCCTGATCAAGTGCCTAATAAGTATTCATGGAATGAAGGAATGAATAATGCTAAGAACACTTTGGCTTGGGCAAGTGGTGAAAGTGGGAGGGAGGGATAGGGAGTCCAATGGTGGCCTGGCTCAGGGTGGAGCTTGTGGGTTGGGGAGGAGTCTGTAGGAGAGGGGCTGGGACCCTGTCCGTCCTCTGTGCCTCACAGGTCCCTGGTGATGGGGTGCTATTATGCTCCTCCAAGGTCTGGTGGGTCCTTGGGCTGAGCTGCGGGCCTGCCTCCTCCCTGCTCTCAGCCCAGAGCCCTGGGGCTCTGGCGGTCTGCCCGGACTGACATCTTCCCAGGGTGAGCATGAAAGATCCCCCTTCAGCCAGAACACACATCTGCCGGGGGCGGGAGGAAGCCTGGCACTGCAACTCCGCAGCTGCCCAGCCCCTCTCTCACAGACTCAGGACAGACGGCGGCCCAGCCTGTCCGCCCATCTGGCTGCAGGTCTGGCTGAGGGCACAGCAAAGATGGCCCCCTGGGAGGCCCCTTGGGGCTCAGAACAGTCTAGAAGGGGAATGAGATGGCCTGGTTCAGCCCACCCACTGTCCATATGGGCCCATCCCTCAATCAATGTTGAGTACTGCCTACTGTGTGCAGGTCAGGGCCCTCTCCAACCTCACCATCCTGGTTCTGACATTCAGGTGGGTGAAGGCTCCCAATATGATATCATGTCTGAAAGCACTCAGAAGGCCCAATAGTCCTTGGAGGCCGGGGTCCTCTGCCCTCCCCCACTTCTTCAGACCCTTCCTAATCTCTGCTCTCTGTCTGTCCATCAGAGAGCTCTGGTTGAGCTGGGCTGGGGACTGGAGGCTAGGAGGAGTCCCAGGCTTGTGGCCTATGTTACCTAATACCAGGAGTCACCCCCCAACCCCAGCCTGGCTACAGCCCCAGAAGCAGAGCCTCAAGTGTTTTCCCAGATCCGGGGACCCAGGAATGAGGGGCCAGCTGGGGCCTGAGCCCAAGGGGCAGAGAAATGAGGCAGCCCAGTGGGGCTCACATGTGACCACCTGGTGAGAAAAAGTGACAGACCCTGGGTTCCCCTGTGACTCTGGGTTACTCCCCACTTTAAAGCCCACTTGCCTTTTGGGAGATCCCACTTCTCACTGTTTGAAAGTCGGATCCACAGCATCCTTGGGTGGCTCTTCCTCTTGGCCTCATTCTGCCCAGTTCGAGCTCAGTTTCATATGCGGGAGGTGGTGAGGAGGTGGTGGGGAGCCAGGACGGCCACCGTGGAACCCGGAGACTCCTGGCCTGACCTCTCTTTGCCCCTCCCCTTCCACAGATTCCTAAGGGTCCTTGTGGAGGGGCTCAAGTGACAAAGCAAGGAAGGGCTCTTGTGGCCTTTTATTACGGAAATTATCAAACCTACAGAAAGGAGGGAGGCTGTCGTGGGGCGGGTCGGGGGCGGCTCCACTTCTCCGAGCCCCAGCGTCAGTGGTTCCCGCCCCGCTCTGCCCTCTGGAGAGAAGCGCCAAGAGAAGGGCCCTCGCCAAGGTCGCGCGCGGAGGCCCCAGCTCCGCGGCTGGGCTCGGTGACCTTGGGCGCGTCCTTCTGTTTCGCGGGCCTCAGTTTCCCCTTCTGGGACTCAGCTTGATCGGGTTTCAGAGGTCTTGAGCAGCGTGACCTTGGGCTGTCCCCGACCCGGCGGCCTCAGTATCCAAGGCGCAGGACCCGGGCGAGGCGCGCCAGGAGTGGGCGCGGGCAGAGGAGGGGCTCCCACCCCCGCCCCTCCCCCGCGATCGCGGCTCCGCCCCCTCGGCTCCGCCCCGCCCTACCCCCGCCTTCCCCCCTCCCTCGGGCTCCGGCCGGCGGCGGCGGCGGCGGCTCCGCTCCGCACTGCCCGGCGCCGCCTCGCCATGGACGCGCGCGGGGGCGGCGGGCGGCCCGGGGAGAGCCCAGGCGCGACCCCCGCGCCGGGGCCGCCGCCGCCGCCGCCCGCGGCCCCCCAGCAGCAGCCGCCGCCGCCGCCACCCGCGCCCCCTCCGGGCCCCGGACCGGCGCCCCCTCAGCAGGCTTCCCGGACCGAGGCGGCGCCCCCGGAGGCGGCAGATGAGGGCGGCCCGCGGGCCCGGCTCCGTAGCCGAGACAGCTCTTGCGGCCGCCCCGGCACCCCGGGCGCTGCGAGCACAGCCAAGGGCAGCCCGAACGGCGAGTGCGGGCGCGGCGAGCCGCAGTGCAGCCCCGCGGGGTCCGAGGGCCCGGCGCGGGGTCCCAAGGTGTCGTTCTCGTGCCGCGGGGCAGCCCCGGGGCCCGGGCCGGGCTCGGGCGCGGGACCCGGGCCGGCGGACGAGGCGGGCAGCGAGGAGGCGGGCCCGGCGGGGGAGTCGCGCGGCAGCCAGGCCAGCTTCATGCAGCGCCAGTTCGGCGCGCTCCTGCAGCCAGGCGTCAACAAGTTCTCGCTGCGGATGTTCGGTAGTCAGAAGGCCGTGGAGCGCGAGCAGGAGCGAGTCAAGTCAGCGGGGGCCTGGATCATCCACCCTTACAGCGACTTCAGGTACTGTCGCTTGGAGGGCCAGCCGACCCGCGCGGAGGGGCACGGCGAGCGGACGCCCGCGGAGGCCGTCCTGGGAGCGCTTCGGGAAGGGCGGGGTGGTGCGCCCCACGGGTGACCTCGGGGCCCCCTCAGTGACCTCGGGCGAGTCCGGGACCCGCCCCAGAAGGACCTGGGCTCCCAAGGCGCCGCCCTTGGAGGGGCGCTGGGAGATGCACGCAGGCTCGTGCCGTAACCCTGGCGCGCCCCCTCCCACGCAACCTGACATTCCCCGCCCTTCGAGTGGGCGCACGTCACGGGCCGCAGGACCAGGGTCTGAGCGCACAGGGGCGGAGAGGACGAATAGAGGGGAACGTGGGCGCCAGGGAGGCGGAGGAGCGGAAGGAAGGAGGAAGGAAGGGCGCCCGGGAAGGACGCGCCCCGTAGAGGCTGGCGGAGAAAGGGTTAAGCGGTCACGCCGGGTCCCACGGTCTCCACCTGCGCCCCACTCCGCAGGGAGGCGCGTCCCGCGTCCCTGGGCCTGGGTGTCGCGAGGAGTGGGTGCTGAGCGTGCTGGGATCCCGCGGCTGTGTCTTCTCTGAGCCTCATCAGCTCTGGCGGCCGGGTGGCGTGCCCAGGTGTCAGTGGTTGGGGTTGTCGATGTGGATTCAGCTGGCTAGTGCGTGGAAAGGCTCAGAGCAAGGCCGGAGCAGGGTCATGCCGCGTTTGTTTGCAGTTCCGTTCCTGGGCGTGCGCTGTGTGGCCTGCGAATGAGAACGATGCCTGTCACTGCAGTCCGTGTGTGTGATCAAGAGCATGTGACTGCGGGGGCGGGGGTCCTGGGGGTGCGGGCCGACAGCTCTGGGGGGTGTGTCTGCACGGCAGATCGCTTATGTTGGGGAGAGATTGTGTTTGTGTGTGCGCGTGGTGTGTGTGTGTATGTGATATGTCCATGACTGGAGTGTGTGAGCTAGGGTGCACAGGGTCTGTGTGCCCCCTCTCCGCTCGCCTACTGGCTGTGGCTCCCAGGGCGGACGCGGTTTCAGCACCACGGACAGCAGCCCACAGGCGTGCGGGTCCTCTCCCTCTGCCGGCCCTCTCCCTCCGCGGGTCTCCGGTCTTCCCTCCTCTGAAGTCGGAGGTCTTTTGCTCCTGGACCCCCAGAGCTGGGAAAGGGGGGCTGCAGGGCTCTCCCTTTCTCTGGAAAGCTGGGGAAACGGAGGCCCGGGGACACAAGTCAGGGTCAGAGGCTGGAGGAAAGTCCATGATTCCAGCTCCTCACCCTTCAGACCCTCCTGGGAGGTGAGTGCAGCCTTGACTAGAGGTTTGGGTTTGGGGAGAGACCAGGGACAGAGGCCCCAGGGTCACGTCTTGATGGGGTTGGGGGGTGGCCTCTGAATGGTCCCGACCTGCCTGGGGGTTTTGCATCCTTCTGTAGATGGTTCTGGTCTGTGAAATGAGGATGGACTTCACTTCCAGGGCTCTCTGGCCCACCTGGTCCCCCTATGAACCAAGGGCTAACACCAGCTGGCTGAAAAGGGATGTGGGGGACATGTGGGCAGCGGGAGGTAGCTGCAAAAAGTAGTCATTCCCCTGTCCCCTCCAGCAGGTCAGTTTGCAGCTTCCCCAGGGCAGTGGGTGGCTCTGAGCTTCCTCTAGGCTGCAGAAGGGTTGGTGGTGCTGGGAGAAGGAGCTGGGTGTCCCCATCCTTCTGCCTGTCCTGCACAGTCATTCGTATGTCCCTGGGCAGATACATTGTAAACTGGGGGTGATCAATGGGGTGGGGGCGAGGGAGAGGGCATGTGTTATCTGGGACAAGGTAAGCCAGTCAAGGTAAAAACCCTAAGATCCTGCCAAGTTGGGGTGCAACTACCCCAAATTTACACACCAGAAGAGGGGCACAAAGAGGTAAATTCACTTGCCCAAAGCCACACAGCTAGTCCCAAGCCAGGCAGAGTGGGGATTCATGCCTGGGGAGGCTGGCCTCTGAATACGCACTTCGGATTGTCGAGCGAGCTGGTCTCTGGCCATGTCCTGTCCAGGTCAAGAAGAAACAAGAGGGAAAAAAGGTGTCCTGTGTTCATGGGTGTGTGTTAGTTTTTTATGGAGCAGCAGGGAGGGTCCTTGGGTCTGCTTGTCCACACTTGGCTCTGTTTGTGCTCATGACCTGATGGTGCAGACACTGTCCCCGCTGGTGCCCAGGTGAGCCCTAGACATGATTGAGGAGGGAAATTAAGCCAAGAGGCCAAGGTTCCCACACCAGCCCCAGGACCACTTCCTTGAACAACAACTTTGCTCAGGTTGACCCGGCACCTGTCTGGCTTGGATGACTTTGATGAGCTGGAATAACTGCAGCCACACCTCACTCCTAGGACCACGAGGGCTTCCAGGGAGGGGGAGTGTCTGCAGAGGCCTCAGGGAGGGGTCTCTTGAGGAAGGTGACCAGACCGAGGCTGGGAGAGAGGAGTACAAAGTCTGGGCCAGGTTGCAGAGGGGCTGGGGAAGTCTGCAGTGAGGCCCCCATCCTCTCTGTGTAGCCTGGAGCCCTTCCCAGGCTTCCCTGCCTCAGTTTCCCCAAATTCAAGGTGTACCCCACTTCTCTTGTTCCGATTTGTGTCTGCACCACCTGTGCACTGGGAAGCAGCCTTTCCTGCCTTGTACACTTACCTGCCTCTTTCACACACTCTCCCACCATGGTTTCCTGGGGCTGGGCATGCAGGGGGGCCCAAGATGATTTGGGGAGCCCGCTGAGGGGCCCATGTGGGTGCCAGGTGAGGCCATGAGTCAGGTTGTGAGCCCCGTTTCCTGGCAGCTTAGGACCAGCCCCAACCCTTTCTGGGCATTTCTTTACTTCTTCATGGGGCTGTGGGTAACACTAGAGCTGGTGCCTGGACACAGATGTTCTACGAGCATCCATGGAGTGGGGGAGGGGAGAAGCATGTTCCAGGGACAACAGGAAGCTCTCCCATTCTGAAGCATCCACTCCTTCTGCCACTTTCTTCACCTCCTCAGATGGTGGTCACTTGGGGATCAAGGCAGCTGTGGTTGAGTGGGGGCCTAGGCGTGTATGGGATGGGAGGCCAGTGGCTTTATCTGCCCAGAAAGAGTATGGGCGGTGGCTTCCTAGGGCCTTTCATCCTGTTTCCAAGTCTGTAAGCACCTCTGAGTTCTGACCTGAGTCTCTCCTGCTGCTCAATGTTCCCAAATTGCATGCCACCAGAAGGCCTGGTTTTGCAGGGAAAAGAGAAGTGGGTCCCTTTCCCGGCCCTCAGCAGAGTTCAGACAAAGCCTGATCCTGTGGATGCTGGCCTGTATCTGTGTGACACCCTAGGGGACCCCAAGAGTCTGGGGTGGTGGAGAGCTGGCCTGAAGATCTGACAGGACTAGAGGCCTTATCCTGCCCCCAGATGGCCCTATGGATCAACGGGAGATCAGGATGTGTCAGCTCATGAAAATAAGCCCTGAATTATCCCAGGGGTGGTGGGGTGCGGTGGGGAGGCAAGGCAGGAACAGGGTCCAGAGCTTCCCTGGTTCTGAATCCAGCACTCAGAGTGAGGGGCAGTGGACATACCCATTTCCCAGGTGGAAGAGTTGTGGCCCAGGCCCACCCAGCAGGGAGGAGGGGAGCTGAGCTCCATTGTCCCCGTGGGAGGTCAGGGGCCCCTCATCACTCCATGGGGTTCTTGCCAGAAGTTGGAACTTCTGGTCCTTGAGTTCCCTGCTTTAGATTGTCATGCACCTATTCCCCTGTGTCCACATCCAGGGCCTGGGCATGGCCTGGGGGCTCCGGGGGGATGCTGGGAGAGTTCACTTTATATAAGGTAGCTTCCTCAGCTACCCATTTGCTCAGGAAAGACCCTGCTTCACTTCCTCCAAACACAGCGAGCACAGGCCACCCCACCTCCTGCCTGGACACCACCCTCCACCCCTTCCTGGCCTTCCGGCTGCCAGCAGGGATATTTGTTCCTTGTCACTTTAAACTCACTCTGGCCATGGCCTCTACAGCCCCACAGAGCCCAGCTCCCACACCTCTCATCCCTTTTCACCTCTCATCCCTTTTCACCTCCCTTTATGCTCCTGCTCCGGCCCCAGGCCTCCCAGCTGCCCAAAAGGCAAACTCCATGCTGGCTGTTCCCTGGGCCCAGGGTGCAGTGCCCTGTACTTTGCCTAGCGGCCCTTCTCTGTTTTCTGCCCACATGCCACTTCCTCCGAGAAGCCCTCCTGACTCATCCTAGCTAAAACGGCCCCTCTGAAGCATCCCAGTCATTTTTCTGTCTGTGTGGAACAGCCAGCTTCCCACCAGGGCTGGGGCCCCGAGGGAGTGCCAGGTTTGTCTGGTCATCACGTGTCCCCCTGGCCTGGCACCCAGTCGGCCCCATAGTCTGCCCTGTCTTGGGATCACCCAGGAATCCTCCCCTGGGGAGTCTCCCTTTCCAGATCACTGACACCTGCCTGGGATCTGTAACTCATGTCCAAGGGCTCAGGCCCTAATCCTCCACACACACACACCCCCCTTCCAGGCTCATCCTTAATTGCAGACCTCCAGCCCCTAATCCCCTGGGATTTGCCTGATCTGATCCATAATTCCTAGACTGCCTCCTGCCCAGTTCTTGGTTCCCCGATCTGGAATGGAGGGAGCTGCTGCCCTTGTTCACCATGTCACTGGACAGCAGTTTCAGGCTCCTGGGACACCCCTGCCAGCCCCTCACCTGGTCCTTCCCTGCCCGGTCCTGAAAGCACAGACTGCTTGTCCAGTTTCCAGAGCTGAAGGGAGGGGCCCGGAGCACTGGAGATAGGAGGGTGATCACATGGTCCCCAGCTCTGGTCCTGAGGTCTGACCGCCTGGCTTCTGTCACTTAACCGTTTCCAGCCTCGGTTTCTCCATCTGCACGGAGAAAGGCTGGGCAGCTGCTGGAGCAGGTGCTGGGCTCCCGGTGGGCCCCTGACATCAGAATCAGGTGGCTGTGGCACCTGGGAGAGGGTTCTGAGTGCTCCTGTTCACAGAGTGTTGGGGCCATTGTGCTGAGCCCCCCACTTACTGCCAGGGAACCCTAGCCTCGCTGTCTTTCAGGGCCCAGTTCCTATCTGGACACAGGTGAGAACCAGGGTCTGTTTGTTTGGGAGGACTTCTCAATACAGGGTTTAATTACCGTCCCCAAAGACACTGGGTAACTGAGGTAGCTGTGACCCTGGCCCTTGAAGCCCTGACCTTGTCCTGGAGGTTCTTGGGGTCTTAGGGGGTTCCCTGGGTCCCAGTGGGGGATCTCTGGGTCCCAAGGGTCTCTCGGTCCTGGGGGATGTCTCTGGGTCTCAGGGGTCTCTGAGTCCTGGGGATACTGGGAGGTATCTGGGTCCTGGGGGAGGTTTCTGAGTCCTGGGGAGTGTCTGGATCCCGGGGGGTGGTCCCTGAGTCCCGGCAGGGACATCTCTGGGTTATGGGGGCATCTCTGGGTCCTAAGGTCTCTGAGATGGCCTGCTGTGAGAGGGACTGCTGGGATTGGGCAGATGAGTCATGGAGGGTTGGAGGAGAGTGATCAGCCCTGGGGCTGCACAGCCCAAGGGGGCAGGCAGGCCCAGGAGAGGCAGGGGTACAGGGGAGGGGGACCTGGAACCTTTACCCCAGGCCTCAGTGCCCTCCTCCTGCCCACATCCAGGAGGACCATGTTGGCTGGAGGGGACGAGGCTGAGACCCTGGGCAGCCAGGGATACTTCCCAGTGACCAAGGGGCACAGGCCAGGGCTCAGGCCTGCAGGTGGAGTTGCTGGCAGTGTGGGCAGTGGACAGGACAGGCCCAGGGGTGACAGGCTGGCTCTCAGGTCTCTGGCCTCACATCCCATGACTGGGCCACCTCTCTGGTCTGTCAGTGGGGAAGTGTGGTGTCTGCCCACACCTGCCCCCCCAACCCGCACCCTGACCCCAGAACAAAAGGAGAAAATGTCTGTGATGTGTCACCTGGAGTGGGTAGCACTTGTGCTTCTGGCCATTTAGACTTTCTCCCCCACCCTGGTGGTTTCTAGGCTCCCCAATTTAGACTCTTTCTAACCCCCTCTCCTGGGTTTCTGGGCTCTCTGGAGGTTTCTTCTTCACTAGTCTTCAGTTACTGTTTCCTACTTGCTTTGTCCTCAGGCATAAGCCCTTCAATCCCAAAACTGGGGCTGGGGTAGGAGGCCTCAGTCCAGAAAGTGGGGGGTTAGGAGCTCTGCTATGGACATGCTGGGGGTAGAGGTGGGGAGCAGGCAGGTGAGGCCCCTCAGTCAGTTTGGGGCTGGGGTCCTAGGGGTCTCAAGGATGAGTAGATGATGCAGATCAGAGGTCTGAAGCCTACATCTGGTCTAGATTCATGTAAAGAAGGCCTTGAACTTGGAGCAGTCCTTTGTTCTGCCCTTATCACTCACCCCAGATCATGTTGACAGTTTCATCTCTCAAGGTCTCCATCCATCTCCACCCCAAGGTGGGTTTCCCAGCTGGAGTCCCCATGGCCACTGGGAGAAGCCCCTCAGCACGTGCGAGTAGACAGGGCCAGGTGACCCTCAAAGCCTGCCTTTCCCTGGGCTCCTTGCAGATGGATAGAAGAAGAGACTGAGGTTCCCAGGGGCTGGAGGGACTTGCCAAGGTCGCACTTGCCAGTGGGCAGGAGCCCAGACCTGGCTGTTGTCACTGCCGTCTTGGACTCTGGGTCCTTTCCAGGCTTGGCTCTCACAGACCAGGCTGCTGTGAACATCTTGTTACAAATCACTTTTTAATTTTTTTCTCTTCCTCTTGGATGATTTCCTTGGGATCAATTCCCCGAAGTGGAAGGCCTGGGTTACTGGGCAGGTGAGGTGCTGTAGCTCTTCCCTAACAGGGCTGCTCCCAAGAGAGCCGACCCACAGTGTCTCCCAAATCAGGGTGCTCACTGCAGTCAGGTCAGCTCTGGTGTTTAGAGCTTTCTGTTAGTTTGTGCTAATTTGGGAGAGTCCGTCCAGCCCCTGGGAACCTCAGTCTCTTCTTCTGTCTGTCTGGGGGAGGCCCAGAAAGTGGCAGGCTTTGAGGGTCCCCCAGCCCTGTCCTGCCTGCACACACTAGAACCTTCTCCAAGAGGACGTAGGGACTCTGGCCATGATGGGGAGGGTGCCCGGCCTACCAGAGAGCCCAGGATACCCACCTCAGGGTGGGCATCTCTCCCTGCTCTGTGAGAGGCAAAATCAAACAAAGGATTCTGTTCCAAATTTGAGACCATCCTTTGTCTGAATCTCGACAGGGAGTGTGGCCTCAGACTCCGATGTGGGGCATTCCTTCATCACTAAGACCCTGGTCCTAGGTGTTCTCTTTGTGAACATGTGTTAACATCAACACCAGCATACAGTCAAGTGACACTAAGTACGTCCACAATGTTGTGCAACTACCACCTTTTGTCCTTGCCAAAACGTTTTCATCTTCCCAAACAGAAACTCCCTGGCCTCTGACAACCAGGAACCCACTCTCTGAGTCTGTGTTTCTGCCTATTCTGGACGTTTCCCATCAGTGGAATCACACCCCATGTGTCCTCCTGTGTCTGCTTCTACTGAGCACCATGTTCTCAGGGTCCATCCACGTGGTAGCGAGTGTCGGGGCTTCTCCCCTTTTTGTGGCTGAGTGATGCTCCCATGTGTGGAGGGACCATATTATGTTTATATGTTCATCCACTGATGGATGCGTGGACTGTTTCCATGTGTACGTCGTGCCATGGTAAACACTGGTGTACAAGAGTCTGTTTGAATACCTGCTTTCCATTCCATGGGTGTAGGTTCAGGACCCATGTGGAATTGCCAGGCCACATGGTAACTTTAACTTTCTGCAGCACCGGACAGTTTTCCCTTGAGTAGTTTTGATTCCTGTTTGCTGGATTGCTGCATGGCTGGGCATCTTTCCATGTGGCCTTTGCTGCGTCCATCTGGCCTCATGGGTAAATGTCGAACTCAGGACACGGTGCCCGGCTGTTGACAGATTTATTCCTCAAATGACAGGCTGTTTCCCGAGAGCATAGCATTCCCAGGTGGAATTCTGGAATTGACCTTGGGCACACATTATCAGTCCTGGGTGTGTGTGTCTGGCAGTGGAAGCAACCAGTCTTCCCATTTTCAGGCATATTTATTACATGAAACAGCCAAACCTGGCCAAGTCGGGTCACTCAAGTTCCTCTGTCGCCTGGCCCTATGCTTTGCCTGCCAGGCCTTCCTATTCTTCTCCCTGCCCCTGGGGCACCCAGCCTCTGCCCTATCCTGCGCTCCCCCCTATCCTGGGTGCTTTCAGAAATGGAGGGATAGCCAGTGACCCCTGCTCAACCTTCTGGTGCCCCACAGAGAAACCGAGCGGGGGTGGGGGTCTTGCACTCTGTCTCCCATACCTGCAGCCACTGCCCAACCACCCAACACTCCTGGAGCCAATCCTCACCCCACCCCTCCAGTTTCTCCACTTTTCTCCTCCCTCCCTGCTCAGCCTTACTTCCTTTGGCACACCAACCTTGTGCCAGGCACATTGGACCTTTTTGGTCCTGGGAAACATTTAATCAATTTTTGAGCAGCTATTCCAGGTCTTTGACTTCTTCAAAGAAAGAAGGTCAGGATGGACCTGTGAGAGGAACCAGCTGGAGGAGTCCAGGCAGCAGTAGAGTGCAATCTGGGACATGGGAGGGCTTCCTGGAGGCAAGGTCCACACTAGCTCTGCGTGCTATGTCACTTCAGTCGTGTCTGACTCTTTGTGACCCCATGGACTATAACCTCCAGGCGCCTCCGTCCATGGGATTCTCCAGACAATACTGGAGTGGGTTGCCATGCCCTCCTCCAGGGGATCCTCCCGATCCAGGGATAAAACCTGGATCTACATCCCTTACATCCCCTGCATTGACAGGAAGGTTCTTTACCACTAGTGCCATCTGGGAAGCCCTCACCATCTATGACCCGGGGTGGGGGCAAATTGCCAGCTTCGCCCGAGTATGCGAGTTCTGGGCCGGTCCTCAGATGGCATCTGCATGCCCAGTGGGCCAGGCAGAAGCGCTCAGAGGAGGGCCCCGCACAAAGGTGGAGCTGTGACCTGCTGCGCCTCGCCCCCAGGTTCTACTGGGACTTCACCATGCTGCTTTTCATGGTGGGAAACCTCATCATCATACCTGTGGGCATCACCTTCTTCAAGGATGAGACCACGGCCCCGTGGATTGTGTTCAACGTTGTCTCAGACACATTCTTCCTCATGGACCTGGTGCTGAACTTCCGCACAGGCATCGTGATCGAGGACAACACAGAGATCATCCTGGACCCCGAGAAGATTAAAAAGAAGTACCTGCGCACGTGGTTTGTGGTGGACTTTGTATCCTCCATCCCCGTGGACTACATCTTCCTCATCGTGGAGAAAGGCATAGACTCTGAGGTCTACAAGACGGCCCGGGCCCTGCGCATAGTGCGTTTCACCAAGATCCTCAGCCTGCTGCGCCTGCTCCGCCTGTCACGCCTCATCCGCTACATCCATCAGTGGGAGGAGGTGAGGGGCGGGGTCTTGCAGGGCTAGTGGGCAGGGGCTGTGGGGCTGGGGCGCAGAGGCAAGGGTGGGGTCAGTGGGGTCGTGATGGGCTGGAGCTGGGCTGGGATGTAGGGGCAGGGTCGTGATGGGCGAGGGGGTGGTGATGGTGATGGGACCAGGTGAATGCTGCAGGAGGCACCGGGAACAAAAAGGCCTGGCAATGATGGGAGACCCTTGGCGGAGGGTGCTGCAGGGCCCAGGGGTGTACTATAATGAGAAGACAGGAGGGTTTAGACACACAGGAGTAGCGGTGTCATTGGGTACACTGGGCGGAGTTACAGGAGCTGCAGTGAGGGGCCTGGGTGGATTGGGGGCGGGGAGCTAGGGGCATGGTCACAGGAGCCCCTACCTGCTGGGCAGTGGGGTCACAGGGAGCACTGCATGAATCCTTGACACATCTGCAGCCCTCCCTTCATTCTGCCCTGTGAGAGGCAGGCTCCATAGCCCTGTTGGCAACAGGGAAACTGAGGCCCCAAGAAGTGAAGTCATGCCCCCCTCTCCCAAGTTCAGACCCACCCACCTCTGGACTTAGTGTGACCTGACTTCTGCAGCCCATGGCCACCGCACAGGCTCAGAGTTGCCAGCACTTTCCAGGACGGCAACAAGGCTGCCTGGGGGGAATGGGTGGGGTCTGGGTGGCTGGAAGAGGCAGTGATCCTCAGGGAGGACAGTAGGTGGCCAGCCAGGCAGAGATTTGGTGCCTGGGAGGCAGGCTGGTAAGGGGCCACATTCTCTAGTCTAGGGCACTTCATTACCTTAAAAGGCCTCGGGGGAGTAGGGGCTATGAGGAGGTAAGGGCTGCCCCTCAAGGGGGACTGTGTCTTCCCACTGCTGTGGCACAAGTGACCATGGGTCTGCCAGACACTCACATGAGCCGCCCTGCCTCACCCTCAGATCTTCCACATGACCTACGACCTGGCGAGTGCAGTCATGCGCATCTGCAACCTCATCAGCATGATGCTGCTCCTCTGCCACTGGGATGGCTGCCTGCAGTTCCTGGTGCCCATGCTTCAGGACTTCCCACGCAACTGCTGGGTCTCCATCAACGGCATGGTGGTGAGCCCCGCGCCCGTGTCCCTCTTGCGTGCCTGGAGCGCAGGGCGCCTGAAACCCCCTCTGGTGGTGAGTGCTCCTCTGGGCTGCTGTCCCAGTTGGAGCCTTGCAAGTCCTAAACTATGGAGATCCTTTGCCATTTGAGGGCAGTAGAGCTGCTTTTGTCCCCCTTGCCCCTCTAGAAATCACGTCATCTGCTTACTGTGTTTTGTGATCCATTCCACTCTTTTATTTGCACGCATGTGCGTGCATGCTGTTGCTTAGTCATGTCTCTTTGTGACCCCCTGGAGTACAGCCCACCAGGCTCCTCTGTCCATGGGATTCTCCAAGCAAGAATACTGGAATGGGTTGCCATTTCCTCAAGGGGATTTTCTGAACTCAGGGCAGGCAGACTCTTTCCTACTGAGCCACCTGGGAAGCCCATTTTATTTGCACCCATGTGTTTAAATGACAATTTTATCATAGTCCTCAGATGGGAAAGTGGTTATCACTTGTCTTGAGAAGTAATAAATTAGGAGATTTAGGATCACCTATTGCTTTCTGGCTGAGAGACTGACTGTTAACAAGCCTTTCTCCCACTGGGGTGCATTTGGGGCACAGGGCAGGTGGGCATTGATGGGAGGGAGCAGTGGAGGGAAAACCCTTGGGCGCCCGGCCCAGCGCCTGGCACAGCTGCCCGGCTAAGGCAGCTTATTGTCTGGCCGGACACCCAGGCATGTGGTCCCTGTTTCCTGAACAGGGCCGTGCTGCCCCTCCCCTAGCTGGTTCAACTGAGGACTGGCGGGGGTGGGGTGGGGGGGTGTGGAGTGGGTTTCTTCCTGGTCCTATCTGATGCCTCTTCCACCCCGCCCCTCTGATCAGGATTTCAGTGTCCCCAGCTCACTGTCCCCAGGACTTTCCCATTCTTTGGCCTCAAAGACACTCATCCGAGGTTGTAAAGTGGTGAGGGCTCTTGAACACCCAGGGCTGGACTCTAGCCACTCTGAGCCTGTTTCCCCAGGAATGAAGTGGAGAGGTGGCTTCAGGCCCGGCCCTCTGCTGAGTTGCTGTAACATGTGTGCACATCACGTCGGCTGCCTGAATCTAGTTTCCCTTGATTGACTCTGGACACAGGGAGCTGGATGCCTAGGGGAGGGTGGGCAGGCAGGGCCCTGGGGGGGTCGAGGGGCTCCCTGGGGACTGCGAGCCCCTGCCCACCACTCACCCTTGGACTTGCAGAACCACTCATGGAGCGAGCTCTACTCCTTCGCGCTGTTCAAGGCCATGAGCCACATGCTGTGCATCGGGTACGGGCGGCAGGCACCAGAGAGCATGACGGACATCTGGCTGACCATGCTGAGCATGATCGTGGGTGCCACCTGTTACGCCATGTTCATTGGCCACGCTACTGCCCTCATCCAGTCGCTGGACTCCTCGCGGCGCCAGTACCAGGAGAAGGTCTGAGTGGGGAGGCACCCCTGAGGGTCTGGGGTCCATCCCATGTCCCTCCAGCTCCATGCGTTGTGCTCAGGATGGAGGCCAGAGGGGTAGAGGGGATGGGGACCCCAGAAGGGTCTGTGGCTGTGATCGAGACTGGACCCCGACCCCCTTGGTGGGGAGAGCAGCTCACAGGACAGTGAGAAAGCTCAGGGCCCTGAGGAAGAAGTCTAGAGGGGACACAGGCTGATGAAGGGGAAAAGGGGGGAGAGGTCTGCCTCAAGGACAGGGCCAGGAGACCCCTTGGAGAGGGGTATCTCTGGGTTGTCCCAGGAGGGGTGGGGGTGCTGGGGTTGCTCAAGGACACAAGAGAGACCTCTGGGAAGCAAGGATGTCCTGGGACTTGGCCTCCCTGGGGCCAGTCCAATGTGCCCCTATAGGCCAGCCCTTCCTGGAGGTCAGCTTCAGTCTTTTGCCTCAGTTTCCCCTCCCACAGGACAAGGGTGGCCCAGTCCCCCGAACCCTGCCCCAGTGTCCCTGTACTGCTACCCCAGGGCTGCCCTTGGCCCAGCAGTGGCTGCACCCCCAGCAGTGCCCAGCAGTCAGGTCGGCCGGGTCAGCTGGGCCTGGTGCCAGGCGCCCCGGCTGTCCGGAAGCCACCAGCCTCCCACCCAAACACGAGCTGGTGCCGCCACCCGCCTGCCGTCACGGGTTCTGCTGAGCTCAGGACAGCTGTGGCTGGGCGGGGCTGGGGCGGAAGTGGGACCCGAGCTCCCCTGGGAGTGCCACCCTGGGGACAATAGGGCCTGGCACCCCTGACTGGTGCCCTTGCTCCCAGTCCTGTTCAGGAGGGGCTGGGCTGGCTATTTCTAGAAAGATCATTGAGGAGGAGGCCACCAAAGGGTCGGTGGCAGTGGGAGGGGTTGCTAAAAGATATTCAGGACACAGGAGTTAATTTTACTGCCAGGGTTATACTTATCAGGGACATTTTAGTTGATCATCTGAAATTCAGATTCCTTGAGTGTCCCATACTGTCGCAATCATAAGCTGAGGCCCGCTCAGGCTGGGGCTCTGGAGCGGACACTGCTGACCCAGGCCCCCCTTCCCCCCCGTCCTGTTACAGTACAAGCAGGTGGAACAGTACATGTCCTTCCACAAGCTGCCAGCCGACTTCCGCCAGAAGATTCACGACTACTACGAGCACCGCTACCAGGGCAAGATGTTCGACGAGGACAGCATCCTGGGCGAGCTCAACGGGCCCCTGAGGGAGGTAGGGGGTTCTGAGAGAAGTGAGCCCCTGGTGATCTGTATTTGATCTTTACTTAGACATTTACATCAAGTTAAACTGGCAAAACTGGATATACCCAGTTTTGAAGAAAATACCCATCTTCTGCCTGTCCCTCCACCGGGTTCCTCCGGCTCTTCATCCATTTTCTTACAAAACCATGGACACCTGTGGGCCTCCAGGTGTCCGCACTCCCAGCGCCCCCTCTCTGAGCCCCTCCTCCACATTGAGGGAAGAGCTCCTGGCACCCAGTGGAGGCGAGGGAGGGGTGCACCCTTTGACCCCTCCGAGGATGACACGAGGGACGCCCTGGGAGATGGTTCCCAAATGCTCAGTGAGGTGTGCCCCAAGAAGCTACACTCAGGTGCATTCTTATTTTGGGAGAGTTTCCTTGCGATCAAGGGCTTGTTTATTTGTGTTTCTCTGTGAATTGTCCATAATTTTTGTTTGTTTTCCTACGAGACTTTTGGCCTCTGTTTTTAGAAAATTTTACTTTTAACTGAAGTATAGTCGATCCTCTGGGAAGATCCCCTGGAGGAGGGCACAGCAATCCACTCCAGTATACTTGCCTAGAGAATCCCATGGACAGAGGAGCCTGGTGGGCTACAGTCCATGGGGCGGCAAAGTCTGACACGACTGAAGCAACTTAGCACAGTGCACAGTTGATTTATAATGTTGTGTCAGTTTCTGGTGTACAGCAAAGTGACTCATCTATCTATACACACTTTTATAGATTCTTTTCTATTATGGTTTATTACTGGTTGTTAAGAGCTTCCTATGCTACATAGTAGGACCTTATCTATTTTACATATAGTATCTGCTAATCCCAAACTCTTCAATTACCTACCCTTTTCTTCTCTGGTAACTATGTTTTGTTTTTGGCCAAACCACGAGACTGCCAGATGGTTCCTCAACTAAGGATCAACCCAAATCTGGGCCCTTGGCAGGGACAGCATCGAGTCTTAGCCACTGGACCCACCAGGAAATTCCCTAATAACCTGGAGGACTTTACCTCTTGGTGATGTAAATTTCCACCCCATGACCATTTGTCTTTTTTTTAAGATTTTTTTCTGACGTGGACCATATTTAAAGTCATCATTGAATTTATTACATTATTGCTTCTGCTTTATGTTTTGGTTTTCTGGCCACAAGGCGTATGGGATCTTGGCTCCCTGACCAGGGATCGAACCTGCTGCACCCCCTGATCAGGAGGTGAAATCTTAACTACCGACAGCCAGGGAAGTCCCACCCATCTGTCTTTAAACTTTGCTGATTGTGGTTTCTCCCATATGTGGAATTTTTATGTTGTATACATCAGGTGCTTTGTGTATGCTTGCTGTGTACACAGGTATTCCATGTATGCTTGCTGTATACAGCAGGTGCTCAAACCTGATTGCTGCACAAAAGTCTTCAGTATCTCCTCTCTGCGTACAGCAGGCATGCAGTACATGCTTGCTCTACAAAGCAGGTACCTAACACCTGCCTGCTATACACCTAGGTTTTAAAGAAATTCCCGTGTCTTCTTCCGTTATATGTAGTCTCCTGTTTTGCATGTGGACTCCCGATGCCTTTGGAATCTGTCCTGGAACCTGGTGTGAGGAAGGGTCTGGGCTCTCCTGCTGTGGGGTTGCACCCTCAGGCTCTGGGTGAACCACCCTTGTGCTTGGTCTGTTTTCGGGACTTTTCATCTGGCCCACAGGCCTGTCTGCTTTGTGTGTACCAAACTCACGCTGTTTGCATCACAAGTTTTGGGTGTGTTTTGGTGCCTTGGAGGCTGAGTCCTCTGCTCTTCTTTGTTACTACACAGGCTTTTCTCTAGTTGCGGTGTGCAGGCTTCTCCTGTTTCGGAACACAGGCTCTAGGGTGTGTGGGCTCCAGGAGTTGCGGCACACAGGCTCAGCAGTTGCGGTGCGCTGGCTTAGCTGCTCCATGGCATGTGGGATCTTCCCCGACCAGGGATCCAAGCTGTGGCTCCTGCATCGGCAGGCAGATTCTTTACCAACTGAGTCACCAGGGAAGCCCCCTGCTCCTCTTTGTCATGGGTTTCCTGACGTTTCTGTTCATGTATTCTGAGTGAACTTAACCAGCCCCGGGTGTTAAGAAGTGAGCCGCGCAGCATTTCCACAAGCTGTGAACTGTGGCCCTCCCCAGGGAGAAAGGGTGTCTCCATGGCAGAGACGGTGAGCGGTGCTAAGGACAGTGTGTTCACGGCTCCTCTGTGCCTTTGGGGGGTTTTCAGTGAGTCTTCAGGTAGGTTTGGACTTGTCTTGTTAAACTCATGCCGCGCCACCTCATGTTGCTCTTTATCTGGGTGGATATGGGGTCTCCTCACGTATTGCATCTTCTTTGGAGTGGCTTTGTTAGTACAAAAAGCTGGGTTTTCTCTTTATGGTAAGTGTTCCTTGTTATTGAAATGTACCTTATAGAGAAGCGCCCCTCCAATCATCAGGGAGCACCTGATGGACATTCTATCAAGTAAAATTCACACGTAACCCCTACCCAGATCAAACATGGAACCTTCCCATCCCCCGAAGCTTCTCTACCCAAGATAAACAAACAGTACCCTGACTTCTACACCATGCATTCACTTTAAGGCTCTTGGTTTTCATGTTGTTCTTTAAAAGTCACTTGCTATTTTGACTAACTTCCCTTATTATAGTTTTCCATTGACTCTTTTGAGTTTTTCAGGCAGTCCTATTAATAGAAAGAGTAAAGAAATAATTTTACTTTTTCCTTTCCAGTTCTTATATCTCCGAATGCTTTTCCATGTCTAACAGCGTTGCCCAGTGTTGCCAACACAGAGTTAAACAGCAGGGACTCTTTCCTTGATCCTGTCCTTGGCAAAACCTCCACTGACTGCCTATTAAGATGCTGGTCTTTGGGCTAAAGTGTTCAACTGCTTTCACAGATGGAGAATTTGAGAGGTACAACCTCCAAAGGGGGGGTAAGATGAGGAAGCCTAATACTGTCCCACTCCCACCCCAACAGGAGATCGTCAACTTCAACTGCCGGAAGCTGGTAGCCTCCATGCCACTGTTTGCCAATGCTGACCCCAACTTCGTCACGGCCATGCTGACCAAGCTCAAGTTTGAGGTCTTCCAGCCAGGCGACTACATCATCCGTGAGGGCACCATTGGCAAGAAGATGTACTTCATCCAACACGGCGTGGTCAGTGTGCTTACCAAGGGCAACAAGGAGATGAAGTTGTCTGACGGCTCCTACTTTGGGGGTGAGTGTTGATGGGGAGCCGCAGGCTAGGGTGGCAAGCTTAGGGGCACAGATACAGCAGGAAGGACCCCAGATTGGGTGACAGGAGCTGGGGTGCTCCGCTGGCTGGAAGGGCCCTGGGGGATGGCCCAGCAGTGAGGCCACCACCCCTGGCCACACACAGAGATCTGCCTGCTGACGCGGGGCCGGCGCACGGCGAGCGTGCGGGCTGACACCTACTGCCGCCTCTACTCGCTGAGTGTGGACAACTTCAATGAGGTGCTGGAGGAGTACCCCATGATGCGGCGGGCCTTTGAGACAGTCGCCATTGACCGCCTGGATCGCATTGGTGAGTAGACACGGCAGCCAGCCTCCGTGGCCACCCAGCAGGGGCAGTCTGGCGGGGGCGGGGGCGGGTGCTGTGGCCTAACTGACTCTCAGGGCCCCTTCTCTGGTCCTGGGACCAGATTCCCCAACACATTTTCTCCCTTGACCAAATACAGCCTGGGTTTCCCAAGGAAAAGGAAATTTCTGCTCAGCAGGCAAGTATTCGAGCACCTGCTATGTGCCAGGAAGTGACAGTGTGGCCCCTGAGGAGGATGTGGCGGCCACCCTCAGGCTTGTCATGGAGGAGAGGTGTAGGGGCAGGGAGTTTCCTTGTGATTCCAAGCAGAGACCCAGATGAGTAGGTGTTACCATTAGAAAGACAGAGGGCATGACCTTGGAGTGGACACAGCATGTGCCAAGGCCCTGAGGTGTGAAAGGGGACTGGATTACTGGGAGTCAGGGAAGCTGGGAGGAGGGAGGCTTGAGAGGGGTGAGCAGGCACAAGAGCCCTAGCAGGTGGTAGAGGGAGGCATTTGGACTGTAGATCAGAGGTAGTAGGGAGCTATGGATGATTCTCGGCAGGGGAGGACCTGATCAGATGTGTATCCTCTGAGGTTGTATGTATACAGGAGAACTCTGGGAGCCTGGCCTGTATGTGTACAGGTAGCCTAGGGAACCAGGGAGAGGCAGTGGAGGGGGTAATCTCAGAAATGGCTGAGCACTAGCTGAAGACTAGATGCAGGAGTCAGGGAGGCCATTGGTGCCATGTGTGGGAACAGACACAATGAATGGCTGCAGGACTGAGAGCGGGTGGGTGGGGGAGGAGAGCCAATAGAAAGAGGACTTTCCAAGACATAGAAAAAACTCAGCATGTTTATAGACAACAAGCACATACAATGTAGCTCTATACAATAGGTGCTTAACATATTTGCTATATACAGTAAGTGCTCAACAGCAGCTTGTGACATATACCATAGGCCTTCAGCATGCCAACTGTGTACAGGCAGGAATTCCAATGCTAACTACACACAAAGGTGCTTGCTTCCTGCTTTCTGTATACAGTAGGTGCACAATTTCAGCTTCTTATACGCAGCAGATACTGGAGGTCTGTTCATGCTGGCTGTACAGTCAGGGTCCAATACCTGCTTGCTGTGCAAACCAGGCACTCGGACACTGGCCTACTGGTTGCAGGAGGCACCTGGGCATGCCTGCTGTGCAGAGGCGGGCACCTCTGACACCTCCCCCACCCCGCCCCCAGGCAAGAAGAACTCGATCCTGCTACACAAGGTGCAGCATGATCTCAACTCCGGAGTGTTCAACAACCAGGAGAACGCCATCATCCAGGAGATTGTCAAGTATGACCGCGAGATGGTGCAGCAGGCCGAGCTGGGCCAGCGCGTTGGCCTTTTCCCGCCGCCACCGCCACCTCCACAGGGCACCTCAGCTATCGCCACGCTGCAGCAGGCCGTGGCCATGAGCTTCTGCCCACAAGTCGCGCGCCCACTTGTAGGGCCCCTGGCACTCGGCTCACCGCGCCTCGTGCGCCGCCTGCCCCCGGGGCCCACGCCCACTGTCACCACTGCCGCCGCCTCACCCGGACCTGCCCCCGCAGCCAGTCCCCCGGGCGCGCCTGCCAGCCCCAGGGCACCGCGGACCTCGCCCTTTGGCGGCACACCCGGCTCCCCTGCCGCGCCCCGCACTGGGCCTGCGCTACCTGCGCGCCGCCTAAGCCGCGCCTCGCGCCCGCTGTCTGCCTCGCAGCCCTCGCTGCCCCATGGCGCACCAGGCCCTGCGGCCACAGCGCGACCGGCCAGCAGCTCCACGCCGCGTCTGGGGCCCGCGCCCGCCACCCGGGTTGCGGCGCCCAGCCCGGACCGTAGGGACTCGGCCTCGCCCTCACCGGGAACTGCTGGCGGACCCGACCCGCTGGACTCCGCGCGCTCACGCCTTTCGTCCAACTTGTGACCCTCGCGCGCCGCCCCAAAATGGGGCGGGGCCGTCACCCAGACCAAAGCCATGCCATTGCGCAGCCCGGGCCGCCTGCCCCAGAAGCCATAGAGGAGATGTAGGTAGCTGTAGTCGGACCGGCGGCCCGGGTCGGTGGGAACAGCCCCTGCCGAGCCCCCACCCCCCATGGCCCTGCGCCCACTCATATCGCCCCTGCCCCCGGCAGCCGCGCACGGGCGAGGGGGCTCCCTTCACCTCGGTGCCTCAGTTCCCCCAACTGTGAAGGGGGGACGGGCCGGCCGGGGCCGAAGGGAGAGGGCCGGGGAGGCTGCCCGCGCCCGCCCTCTGATGAGGATCGGTTTTTAAGTGCAATACTTGGCCTGCCGGCTTCCCGCTGCCTCCGTTGCGCTCATGCAATAACCAGCCCAGTCCCTGTCCACGCGCATCCGCGGTGACCTCCCCGGAGCGGGCACACCCTGCTCCCTCCAGCGCCCCGGCGTGGGGGTGAGGCCAGGGGTCCCCGCCGTCATGATGAATGTACTGACGAGCTGAGGCAGCAGCGCCCACTGCACCCCCCACGCCCCACTAACCCCCACACTCCCATTCCGCGCAATAAACGACAGCATTGGCGCCCAGCCTGCCGTCTCTGATTGCTCAGCAGGGACACAGCACGTGGCCACCCCTCCCCAGGTAGTAGCCCCCATGTGGCAACAGACCTTTATTCACACTAGAGAACAGGGTGGCCGGGCAGTCAGCTGAAGAAGAACGTGGAGCGCTTCACCTGCTCCAGGTCAAAGGTCCCTGCGGAGTGGAGACAGACTGTGGGTGGGCTCTGGGGGCCCCATCCCCAGCCCACAGGGGTGGCCACCTTACCGGGGGTCCCACCTGTCTGAGGCACTGACAGCAGCGTGTCCTTTAGCCTGGAGACCCACATGCTCTTGGAGGTTCTGAAGGCAAAGACAGGGTGGGTGTGAGGCCAGGGCAGCCTGGGGAGAGGACAGTAGCAGCGAAAGCGGGAGGGGGCCCCTTACCTAGAATCAGAGCAGAACCGCTTGATGAGAAACCTGGACAGGTCGTGGAGGATGGGCTGGCTGTGCAGCCGGACAAATTGCTCCCGGCAGATCTGGGGACCGGAAGCAGAGGCGGGGGAGCATCAGCAGCCAGAAACCAGGCCCAAGCAGCGTGGAGAGTGCGCTCCCTGGTCAGGCGGGGTGGGAAGGAGGCTGCAGATGCAAAGCCGCTAGTGGGGGCAGGGGCGCACCTGGTTCATGACTGCGACATCGGCTGCGTGCGTCCAGAAGCAGTCGTGCACCGACACGAAGGTCAGGCCCTTCCTGCAGCCAGAATGAGGGGCTCCTGTGGAGGTGCTGCACCTCGAGGTCCCTCCCCACAATCTACACCTCTCCCAACCCCCACCATTGACCCAGTTCTCACCTCAAGCCCCTCCCCACCACTCAGTGATGCCCACCCTCCTCTCGCCTGCACCCCTGTGCACTCCAGCAGCTGCGTGCATGCCATACTCAGCGGGTAGGTGACAAGTTCTCCTCTCAGGAAGATGCCTCTTTGCCGCCCACCCCCAGTGGTTGCTTGATTCTCAGCTCCCTGTAGGGGGCTGCTGATGCTGGGCCCTGGTCCACCACAGGGCTCCATCCCAGGGAGGGGAGGCGGGGTAAGGAACACAAAACTCAGAACAGGCTCAGAACAGCCACACACACCACCCCCCGCCATGTGAGCAGCTGTTCCTAACAACCGTTAACACTTTCCCACCAGGTCAGAGGAGCTCAGAATAAACCAGATACGTCTGCTCGCCCCTAGATTGTCCATGCATGTTGGGGGACCCTCAGTGGGTCAGCTTTGCAGGCGGATCCCCTCCCAAACACCCCCGAAGAGGACCCTGACTGACACACCTGTAGCAGTGCAGGGCGGTAAGCATCATGTGCGTGGAGTCCAGCGAGTGGATGAAGTTGGGTGGGAAGCCATTCTTCTGCTTCAGCGTGTTGGGCTTCCTGGGGGCGAGTGGGGTACACGGTTGGGACTCAGAACCTGGCCACAGCCTGGCCCCCGCCCATCCCTACCTGGGTGGCCTCCTACATGTCTGCCCGTGCCCACACTCACTGGTTGGTGTCCACGCTGCTGCTGAACGTGAGGCTCTGGAGCCCGCCTTTTATCTGCAGGGTGGGCATGGGGGATACAGAAGTGAGTCCTGCCCTGCTCAGTGGGGGTGGGGGTGAGGGACAGCACATACCATGACCTTGGAGTCTCGGTGGTAGGGCTGGATGATGGGGACGCCCAGGGGCGTGATCCACTCCACGGCTGAGCCCGCAAGTGAGATGAGCCGGGCACTCTCAGTCAGCCAGCGCTGTAGGGATGGGTACCGGGTCAGAAGGGTCAGGTCTGGGGCCACGGCCCAGGGCAGGGGGAGGATGAGGACTCACCTGGATGGACCGGGTGCCAGAGAACATCTCCTGGAGGCTGTTGAACACCTGGCGCACGAGGTAGTGAGATGCCTCCCACACGTACTCCTGGAGAAGAGTAGGATGGATAGGGTTCAGGGTCCCTCGCAGCAAGTCCCCCAACACTCAGGGGGTGGGCTTGCTCTGGGGGACCCTGCAGGGGGCAGAGCCAAACCCCTCCGTCAGAACTACCTACTACCAGACGCGCACCTGGGGGAAGTCCTCGAGCTCCCGGAGGCGCTTCTCGATCTGCAGGCGGCCGCCGTAGCGGGTGACCCCATACACCACGGTCATCACTGTCTGCTTGACCACCTTGCGGCTAATGAAGCCCTCCAGCACCTGGGCCACCCGCACTCCCTGCTTGGCATCCTGCCTGCGGAATACCTCCACCTGCAGGGGTAGTGGGTGAGGCCACCCACCCAGAGGTGGAAGTTTCTTCTCCTCTTGTGGGTCACCCTCTCTCACACCTCCCAGGAACCCTGCTCACAGCCTGGTATGGTGACAGCTGGTGGCCATGGGGTCCAGCATCCAGGCCCTGGGGGGTTTGGGGAATCAGAGCACACGGGGGTGGGGGCCTATGGTGCCTACCTGTGCAGCCACCTCACTATACACGTCCTGCGGCAGGTCAGAGGGTGACAGGTTGACGGAGGTGGCCCCCGTGCTGTCCCGGCCCAGGGCAGCGTAGTGCTGGAGGCCGTTACAGGAGCCGTCCTGGGCAGGGGATGGACAGTGAGGAGCTGGGTGAGGTGGGCCAATGTCCGTGGTGGGGGGCCGGGGCTCCTGTTTCCCCAGCTCTGCTTAGGCAAGACCGCCCTGGACCCACACACTGACAGGCGACCCTGAACCCCTGCAACGGGGAACCGAGGCACAGAGAAGCCCTATCCAGGAACACCAGCCAGTGCAGAGTGGACACCATGTCATCCCTCAGCTCCTTAACCTGAGAAAACTTTGGCCGAGCCCACAAGGGCCAGGCATGCCTCACAGCAGGATCCCCCAGCTCACCTGGTGAACCGGAAAGTGGGAGATGTAGGTGGTAGGGTCAGGGGAATGCACCACCTGGGCGATCTCCATGCAGCAGGCCAGGGCTTGCCAAGGCTCATCCGCCTCCATCCACCACTTCCGGCCCTGTGGGAGGTAGTGGGCAGGATGAGGCCAGGCCCAGGGTCTCCAGGCCCCACCCAGTGGGGTCAGAGCCAGCCTGGGGGTACTTCCTGGGCACAGGCAGCAGCTGCTTGGGCCCAGGTGGTAGGAAGACATAGGAAGGCTCTGGATGCATGGAGAGGACCAGAGCAATGGACCAGGGAGGGGACTGGCCTGGAGAGAGGGCCCCTGTGGTATGAGAGGTGGCAGTGCTGTCCACGGCCCAAGACAGAGCAAAAGGCCAACAGGAGAGTGCCAGGAAAGAAGTAGGGGGTTGGGGTGCCTGCACGGTTCTGAGGTGGGTGCCAGGTGGCTGGGAGGGCCCGACGGTGAGGGGTCAGAGCCCACCGTCATGGGTCGTTCAGCTGAGTCCAGGATGTCCTCCATCACCGCATCTGCATAGTTGCGGCGCGCCTGTAGTGACTCACGCTTCTTGAGCCCTGTGAGGTTGACCAGGTGGATCTTGAGCCAGTCAAGGCCATGGGGGCCGAGCGGGCGGCCCTGGGCAAACTCCAGCAGCGCACGGGCCAGGTCGCTGCCTAGGTGATTGAAGTGTGGTGAACAGGGGTAGGTACGGCCTCGGAAGTCCATGTTGTGCGGAAGCCAGAACACATGGTTCCGCAGATGCTGGGCCAGCGACAGGCGGTAGAGTGCGTCTGCACGCAGACTCTGCATCTCCCGTGCCACCTTCAGCCGCCGTGCCAGCTCCCGCCGCATCTCTGCCTTGTCGGCGGGTGAGGCCCCGGGCAGCTGGCAGCCCTTGGGGGCCTGACGGCCCTCGGGGGGCCGGGGGGCCTCGGTGGGAGGGGCAGGCACGCCCAGGCGGGGGCAGCCCTTGTCCCTGAAGAGGTCAAGCACCAGGTCAAGCACACGCCCATTGACGCGCCAAGCACAGTTGCCCAGCTGAGTGAGGGCATCCAGAGCGCCGTGCAGCTCAGCGGGCGGGCAGCGCTCCAGCAGGAGTTGGTGCTGCTGGGTGCCCTCCAGGGACCGCATCATCTTGGTGGGGCTCAGCAGGAAGGCACCCGAGTGTGGTGACGTCCAGGGCAGGGGCGGGCACAGCATGGGCACCTCTGTGGACTCGAAGATCAGCGTGCGCTCCGCCGCCATCTCCTGCAGCTGCGTGAAGGCTGGGTGAGGCTTCAGGATCCCAATCTGGAGGCAGGACAGGCCAAGAGGCCAGGGCGTGCTATGAGGCAGCGGACGAAGACACCAGGGTCCCCTCAGACACCGCGACCCCGAGTCCAGGTCCTCAGGGTCTGGAGCCACAGCAGGATCCCAGATAGCCCCTGGGGTGGCCCCTCCCTGTGCCAGCGCGGGGGAGCACCATCGGAGGTGCGCCTGGAGCCACAGCAGGATCCCAGAGCCCCACAGCCCCTAGGGCGGCCCCTCCCCGTGCCAGCGCAGAGGAGTACCAGCGGAGGCACACCTGGCGGAAGCTGCGGAAGGAATACACATGGTAGAGCACGGGGATGAGTGTGCTGGGGCCCCGGGGCGCTGCCAGGCTGCTGGGCATCTGCACGGCTCGCACCAGCACCTCTGCCAGCTGCTTGCCCAGCTGCACCAGCACAGACACAGGCCACGGCTGCTCCAGGGGGGCCTCAGGCATGCCCAGCGCTTCCCAGTGCTGGCGAGGCAGGCAGGGCTCTGCTACCTGTGGGCAGGAGAGTGGTTCAGAGAGCTGAGGGTCCAGGTGCAGAGCTGAAGACCCCTGCTCAGCCCCTGCCAACCAGCAGGGTTAGGTGAGGAAACTGAGGTGGAGTTTGGGGGCCAATTTGGCCATCCCAGGCAAGGGGGGGACCTTTGCTTGAGGCCTGGGGCACCATGCCCGGGCTCCTCCTGCTCAGGCTCCCCCTGCTCACCTGGGTGTCCGAGGCCAGCAGGTGCAGGTACTCAGAGTAGCGCTGTTCCAGCTCTTCCACCTGGTTCCTGAGCCGCTTCCTCTTCAACACGCGCATGCCCAGCTCGTGCGCCAGGAAGAGCAGCGACTCTCCATGCGGGGGCAGCGCCTGCAAGGTCTGAGGGGCAGCCCCGGAGGGCAGCGCCATAAGCCCCATGCTCCATCGGGACCACCTGACCCACCCCCTGCAGCAGCACTCCTCCCACAGCCCACCAACCTACAGCGGTGGCCCCGCCGCCTCCTGGTATGCACACCTGCAACAGCAGCCCCACTAACTCCTTCTCGCTGAGCAGGCACAGATAGGGGAAGAGGGATGGGCGGCCTTCTGCAGCAGCACGGGCTTCACTCTCCTTGGTCTCCTGCAGCTCCAGGGACAGCACCGACTCCCACTCTGTGCGCAAGGCCGCCAGGGTCTTCCGCTGGGGGAGGGGAGGGACAGGGCAGGGTTGTACAAGGAGTCACCACTGTGTCCAGGCAACCTAGCCCGGCCTGGTGGCAGAGGTTCTGGCTCAGAGAGAGGACCTGGTGGGAGGGGTGCTGGGATGGACTCTGCTGAGGGGACAACCAGCTCAGCAGGCAGGCAGGAGCACCCCCAGCTCCTTACCGCCTGCAGGACCTCCTCGGTCAGGAGCGGGGCCTTCTCCACGGACTCCACGGTGACAGTGGTGGCCATCTCCACGCTAAGCTGCTGTCGGAAGAGGCCCTGCAGCTCCTTCAGGGACAAGTGCAGCCTCGGGTAGGACACAGAGGGGTCCTGCTGGGGCAAGAGGCTGCCAGTGAGGCCCTGCTGCTGACCTCTCCACCCACCAGAGTAGCACAGCGTCTCCTTGGCCTTGGGTAGGGGTGGGGGCGTGCTGGAGCCAGTGCTAGGCCCCGGATGCTGCTGTTTTCTCTCCCAACTTGCAACTGTGTGAACTGTGTGATCCTCCTAAAGAAAGGGACACTAAAAATAGCAAACCCAAAATACACATCCACACAAAGACTGGGCCACAGACAGCCACAGGAGCCTGGTTTATAGTGGTCAAGTGTCCACCAAGGGATGATGGATAAACACACGTGGTCCCTCTATACATGGGCATCCCTCAGCCATGAAAAAGGCCCAGACACTCACTACCATGTGACCCTGAGGACATGATGCTCAGTGAGAGAAGCAGACGCAGGACACACGAGGTGTGATTCCACATATGGGAAACGTTCAGAACTGGCCGAATCACACAGAGAGTGGGTTCCATGTTGTCAGGGGCTGGGGAGAGGATAGGGGGTGACCACTGATGGGGATGGGCTTCCTTTCAGGGTTATGGAATGTTCTGGAAGTAGAGATCAATGTACTAAAAAAAACCCCACTGGATTATATTTTAAAAGGTGAACTGCAGGTTAGGAGAAGTCTGTCCCAGTAAAAACAGAAAACTTGCGTCGCCCCAGGGATCTGGGTGTTATGCTCTCCTCCACCCTTGGAGGTGGCTTTGCCTCAGGCACCCTGTGCCACCTGCAGCATTAGCTGTGCAGTTTCAGGTGGGTACACTGGCCCTGTGATACCCCCTACACTGTGCCTAGGGTAAGTCTCCATGTGGAAACCAAATATGGCAGGGTGTAGGCCCCCTTGGACAGGACAGCCTCCCGTCCACCAGCATGGGGTGGGGGCGCCAGTGCTGCTAGGAGAGACGAGGGGAGGGGCCGAGGAGCCCTGTGACCATCCGCCCCCTTCAGGTTCCCAGATGCAGGCCCGCTCACCTTGGTGTAGATCTCCTGGAGCAGTGGCGAGGTGTTGACCTGGGGTGGGGGTGAGGGTGGCGGCTGGGGGCTGAAGGCCGGTCTGGCCTTGCGAACAGCACGCAGGAGCTCCTCCCGCTCCTCGGCGCTCAGGGGCACGGCTGAGAAGAGCCCCTGCAGGGACAACCCATCCTGCTCCATCTGCTTCAGGCACCTGAGGGCACGCGCACCTGTCTGTCAGCACCGGCGAGGAGCCCCTGGGGTCCCACCCCAGCTCCACAATTGCCCACCTTCGGATGGTGCTGGCATCCTGGTCCAGGCGCCCCATGCATTGCAGGACGGCTGCATAGGACAGCAGGTCCGGGGCCAGGCCGGCATCTTTCAGCATGAAGAACACGTACATCAGCTCTTTGAAGGAGCCCTGGGGGGACCAAGCCAAGTGAGGGCCTGCAAGGAGGGGTACGGGGTCGGGGGGCGCCTGCTCCTTCCCCCAGTCTCAGCCAGCACTTTCCCCTCAGCCCTGAGGATCTAGGAGAAGTGCCACAGAGATGGGCATCAGCTTTGCCCTGCCCTGGAGCCTGCTCCCTGTCTTAGAGGTGGGTCTGCACCCAGGCCAGATGGGCTGGGGGCTGCCCAGTGCAGTAGTCACTGGGCACGCCGACCAGAGCTCAGTTTCAAACCCAGTTTGGCAGCAGCAGCAGGAGATTGGCAAGGTCACAGAGGGCTCCACTGGACACGGCTGGTCTAGAACCAGCCCATCTCTCCTGCCTTTCTAAACTCACAGGACCATCATCACCACCAGGAAAACATGCACAGACTCTGCACAGCATCCCCCTGCTCCCAGTGCCTGAAGCCCTGGGCAACAGCCTTCACGGCTCCCAAAACCCAGCAGGGCTCCCCATTCTGCAGATAGGAAAGCCAAGGCCCAGAGGGGAGGGGAAGGGTGTGGATCAAGAGGAGCACATGGCAGAAACAGCAGGGCCGCCCAACACATCCACCTGGAGCCTGAGCAGAGGGCCTTGTCTGGAAACAGGGTCTCTACAAGTGCAGTCACATGAGGTCACACTGGATGCCATATGGCACCCAAGGCAGAGGTCAGGGGATACAGACAGGCCTGAGGGACATTGCTGCCCAGGAGCCAACAGGCAGGAAGGAAGGATCGGATGCAGGGAGGGGGGCCAGTCTCGCCCTGACCTTGAATGTCAGGCCTCTGGGACTAATAGAAAACCAGTGTCTACTGCTGGAAGCCTCCCAGGTGGTTCAGGTGTTCTGGAGCCCCAAGAAGCTCATCTAATCAGAAACCTGCCGCCCTGACAGAACTCTCCGCTGGCAAATGCCAGACAGCCAGCACCCCAGGAAAGGAGACTGACGCCTGGAACTGAGCAGTCCTCCCACAAAGACAACGCAGGCAGGAAACCTTCTGTGACTGTTGCCGTGGAGACCCTGGCGCCTCCCAGTGCTACCAGGCTGCTGTGGGTCCCATTCTGTGCATGAGTCAGCACAGCTGAGGTCCTGTTGAGAACCTGCCTCCCTCCTTCACTGGCACTAAGGCTTTCTCCGATGCTCCTCAGATGAGGGTGCAGACGCACAGCAGGGAGGGTGTTGGGGAAGTTGTCTCCACAAGGGTGCCTAGGCAACTCTCCTCAGCAGTCACAGGTCAGAGGAGAAGTCACAGGTGAAAAGAGCCACTTCCCTTGAGGGAAGTGGCTAAAGCTGCACCCAGAGGGAAATTCACAGCTGTTGATCCCACACCATCCCAGAGTGGGATGTGAGCAAGCTAGACAGAGAACCAGACAGGAGTATTGAGGAGGCTGCCCTGAGAAGGGCCTACAGCGCACCGGAGCCCTGGCTGAGTAACCACACAGGAATGCTCTGGGCCATTCATATGCTGTCTTCTGGCCCTTTTGTCATTTTCACATTTTCCATTGAAGGCTACGTGTGACTTATAATTAACGAGTCTAAAGAATTGTTAAATGGCCACACAAGCAAAGATGCCCAACATCACTATTAGAGAACACAAATCAAAATTACAACGAGGTATCACCTCACACCAGCCAGAATGCCATCATCAAAAACTCTCTACAAATAATAAATGCTGGAGAGGATGTGGCGAAAAGGGAACCCTCTCAACCTGTTGATGAAAGTGTAAATTGATACAGCCACTATGGAGAATGGTATGGAGATTCCTTAAAAAACTGGGAATAAATCTACCATATGACCCAACAATCCCACTGCAGGGCATATACCCTGAGAGAGCCACAATTCTAAGACACATGTAACTCAATGTTCATTGCATTCTAAGTCACTTCAGTCATGTCAGACACTTTGAGACCACAAGGACTGTAGCCCGCCATGGGAGGAAAGCAATACTGGAGCTGGAGTAGGTTGCCATTTCCTTCTCCAGGGAATCTTTCTGACCCAGTGAGTGAACCCACGTCTCATGTCTCCTGCATTGGCAGGCAGGTTCTTTACCACTAGCGCTACCTGGGAAGCCCCAAAGATGTGGTACATATATATGATGGAATTTTACTCAGTCATAAAAAAGAACAAATTTTGAAAAGTAAGTTCAAATGAGGTGGATGAACCTAGAGCCTGTTATACAGAGTGAAGTGAGTGAGAAAGTGAAAAACAAGTATCATATACTAATGCATATATATGGAATCTAGAAAAATGGTGCTCGTGAACCTAACTGGGGAAGGAAGATGCAGATACAGAGAACAGACTTGTGGACACGGGGTGGGGGAGGAGGTGAGGGCTGGACGAGTGGAGAAAGCAGCAGCAACATATATACACGATCATGTGTGAAACAGATATTGGCGATAAGTTGCTATGTGACACAGGGAGCCCAACCAGGCGCTCTGTGATGGCCGAGACAGGTGGGATGGAAGGAGGTTCACAAGCAAGGGGATATTTGTATAATTATGGCTGATTTGCATTGTTGTACAGAAAAAACCAAGACAGCATTGTAAAGCAATTTTCCTCCAATTAAAAAATAAATTAATAGAGAAGGAAATGACAACCCACTTCAGTATTCTTGCCTGGAAAATCCCATGGACAGAGGAACCCAATGGGCTACAGTCCATGAGGTCACAAAGAGTTAGATAGGACTTAGCGACTAAACAACAACAAAAAGGGTAGATATAACTGATTTGCTGTGCTCACTATCACAACACTGTAAGTCAACTATACGCCAATTAAAAAACAAAAAAATCTAAACACAAATTACAAAAAAAAAAACATTGCCAGCATAATAAAAATTGAAGGCCTGACCCCTGGGGCTGAGAGATGAGAGTTGGGACCTCGGTGCCCCAGGTTGGCTCCCACCTCCGACCCCGGCTCCTCACCTGGCGAGCCCAGCCAAGCATGACAGTGTTGTACATGGGAAGTGTGAGCAGCTGCTGCTGTGGGGCCCGGCTGTGCTGTGCAACCAACACGTGGTGGGCCAGGGACAGGTGGCCCGTGAGCAGGCAGCACTCCAGGAAGGCCAGGAGCTTCTGGCGCTGGCCCTCCAGCCGGGACTCAGAGCCCTCATCTGCCTCCCGGCTCAGCCTCTGCGGGGCCTCCTGCAGCAGCCGGGCCAGCTGCTCCTCCCAAGGGCTCTGTGGCCTCTTACGCTCCCACTGCTGCAGCTGGCCCGCCAGCTTCCTGCTCAGCAGCCGCGGCTCCATGCGCAGACGCTTCTCCCAGGTAGGCTTCTCCACCGTCTTCGGGAGCTTCCCCTCCAGCTGCTGCCAGCGCTTCTCTATCAGCTGTTGATCCTTGTCCAGCTTCTGAGCCCAGCGGCTGCTGAGCATGGGGGCGGTCCCTTCAGCCCCCACTGGGGCCTGCCTCGGGGGCCGGATGCCACGAGCCTCTGGGACCTGAGCCATGGCCACCCTCTTCACTGTCACTTCCTCTGCCGTGCCCTCAGCCTGCAGTTGCCGCACGCGTGCCTCGAGCACTGTGGGGAGAGAGATATCAGGGGACCCCGCTGTCAGGAGGGGGGCTCAAGCTTGGGTGTGTGTCTGCTGATCACCAAATGCCCCCAGATCCTCGGCGTGCATGCCCACCTGCCCCGCATACATCTGCCTGGGCTGCTCGTCCCAAAGGAGCTCCTGGAGTCACCCACAACCTGCTCCTCTTCCTCCTCCCGCCCCAGCAGCTCTGTCCTCCCCAGGGCTCTCTCCTTCCAAGTCCAGCCAGTCAGCACCCCCTTGGGGCTCTGCCTTCAAAATCTACCCACAGCCCCTGCCTCCTTGAATCCCTGCCTCCCTTCCCAGTCTCCACTCCAGCTGTAATGGCCTCAGGGCCTTTGCACATGCAATGCGCCAAGCATTCACAGCCACAGCCCACCCTTGCCCTGTGCTGCTTCACAGACAGCCAGCTCTCATGACTCTATGGGATTTGGGGCCACTGAGTTGGTGAACAGGGATCCACAGCACCCAGGGAACACAGGATTCCTGAGTGCCCAAGGCCACACTCCCACCAGCAGATCCATGCATCACTCTGTTGTGAGTTTTCCCATTTGATACACCTTATTTAGTACACATATTCGTGATATATACATACACGATGGCCAATACTGTTAGAACTCATTCCTGAACAAACTTCGCCGATCAGATTTTCTCCAAAAGGCACATTACAGCCCCCTGGAGTTCAGGGGCTCAGGATGGTCCTGCAGCACCATGCCTGGGGCCATTTTAAACTGCTAAACCACAGACACACAGCACAAAATGCAAACATGAGGCACTAGATATACCCTGAAAAGGACACCTATTGACAGTGTCACCCAGCTCCACCCCAGCTGAGAAGGTGTGCATCAACTGGGGTTTCAGGTAAAGTTCAGCTGGTAGGAGATTCTGCAAACACAGAATCCGCGAACGTGAGGACCAATGGTACTTGTCTCCTGCCTGTACCTCTCTCACTATAACATCAGCCCAGAGACAGGAGGGCCAGTCTGGAGCAGAAACACAGCAACAAGAAAGGCACAGCCCCCCCCTCAGAGGACGCAAAGTCAGCAGACACTTTCTGAACGTGCAGGAGATGGTCAGTAGCAAAGTGCCAGAAAGGGCACGAGATGGCCACATCTGAACCCCCAGGGGGTGACTGGGGACAAACAGGTACACCGATCCCGCTGGCAGGGGCCACAGGGCTCTGAGTCCCTCAATGGGGCTGGAGAGAAAATTCTGCCAGAAAGGATATACAGCTGGAGGGCTCAATACTGGAGAGTGACACGAAGTGATCACATTTTCAGACCCTGGGCTTTGCCTTAAAATAATGAGGTGGGTGAGAAACGAAAGAAGGTTGCTATTAAAGTTGGTAGGACCTCTGGCTTCACTTCTGCACATTTGGGGTTTTCTGAAATCACGCTTTTCTTTTTAAAGGCTCTCCCATCCCACTCCTGGTTGCTGGCCACTCACTGGATATGGGGCTGGAGGGAAGCAGGAGGCACTGGACACCTGAGAGGGAGGGGACAGTGATGCCCCTAGCTCGCTCTGGAGATGTCAGGACTTGGCTGTCCATACCCCGTGACAAAAACCACCAGCAGATCCTATCAGGCGCCAAGCCCAGGAAGTTGAGCCAGGACCACTGAAATCCGGCATGTCACCAGGCAAAACCCAGCTCTGCACACAGCAGGCCAGTCTCTTCAGCCACAATTTGGGCCTCAACTCTCTCATCTATCAGGGCTTCCCTGAGAGCTCAGTTGGTAAAGAATCTGCCTGCAATGCAGGAGACCCCAGTTTTATTTCTGGGTCAGGAAGATCCCTCAGGGAAGGGATAGGCTACCCACTCCAGTATTCTTGGGTTTCCCTTGTGGCTCAGCTGGTAAAGAATCCGCCTGCAATGTGGGACACCTGGGTCCAATCCCTGGGTTAGGAAGATGCCCTGGAGAAGTGAAAGGCTACCCACTCCAGTATTCTGGCCTGGAGAATTCCATGGACTGTATAGTCCATGGGGTCTCAAAGAGTCCGACCCGGATGAGGGACTTTCTCCTCACTCTCTCATCTGGAAAGTGGGATCCCCTGATGGGTTTGGGAAGATAAGAGGAACTACAAGGGCTCACTGCACACAGCATTCACTTCACAGTGGCACCGAAGAGGCCCTTGGACTACTAGAGAGCAGGACCCAGTGAGTCACCCCATCTTGCAATCCTTCTCAATGGGGTGGAACCAAGGAACCTTGGAGGAACCAAGGAGGTGGCTCCCAGCAGCGTGGTCAGCGGGGTGACAGTGAGAAAGAAGCATCAGGACCAATGCCTTGGGGTCAGGCTCACCCTCCAGCAGCTCCGCGTGGCCGCAGTCCTTCCGGTGGTCCTGCTCGCAAGCGCTGGCAGACAAGCACCTCTTCTGGCCCCAGACACAACCGAGGGCCCCTGCGGGAGAGACCAGGGAAGCTAAGAAAGGCGGGTGTCAGGGGTGGGACAGGGAGGGCCCTCGCAGGGTCAGGAATCGCCGGATCTGGGGCTAAGAAATCCGGAAGACCGTGAAACTGTCAGCGGTCACCCGTCTCAAAGGGAACACCACAGGGTAAGGGAAAAAGGAAACTGGGGCGTGAGTTCGAAGATAAAAGGTTCCGCGAAATAAGGCACAGACAGTTATAAGGTTAAAACTCTTAATTCGTAAATAGTGGGTCATGGGACTCCAAAAGAACCCAGGAATCAAAGGTCAAAAACTGACGACCCTGGTCCGTAGAGTAGCCTAAGGGCGACTGAAAGCGGGATACAGTCACTGGGTTCGGCAGAATCGCCAAAGGCAAAGGTCGGAGTTAGCTGGATCCCTGGGGTCGGGAAGCCAGAGGTCACGGCGGCAGGTGAGGGGTCATAGCAGCGGTCCCGGGGTCACCCCCGGCTTCCCCTGAATTACCGTCATCGGCCAGGAGGCCGGGGTGGCCCTTCGGCCACAGGGCCCTCCGCAGCCCTGCCGCCCCGCGGCCATAGCGCAGCGCCGACATGCCGGCCGCACGCGGGACCACCGCTCCACCGCAACGCGCCTGCGCGGCCTGCGCCCGCCGGGAGTTGTAGTTCCGCGGCCTACGGCAGCCGGGAAGAGACTAAGAGCCGGAAAAGCGCCAGGGAAACACAACTCCCAGGAAGCAGCGGGCCCGGGAGGCGGGGCATGAGTCGTTAGTGCCCACTGAATGGCTGTTAGCTGTCCAGGAGGGGTGGGACAGAGCCGTTGCTTGGGCAACACTCTAAGCCATTTGAGGGAGGACCCGGAGCCTGAGTTTTGTTGTTATTTCTGTTTAAGTGTGGTTTCCAACGTTTTTGGCACCAGGGACCGGTTTCGAAGACATTTTTTCCATTGGGGCTGGGGAGGAGGAAGATAGGTTGGGTTTTCCTCACCACCTACCTCCTGTGCAGCTGAGTTCCTTAACAGACTACAGAGGGCGCGAGTAGTGGCCCAGGGGCTTGGGGACCCCTGGTTTAAGGAATAGTTCCCGAATAATTGGGCTTCTTAGGTGGCTCAGTGGTAAAGACTCCACCTGCCAATGCAGGAGACACGGGTTCCATCCCGGGGTGGGGACGTTCCTTTGGAGGAGGAAATGGCCACCCACTCCAGTATTCTTCCAGGTAAGAGGAGGACAGAGGAGGCTGGGGGCCTTACAATCCATGGAGTCGCAAAGAGTCGGGCACGACTGAGCACCCACGAACGCCAAATAATTAGGACAGCATTCTGCAATTTACAGATTCGTGTCCATCTTCATGGATCCAATGATAGTTTTGGAGAGGGACTATTACTATCTCCAGTTTATCGGGAGGAAACTGAGGTTCAGAAGGTAAAGTTGCCCAAAGACACGTCACAAATATCAGAGACACCGGAATGAAGGCCCAGGTCCACCTGACTCCAAGCCCCAAAGCCAAGGGTGAGCTGCATTGTGGTTTTTCCTAAACTTTACCCTCATCCACTCTTTCTGGCCTCTGTTTACCCACTAGTTTCCAAGTTTCCAAGGCTGGAAGTGGAATGGGGTGGGGAGAGAAACGATAACTGGAATAAAATACTCCCTGGAGCCTAGAACGTGTCAGCCCTAGTCTCCAGGCAGATCCCACTCAGGGGTGATCAGGCCAGAGATTTAGAATCAGACCTGAAATGTATGCCCCTCCTTGTCATTCAGGTGGAGAAACTGAGGTCATGGGAGGGAATGTCTGTTCTGGGATCAGCTGGTATGTGAAGGATGATAATAGGAATAAGTGGTATAACTTCCCTTCAGGCTGCAATCGGATCTGGTGCAAAAGCCTTGAGGCGAGAACAATTGTGGATAAACTGTTGGAACTGGAGCAGTGTTTGGGGGAGAGGTGGTTGTTGTTCAGTTGCTATGTTGTGTCCCACTCTTTCTGACATGGACTGCATCACACCAGACTCCCCTGTGACGCTATCTAACCATCTCATTCTCTGTCACTCCCTTCTGCCTACAATCTTTCCCAGCATCAGGTTCCTTTCCAATGTCACCTCTTTGCATCAGGCATCTGAAGAGTCAGAGCTTTATCTTCAGCATCAGCCTTTCCAATGAATATTCAGGGTCGATTCCCTTTAGGATTGACTGGTTTGATCTTCTTGCAGTCCAAGAGACTCAATAGAGTCTCCTCCAGCAGCACAGTTCAAAAGCATCAGTTCTTCGGCGCTCAGCCTTCTTTATAGTCCAACTCTCGCATCCATACATGACTAATGGAAAAACCAAGGTTTGACTAGACAGACCTTTGTTGGCAAAGTGATTTCTCTGCTTTTTAATACACTATCTAGGCTTGTCATAGCTTTCCTTCCAAGGAGCAAGTGTCTTAATTTCATGGCTGCAGTCACTGTCCACAGTGATTTGGGAGCCCAAGAAAATAAAATGTGTCACTGCTTCTACTTTTCCCCCTTCTATTTGTCATGAAAAGATGCAACCAGATGTCATGATCTTAGTTTTTTGAATGTTGAATTTTAAGCCAGATTTTTCTCTCTGCTCTTTCACCCTCATCAAGAGGCTCTTTAGTTCCTCTTCTCTTTCTGCCATTAGAGGGGTATCCTCTGCATATATGAGGTTATTTATATTTCTCCTGACAGTCTTGATTCCAGCTTGTGATTCATCCAGCCTGGCAATTTGCATGCTGTACTCTGCATAGAAGTTAAATAAGTAGGGTGACAATATATAGCCTTGATGTACTCCTTTTCCAGTCCGTTGTTCTGATTCTAACTGTTGCTCCTTGATCTATCTATAGGTTTCTCAGGAGACGGGTAAGGTGGTCTGCTATTCCTGTCTCTTCAAGAATTTTCCACAGTTTTTGTAATCCAGACAGTCAAAGCTTCCCTTGTAGCTCAGTTGGTAAAGAGTTTGCCTGCAATGCAGGAGAACCGGTTTGATCCCTGGATCGGAAAGATTCCCCTGGAGAAGGAAATGGCAACTAATTCCAGTATTCTTGCTTGGAGAATCCCATGGACAGAGGAGCCTGGCAAGCTATAGTCTATGGGGTCGCAAGAGTTGGACACGATTGAGCGATGAAGTATACACACAGTCAAAGGCGTTGGTGTAGTCAATGAAGCAGAAGTAGATGTTTTTCTGGAATTTCCTTGCTTTCTGTATGACCCATGAATGTTGGCAATTTGATATCTGGTTTCTTTGCCTTTTCTAAACCTAGCTTGTACAGCAACTTGTATATCTGGAAGTTCTTGGTTCATATACTGCTGAGGCCTAGCTTGAAGGATTTTGAGCATTACCTTACTAGCATGTGAAATGTATGCAATTGTACAGCACTTTGAACATTCTTTGGTATTGCTCTTCTTAGGGATTAGAATGAAAACTGACCTTTTCCAGTCCTGTGGCAACTGCTGAGTTTTCCAAATATGCTGATGTATTAAGTGCAGCACTTTAACAGCATAATCTTTTTGGATTTTAAATAGCTTAGCTGGAATTCCATCACCTCCACTAGCTGGTTCATAGTAATGCTTCCTAAGGCCCACTTGACTTCACACTCCAGGATGTCTGGCTCTAGGTGAGTGACCACACCATCATGGCTATCTGGATCATTAAGACCTTTTTTGTATAGTTCTTCTGTGGCATAAGTAGTTGGGTCATAGACTTGGATTACTGTGATGTTGAATGGTTTGCCTTGGAAACAAACTGAAATCATTCTGTCACTTTTCAGCTTGCACCCAAGTACTGCATTTCGAACTATTTTGTGACTATGAGGGCTATTCCATTTCTTCTAAGGGATTCTTGCCCACAGTAGTAGATTTAATGGTCATCCGAGTTAAATGCACCCATTCCCATCCATTTTAGTTCACTGATTGCTAAAACATCAATGTTCACTCTTGCCATCTCTGGCTTGACCACCTCCAATTTACCTTGATTCAGGAAACTAACATTCCAGGTTCCTGTGCAATATTGTTCCTTACAGCATTGGACTTTACTTTCATCACCAGACACATCCACAATTAAGCATCATTTCCAGTTTGGCCCAGCTGCTTCATTCTTTCTGGAGCTTAGTAATTGCCCTCCCCTCTTCTCCAGTAGCATATTGGACACCTTCCATCCTGGGGTAGTGGTACTCATCTTCTGGTGTCATGTTTTTTTGCCTTTTCTGTTGATGGGGTTCTCAAGAATACTGGAATGAGCTGCCATTTCCTCCTCCAGTGGACTGCATTTTGTCAGAACTCTCCATCTTGACCCGTCCATCTTGAGTGGCACGGCACAGCATGGCTCACAGCTTCACTGAGTTACGCAAGCCCCTTCGCCATGATAACGCTGTGATCCATGAAGGGATGGGAGGGTGTTCAGGAGTCACACCACGGAGGGCCTTGGGGCCTCAGCTCAAGCCGACACCTATCCCCAGATGCTCAGACCTCAGTCTCCCCAGTGTCAGTGTCGAGAGTGGAGGCTGGGCCTGAACTCTGAAGGGGCCAGACTCCCAGGTCTGGGAGCTCTCGACAGCACATTCCAGACGCAGCTGCCCACGCGGGCCTGTGCACTGTGATGCCACCGGCTGGGAATGTTTTCAACAGATGGCAGCGTCCTCCGGAACCCACCCATTCCACCCCAAGATGCCCTGGGGGAGCTGTGACCTCAGAAGTGACTCACACCTGGAGTTGCCTTCCTGGCTTTGAGTGGGGTATGCTGAGTCAGCTGGGGCCCCCCACTCCCTGAGACCTAAAGACAGCTGCTTACATCCTCACAGGCTGGCAGTGCAAGGAGCCTGGGCTGGAAGCCAAGGCTTCCGAATTCTTTTGCCTCAGTTTTCTCTTCTGTTCACTGGGACATCACATGCCCTAGAGCTGTGTCTCCTCACAAGCCAGCTCTTCTCCTCTCAGTTTCTGCTTGAACCTGAGTGGGGGTGGTCCCTCTTGGTGCCACCTGTCTGTCACCACATCACAGCTCCCAGGCTGGGGCCCTTCTGCTCTAAGATCTTCTCTTTGTATTTCTTCTTCAGCTGTCAGTGAATCAGATGTGTGGCTCTGGTTTTCCACTCCTGATGGGGATATCACATTTCCTTGTAAAACTGAAGCAAGAAAATATGAATAACAAATGAGACAGGTGGAGACAGATGTCCTTAAGAGAGGGACGTGGTGTCGAGATGTTGGGGCTTAGGCAAGACTGCATTTCAGAAGCTATTCATGTATGCCAGCGAACACACCAAAGAGATGCCAAAACATCTCACCCAGATCAAACAAAGAGATGATCAGATGAGTTTAGGCTGTGGGACTCTCTATGAGACTTCAGAAGTGTTGAAAGGAAGGAGAGGGATAACATGGGAGATTAGGTTTGACATATACACAATTTTGCTATATACAAAATAGATAACTGAGAGGTCCCAGAAATCTTCCTGCCAGTGTAGGGAACATGGATTTGATTCCTGGTTGGGGAAGATCCCTTGGAGTAACTAAGCCCATGTGCCACTGTGGGCTATTGAACCTCCGCTCTGTAGCCTGTGCTCTGCAACAAGAGAAGCTACCATGATGAGAAGCCCACACACCGCCACAAAGAGTAGCCCCACTTCCAGCAACAAAGACCCAGCAGAGTTAAAAAAGAAAAAAAAAGGGGGGGGTGGATAACTAATGGAACTTCTCTGGAGGTTTAGAGGTTAACATTCAAAGTTTCCACTGCAGGAGGCATGTGTTCGATCCCTGATAGGGGGATAAGATCCCACATGCTGCACAGCATGGCCAAAAAAGTAAAAATAATTTTAAAATAAATAATGAATAACTAAAATAGATAACTAGTAAGGACCTACTGCAGAGCTCAGGGAGCTCTACTCAGCACTCTGTAATGATCTATATGGGAAAAGAATGTAAAAAAGAGTGGATGTGTGTATATGTATGACCAATTCACTTTGCTGTACAGCAGAAATGCAATATTGTAAATAAACTACACTTCAGTAAACAATTAACTAAAAAAAGAAGACATGTTGAGAAAGGCAAGGGCAACTCTCTAGATGGAAGAGCATGGCATCAAATTCTCTGGGCCGCTGTAACAAATGACCATAAACTTGGTGTCTCAAACAACAGATATGTCTTTTCTCATATTTCTGGAGACAAGATATTCAGAACTAGCATCACTAGGATGAAATGAGGGTGTGGGCAAAGCCATGACTTGTTTGGAGGCACCTGGGGAAGGTCCTTCCTGCTTCTTCCAGCTGCTGGGGCCCCAGGCATCCTGAGCTGGTGTCCGCCTCCCTCCAGCCTCTGCCTTCATTGCCACATGGCCTCTGCTCTGAGTCTGTGTCTCTGGTAAGGATCCTTGCAGCTGCATTTAGGGCCCCTGAGGATGATCTCCTTGTCTGAAGATCTTAATGTAATGGCAGCTGCCAAGACTTTTTCCAAATAAGGTCAAATCTACAGGTTCTGGGGGTTAGAATGTAGACACGTCTTTGTGGGTCTTTATTCATTCAGTCACAGAGACAGAGGAGAAGGGCACTACATGTGCCTCACTTGGATTTGGGATGAGATAAAAAGGTGTTGGAGGATGTAGCAGTGACAAGAGGGGACACTGGAGCGTGAATGAGGGATGATGTTGCAGCCTGGCTTCTGTGGAGGACATCAGGGTTCAAGACTGGTTTGGGAATTCCCTGGTGGTCCAGTGGTTAGGGTTGGCTCTTTCACTGCTGAGGACCCAGGTTCAATCCCTGGTCAGGGAACTAAAATCTCACAAGCTGTGCAGCCTGGCCAAAAGAAAAAAAAAAAGCAAAACAATTGAACCAAACAGACTTAAGGGTGAAGCAGCCGAATGTCAGAGGCTGCCTCTTGAATAGCCATGTACATAAACAGACCACATGTGTGTATTTTTCCTGGTAAAACATGGAACACTGCACACATCAAAAATATAGTTCAATTAATTTTCCAGAACACAAGGGTGTTCCAGAGAAGACCCAACCCCTGAAACCCTCTCATGTTCCCCATCACTGCCCTCAAGGATGATACCTTTTGGACAATTCACACGGGTGGGTTGGTTTTCCAGACTGTCCCAAGACAGACCTCTGTTGTGTCCAACTGCTTCTTGTTCTGAAAGTCATCCATGTTGTTGTGTGTTCAGGGGGTTACTCTTTTTTCATAGCTGCATAGTGTGATTTTGCTGCAGTGTATATACCCATCCTCCAGCTGATGGAAATAAAAAATAATATGAAGAATTGAGGACTCCCAGAACAGGGCGTTCATTGTGCTGCTCTCATAACTTGTCCATAGGCTTGACGTCTTCCAGAAAACCACAGCAACACACTGCTGTACCCCGCTAGGATGGCTTCAGTCAAAACCATGGCCCATAACAGCTGCCAGTGAAGAGGTGGGAACACTGGAGCCCTTGTGCACAGCTGGTGGGAATGTCAGATGGGGCAGCTGCTGTGGAATAAGGCCCTCAAAAAGCCAACTAGGGACTTTCTTGGTGGTCCAGTGATTGAGAATCTGCCTTACAATGCAGGGGATATGGGTTTGATCCCTGCTTGGGGAACTAAGATCCCACATGTTGCAGGGCAACAAGGCCTGTGTGCCGCCACTAGAGAAGACTGCCTGCCACAACTCAGACCCTACATAGGCAAATTAATTATTTAATTTTTAAAAAAGAAGCCAACCACAGAATCACCATATGACTCAACAGCTCCACTCCTGGGTACCTGTATGAGAGAAATGGAGACTTATGTTCACACATAAACCTGTACATGAATGTCCACAGCAGCACAATTCACAACAGCCAAAATATGGAAACAACCTCAAATCCACCTATGGATGATTGATAGAATATGGTCCCTTCACACAGGGAGCATCACTTGGTCATGAAAAGAAGAGAAGCCCGGATACTCACTACCACATGGATGGACTTTGAGAACAAGATGCTCAGTGAGAGCAGACATAGAAGGACACACAGGGTGTGATTCCACTGATGGGAAATGTCCGAAACAGGTAGATCCACAGACAGAGAAACTGGGTTGTCAGGGGCTGGGGAAGGGGGTGGGAGTGCTGCTGATGAGGACACGATTTCTCTTTGGGAGATAGAATGTTCTGGAATTAGAGCTAAGCATCAACAACTCTGTGCTAAAAGTACTAATTACAGTTTCCTGGGTGAACTGTATGATATGTGAACTCAATCTATCTTCTGTCTGTTGTTAGAAGCATCTGGAGCACAGCTGTCTTTCTAGGCATGTTCCCCCTACCCCGGTCACGCAGAGTCCTGGATCTTGTCCTCCTGGCAGGTGGGGTTGGGGCAGTCTGGGAAGGGAAGACCAAGCTCCTGGTGGGCGGGGACAGAAGGTGTCATTCGGAGTACCAGCAAGATCGTGGACTGTCTCATCCATCCTTTCAGCCCGCCTCTCCTGCCCTATCTTCCAGAGGAGGAGCCAAGACTTGGGAGGATGATGCCCATGGGCAAATCCTCTGAGTGCGAGGAGAGGAGGCTGAGGCTGGGCGGGACCCCCATCTCAGTTCTGAGTGTCTGTCACACCTCCACATGACCCTACTGGGCAGGAAGAGGAGTGGGGGAGCCCCAGAGCCATCAGGGAGGCATGTCGGCCATGTGTCTAGCTGGACCGGTTACCCCCACAGAAGTCCATTAGGGCAGGCTTGTCACCATGTCCTCATCCCCCAGTGCTACTTAAACGTGCCTTCTGTAGCTGTAGCTGTAGGACTGAGGCACCAGAAGCTGAAAGGCAGGGCTCTGAGCCCAGGCATGTGTCCTGTGTGGGGCCTGGGGGAAGGCCCTGCCCTGCTTGGGCCTTGGTTTCCCTGCTTGGCAATGTTGCTGCTTGGCTAAGTCTGTGAAGCTTTACTTCACTCACCTTGCGGGGCCCAGGGCTCCAGGTGTGTCTGTACATGACAAACAGGTGTGGGTGTAATTGAGATAGCCCCATTCTTACCCCCTTGGACGGGCAAAGCCAGATGCTAGGGATGGGTGCTGGCCTTGGTCAGCATCCCTGTTCCCACTGGCCGGCCTCAGACATGCCCACCTCTCCATCCTCCCATCAGCCACCTTCCCAACCAAACACCTCTGCTCACAGTATCCTTCAAATAGTTCACTTGCTCCTCTACCACACTTTTCCCTGGGCCAACCCCTCAGTGGAACCCCAGCCACCAGCCTGGCTCTCAGGAAGCTCCAGTTGGGAGGGTAGACTGACCCCCCTGTATTCCTGGGCATGCCCACTCAGTCCAGGGGTCTGGGTAGCATAGACAGACACTTGGGCCAGAACTTCCATCCCAACCTCCAGCCCCCGAGCAGCTCTCTGTCTCCCGTTTTTCTGTCCAAGTTTTCCATCTCTCCGTCTCTCTCATACTGTATGTCTCTGTCTTACCCATCTCTATCCCGACCAACTCTGTCTCTCCTTGTAGCTTTATCTCTTGTCTCTCTGTCTTTCCCTCTCAGTCTCTTGTCTCTGTCTCTCTGTCTGTTTGTCTCTCTCTGTTTCTGGCACTCTCTCTCTTTTTTAACCTTTTTTTTTTTTTTGACAAATTGAAGTGTAGTTAATTTACAATGTTGTGGACTCCCGTAGTTAAGAATCCATCTGCCAATGCAGAGGATACCGGTTCAATCCCTGGTAGGGGAAGAATCCACATGCCACAGGGCAACTAAGCCCATGCGCCTCACCACAACTCCAGAGTAGTCTTCATTCGCTGCAACTAGAGAAAATCTGTGTGCAGCAACAAAGACCCAGCACAGCCAAAAAGAAATATATAAATTTTTTTACGTTGTGTTAGTTTCACATGTACAGCAAAGTGATTTGGTTATACATACATATTCCTTTTCAGATTCTTTTCCATTATGCTGCTCCTGCTTAGTCGCTCTGTTGTGTTCAACTCTTTGCGACCCTATGGACGCATGGAGCCCTCCAGGCTCCTCTTCATAGGGATTCTCCAGGCAAGACTTCTGGAGTGGATTGCCATGCCCTCCTCCAGGGCATCTTCCCAACCCAGGGATTCAGCATGGCAGTCTGATTCTTCACCGTCTGAGCCACCAGGGAAGTCCAAGAATACTGGAATGGGATATTGAATGTAATTCCCTACACCGTTGGCTCTATCTTTATGTCTCTCGGTCTCTGACTCCCTGTGGGTTTCTGCAGTCCTCCTCTTTAACACTCACACTCCCGCAGTCCGTGCAGACCAATCTGGTGACTCAAGGAGAAGCACCACTCCCCACGCCCCGCAAGACAAACACGCGCAGTGGCCGGAGTTTTCCTCAATCTGCGGGGGCAGCCCATCTTCCCCGTTCCAGAGGCGTAGTCGTTCCGCCCCCTGCAGCTATGGCCCCGCCCCTGAGGAGCCGCATTGGCAGGCTCCCTGACCCAGGCCCCGCCCCGCATCCTGACCCACCCCCGGAGGCTCTGGCCCCGCCCCCGAAGCTCCCAATTGGCCTGCGTGGGGAGGCCGGGTCGGTTGATCGGCTCGGTGATCTCGCAATGGCAGAGCCGCGGATGCTCGCGGAGAGGCGACAACAGGCGGCGAGTTGGGCGCGTGGCCATGCGCGGCCGCCTATGGCTGGGCCTGGCGTGGCTATTGCTGGCACGGGCACCTGGAGCCACGGAGACACCAAACACTCCGCGGAGACCGCGCAGCTACCCGCACCTGGAGGGCGACGTGCGCTGGCGGCGTCTCTTCTCTTCCACTCATTTCTTCTTGCTCGTGGACCCCAGCGGCCGTGTGCAAGGCACCCGCTGGCGCGACAACCCTGACAGTGAGTAGCTGGGGTCGCTGCCCGGGGGCGGGGGACAGGGCAGATAAGCGGACAAAGGCAAATAGCAAAGGCAGGGCAGGACAGCAGGGATGCGACACCAACTCAGTGAGGTTCTGTGCGTTGTTCGCTTCTTCTCTCACTTGAGGGAGGTTCTGGAGGCTCCTCCAGCTGCGTGGTGGCGGCCAAGTCATTTCCCGCCTAGGGCCTCAGTTTTCTCAACTATAAAATGAGCCTAACCCACTTGGAAGGAGGGTTGAACAGTTGAAGTCAAGGTCACGGGGGAAGCTCCCACCTCCAGGCCTGGCTCAACAGCAGAAGGGTCTCAGAGAGATAGTTGAGGTTGGGGCCACGGGGGCTCCAGAGGGGAAGGGGAGGGGAAGCTGGGACTCCAGGAAGAGCATCCATGGGCTCAGCACATAATGAGGTGAGGGCAGAGTTGAGTCTGAACTCTGAATTCCCAACCCTGCAAAACCAAACTCAGGGCCCATCTGAGTTAGAGTCCCCTCTATGTTTTCCTGGACACCCACTTAGCAGATGAGGAAACTAAGGCACAGAGAGGGCAAATGACCTACCTGGGGTGGGAGGTGGTGGCATAGAGCTAGGGCTCTATAGTGCCCAGAACCTCACTGAGTTGGTGTCACATCCCTGCTGCCCTGACCAGGAAACTGTAGGCACTCAATAAGTGTTTGTGGAATGTATGAGGCAGGAGGAGATGAAGGGACAAAGAAAGACAAGGAGAAGATTGGCAATAAAAGGGAGGCTAGGGCAGTCAATGACCCCAGGCCTGTCTCAGTCTCCCTGTAGCTCTGAGGCCCGGCAGAGTGGGAGTGGGGGAGTCGAAGCAGTGCTGGCCACTGCCTGAATCACCACTATTAGGGCAGATAATCACCTTGCCCTTCCCAGTTGCTTTCATCTGGGGCTCTCAAGGCCCTCATTAGTCTCACCAGACGAGGGCAAGGATAGGGGCACTGGCTGGGCCGGTCGCTCAGTGGTGGGCATGGCCAGGCAGCGTGGCCCTGGGCTGGGAGTGAAGTCTGGCTCTGCTGGATAGCTTAGGACAGTCACTGCTTCTCTCTGAGCCTTGGTTTCCCCACCTGGAACTGGGTGTCTCATCCAAGAAACAGCAGGTGCAAATGTCCTGTGGGACATGGGGTGAGCACCCCATCACCAAAGGCATCCAAGTCCAGGCTGAACGCCAGATGGCAGGGCTTTGATTCCAGATTAGGCCCCCATGCCTGGGTGGGGCTCAGAGTGTGAGCTGGGACTTGTCCCCCAACCCTGCTCCACTGGACAGGAAACATCAGCTCAGAAGGGGCAGGGCTGCCCTAGGGTCACCCATCCAGCAACAGAGCCTGAGAAACTGGCTCTGCCACTTCTCAGGCCTCAGTTTCCCCACCTGGTAAGTGGGCACAGTTAGCACCTTTCTCCTGGAGCTGTGTATGGGCTTGGTGGGATACAATGCCTGGTATACAGTTGGCACTCAAGCAGTGTTAGCAGGTAGCGTTGATCTGAACACCTTGTGCCCCACCCCCAGGCCGCTGGCTGGGCGGTGTCTCCCTTGTAAAGACAAGGCCCTGGCTAGCCAAGCTGTCAGCTTCAGATATGGTAACAGCAGTGCGGGGACTGTGGGCAAGGCCCGCGGGGCCTGTGCTCACTGCCAGGGGTCTATATCTGTCACACAGGCACTCACCTCCTCTGACTTGGTTTTCTCACCCCTAACAGGCTCCCCGCTACTGCAAAGCTTGGGGTTGATCTCCACTGGCCTCCAGAGAAAGGCCTTACTCCTTCCCCACAGATTCCCACCCCTACCACCCCCCCACCCCCGCCTTGGCCCCCCGGCCTGGAGTATTCTTTCTTCCCTCCCCCGTCTGTCCCACAGCTTCAGGGGAGGTGCTGGTAGGACCTGCATGGCCCCTGGTGCGTACCTACGCCCGGCACAGGGCCAGACACACAGGAGGTACTTGGGAAATGTTTCCAATGGGGAATGTTTCCCGCGTGAATGAATGAATGGACAGAGAGAGTGGGGAGAGTAGGGGAATGGGTAGTGGGCGGACCCTGACAGAACCCCTCCCTGCAGGCATCCTGGAGATCCGATCCATCCGCGTGGGCGTCGTGGCACTCAAGGCGGTGCACAGTGGCTTCTACGTGGCCATGAACCGCCTTGGCAGACTCTATGGGTCGGTGAGTGGAAGTGCACAGGGCGGTCTGGGTGCGCTCAAGTGTGTGCGGGGGCGTGTCCGGGGGCGTGTCCAGGGCCGCTCACCGCCCTCCGCCCTCCGCGCAGCGGTTCTGCGCTGCGCACTGCAGGTTCCGGGAACGCATCGAGGAGAACGGCTACAACACCTACGCGTCAGTCCGCTGGCGTCAGCGAGGCCGGCCCATGTTCCTGGCTCTGGATGGTCGGGGCGCCCCGAGGCTTGGGGGCCGCACACAGCGACACCACCCGTCCACGCTCTTCCTGCCCGTCCTGGTCTCCTGAGTCCCAGGGTCAGTGACACCTGGTTCGAGATTCTAGGAGACGCGTGAGGCTGGGGAAGGTGGGGTTTGGGGCGAGCCCATGTCCAGTTACTCACTGGTTTCACCTGCATTGAGTACCTGCTCTGCTGGGCACTGGGGACACCACCAGACCCCACAGATGTGACCCCGCGCTCAGAGACTGAGTTGGAGGGGAGGTGAACAGTGAGCTGAGCAGGGGCGGAAGGAATCCAGCCACAAGCTGGGGGCCAGGGAGGCTTCAACAAAGGCACCGGCCAGGCTGGAGATGGGGAGGCAAACATGCCGGGGTGGGAAACTACTGGGGTGTTTGAGGCAGCAAGGAGGTGGGGGAGGCCAGGGGCTGGGGTACACTGATGCCATGGACTAGCAGGGCCTGGTCCCAGGGACTATGGACATGTCACCTCATGGGGCATAGGGGACTTTGCAGGTAGGATTAAGGCCCCTGAGATGGGAACAACCCTGGATACTCCAGGGGGCCCAGTGTCATCATGGGGTCCTTAGAAGAGGGAGGTGGGAGGGTCAGAGGCAGAGAGACGGGAGATGCTGCACTGCTGGCTGTGAGGATGGAGGAAGGGGCTGTGAGCCAGGGATGTGGCTCCTCTAGAAACTGGAAAGGTAGAGTCGGTACTCCCCTGGAGCCTCTGGTGGGACTAGCCCTGCCCACACCTGGATTTAGCCTTCTAAAACCCAAATTGTGACCCCAAGACTGAAGCTGATAAACATGTTGTTTTAAGCCATCAAGTACGGTGATCTGTCACAGCCATCCTTGCAGACCCACACACGCTGGCCTCAGAGCCCCTTATAGCCCTCGGGGTGTGTAGGCCGAGGGGGTCCCAGGTCAGCTTCCTGGAGGCTGAGCTCCCTCCAGGGGCAGAGGTGGAGCTGGGAGGTGGGGGGAGGCTTCCACCCCTCCCAGTGGCCATTTCCACTTAAAAGACCAATTTGGGGGGCACTTCCATGGGGCACAGACTGGACACTCACCCACAGAGGGAGCAGAGTGATCCTGCTGTGGACAGACTGGGCCCCAGGCTGCATCGACGCACCCAAGGAATAACGCCGACCACCGGCTTCTTTCTAAGTAGGTGTATTTTTAAATAGCTTTCAAGATACACATATTTTCTCCTTTAAAAAATGTCTGTCAGAGCAGTCTTGTCCTTGTTTCGCTGGTCATCCTGGTGTCCCAGGCCCCAGTGCTCAGGGTGGGGAGCAGGGCCTGTCCACGCAGCCAGGACCCCAGCCGAGTGGCTCCACCCCGTCTCTCCACAGATCATGCAGGGCCGCGAGTGAGCTCAAACGTCCATTTATTTCAAAGCAGTAATAATTTAAAATTATAAAAACCTTTCCGCCGTTGAACATGTAGAGGGTGAGGTCAGAGACAAAGGGGAGGGAAGGTGGGACGCCCGGGCAGTGTATGCGGGCGCCCGGCCCAGCCGGGTTGTCCCTGGGGAGGCCGAGCTCCCTCCGCAGCCTGGAGGGGTGGGTCCTCCGAGCCTCCTCCGCGGCGGGCCCGGTGGCGCTGCAGTCCGTGGGCGCGTGGGGTGTCCGCTGTTGCCCTGGGGGTTGGCCAGCCAGTGTTCTCAGGAGCTGCTGGCCGGGTTCTCATTGCCGGGTGAGCTGGAGGAGGATGACGAGGAAGAGGAGAAGCTCACCCCAGCCAGGCCTGGGGGGTCGGTGGCTGTGTTCTGTCCTGTGAGGCTTTTTCGGCAGACGGGGCAGCTGTCGTGCTTTGCGAGACAGAGAGGAGAGGGAACAGTTCAGAGGTGGGGGGCGAGGGGTTGGGGGACTGTCCCGGCTGGCCCACCGCTCACCTGCTCCAGCCAGGGCACGATGCAGCCGTCATGGAAGAGGTGGTTGCAGGGCAGCTGCCGCACATGCTCACCCAGCCCATAGTCATCCTTGCACACAGGGCACTCCAGCCCCGAGCCTGCAGGGCAGAAGCACGTCTCTCAGGGCAGCTCCCCTGCAGCCCTGCCCAAGATGTCCCAGGGAGGAGGGGTCACTGGCCCAAGTCCCCCCACCCAACCCCTTGGGGCTCATACCGACGTGCTCCTCGGTCACGGGTACAGTGGGGAGGGCCTGGATTTTCTCTTTGTCTGCGGGTGGGGGGCCTGTGTTTTCAAACTGATTGAGGAGCTGAAAGACAAGAGGCCAGACAGCAGGTGGGCTGGTGGGGCCCCTTGCCCCACAGGGCTATGAAATGCAAGTCGGGGTTACCTGCAAAAGCACCGAGGCCCTGTTTGTCCTCGCCTGACCCTGAGAGGCCAGAGGTCAGCTGCCCCAGGAGGCCCAGCCCTGGGCTTCTGCTCATCACCACCTTGTAGCCAGGGCTCGTAGCCACCCCAGGGACACCGTGGCCCCTTCCTAGGGCCAGGGTGGCTCCCAAGTCCTTACATGGCTACAGCCAGGGGGCAGGCACCAGTGACAGAATATGCAGCAGAGGGCCCCAAGGTGGTCACAGCCCCGCCTCATAGGTGCCACCCAGGACACAGACGCAGGAGACACTCTGTCCTCCTGGGCCCAGCCTGCAGGGTTGTGATCCCGACAATAGCTGAGCAAGGCCCTTGTACCTGCGTGATGATGGCGTCCAGGCCGTTGGCCCCCCAGGCGTAGTCCATCGGGTTTGAATGCAGGACACCCCTGGGCAGAGAAGGCTGGGGTTCAAGTGGCAGAGGGGTGGGCCGGGCGCAGGGGGCCCCTCCCCTACTCACCAGGGGCCCAGGCCCAGGTTGGGGATGGTGGCCGGGGTGATGATGCCGTTGACCAGCTGCTGGATGATCCTGGAATAGAGTGGCCAGGCCGGTGGTTAGCGCCCTTATGAGGAGGAGCCAGTGTAGGGGGCCTGGACTCTTAACTGGTAAGAAAAAGCCCTAACACAAGAGTGCTGGGGTAGAGGTCTCCTTGAGGCCTGGACAGTGCCAGTTGACACAGAGTTGCATCCACCCCCATTTTGCAACCCAGAGGGAGTGCCGTGGGGGGTCTAGGGGGCCCCAGGAGCCCTGAAGTCAGCCCTGTTCTTCACATCGGCCCTGAAACATGCCAGCCAAGGTCACAGTGAGCCAGGCCATGTCCTGAACTGGACCAGCTTCAGCCTGCCTGCAATCAAGCTCCATCTACAAAGACCCACAGGACACTCAGCCCTGTGTCCCATGGGGCTGGGATGGGCCTTCTAGGTCCTTCCGGCCTGTCCTTAGGACCCTGCACATAGGAAGGGCGAGGACACCGGATACTGCTGTTTGCCTGTGCCCCAGGGCGGAGGCCTCTCTCTGAAGGACACTGAGGGGCACACAGCCCCTCAGCCAACCTGGACCCACAGGGGACCCGTCCTGCCTGGAGGACGGCCCCTGAGCCAGCACCCATGCCTTGTGCCCACAGCACCTCCTGAAAGGACAGCTGGTTGCTCTGCCCGAGCGGGTGGGGTGGGCTGGATGCCCCCAGCTCCCCGCCTGCGGCCGCCCCCAGGCCCCCTCACCCTTCCAGCGTGGGGACGCCTTCGTGCCGGCCGGTGGCCCGCCGCGCGGTGAGGCGGGCGCGGGGCTGCCGGGCGCCGTACCGGTGCCGGGAGTGCTGTTCTCGCTCCCGCCGGCTCTCTGGGTCCCTGCTGTCATCAGCCTGCGCCCCAGGGGGGAACGTGGGGATCTCGAAGCTGTCGTCAAAGATGCCGAAAGCAAAGTGCCCGTAGCCCTGTGGCAGCGTGAACAGGGGCTGGTCCACGTTCTGCAGAGAGGAGGGCCGTCATCATGGAGAGGGGCCAGGGCTGGGCGGGAGGTGGGCAGCCCTCACGGGGAATGGGGAGGCTGCCCCTCACCTCGAACGGTTGCTGCCGGCTCTGGTCCGCGGAGGCTGTGGAGGGGGCCGAGCCATTCTCTGCACTCCTGAGAGGACAGGCACCATTAGCAGCAGGAGCACCCCACCCCAGACAGATGGCCAGAGGGTCAGATGAAGGTGGACACCTTCCACCCCAACCCAGGTCCAGCCAGTATGCCCTTCGGCTGAGGGTCCATGAGGGGGACAGCCTTACCTGGTCTCTTCTGGAAGCTCCTCGATAAACCCAGACTCGCATCTTGGGCAGATGTAATCCTGGGGAGGAGAGAGCAAGCAAGCGTGATCTCGGCAAGGCGGGGTGTGTGTGTGTGTGGCTCATCCCAAGGGCCCAGGTGGGAACCTGCCAGCTCCAGCCATGTGGCCCCGGGCAGGGCTGGTGCACTGACTTCCTCGCCCACATGACAGGCTGCGACCTCAGCAGTTACATCCCCAACCTCCCACGTCCCTGAGTCCATCAGCTTGTGCTCCCCACAGTGACAGAAGTCACAGTTTCGGGACCTCCACTCAGCCACATGGCCTGATGAAGGCTCTGACAAAGCCTGCAGCAAAGGGCCAGCTGACGCGGGTCCAGGGAAGTTTCCCAACTTGGGGGACCTAAGAATGTCCCTAACACCCCCACACCCACACAAATATAAAGAAGGGCTGGGAGAATGACTAGTGGGGCTCCAGGACCACCTGGGTCTCGGAGATCAACTCCCAGGAAGGCAGCCACCGAGGGTGGGAGGCACACCTAGACAGAGGAACCAGCCTGCAGAACACTCTGGACTGCCCGAGGTGTGGCCTGTGACCCCAGGTTGGGCAGAGACTGTGATGTCTCCAGTCAGCAGAGAGGTGGCCCTGCCCCTCAGAGACAGGGAGCCTGAGCACCAAATCCACTAGTCGGGCCTGGAACTGGCTCAGGTCCACATGTGTCCTAGAGCTGCAAGCGTGAGGTGCTTCCACTGAGGCTGCCCATGGTCCCAGCCCCGAGGAGCCTGGGGCGCCGATGGCTGGGCCACCCTCTGTAGGGAACAATGTGGAGGTGTGGGGGGTATGGCCTGCCCTGCAGGTGCTGGGGGCCAGGCACATGTCAGGAAGGGAGGACCCCCACCTGCTCCACTGCAGAGAGCAAGGGGGCCAGGGAATCAAAGGACACCTCCTGGGCTGGGCAGGAGGGTAGGCCAGAGCTGCACATGTCCCAGGGACCTGTGTCCCCATGTGTAAGGAACTCTTACAATTCAACAACAAAAGACAAACGCCCCAGTCAGAAAACGGCCAGAGGGTGAGAAAAGCATTTCTCCACAGACAGACAGGTGGCAATGAGCCAAGAAGGGATGCACACATGGTCTGCCAACAGGGAAATGCAAACCAAAACCAGCGGGACATACTCCACATCCATCCAGATGGCTGGACCCACGGAGCTGACAGGGACCACTGTGGGAGGCAGTGGAGAAATTGGAACCCACACATGGCAGGTGGGCTGTGAAATGGGGCAGTGTCCTCAGGAAACAGCCATGGTCACCCCATGACCCTGCAACTGCCCCACTAGGCACCCACCAGGGGTGACGGAGACATAGGTCCACAAAGAAACCCACACACGCACAGCAGCCAAATACAACCACATGTCCCTCCACCCTCAGGAACATCACTCAGACATGGAAAGGGGAAGCTCTGACACTTGTTACCATGTGGATGGACCCTGAGAACACGATGCTCAGTGAGAAAGGTAGACATTGGACACACAGAGTGTGATTCCATTGATGGGAAACATCCAGAACAGGCAGATCCACAGACACAGAGAGTGCGATCCTGGTTGTCAGGGACCAAGAAGGTGACTGCTGATGGGGACGGGGCTTCTTTTGGAGTGACCAAAAGTTATGGACGAGGACACTGGTGATGGCCAGCTGCAAGACCTGAGCTTTAAGTGGGTGGGACATGTGGCACTAAAACTGTGAACCAAGAACAGCAAGACAGCAGCCCTCTCCCCTCCTCAGCAGGGGTGTGGGGCCCAGGGGAGGCTTCCCCAGGGAGTGCCCACCATAGCTGTCACTGGCATGGGGTTTCCAGGGCTGTCACTCAGCCTGTTGTTACTTCAACATTTCACAGGCCAAGAAACGCAGTCACTGGAGGCTCTGTGCTTGGTAGCCAAGGTTCTTGCCCCCTCCAAGAGCCCCCAGGGGGAGGGCGATGGACAGGGGCAAACGTGGCTGCAGTTGAGTCTGAGCTGACCAAGGTTAGAAAGCTGGGAACCGTCTGGCCTGGGTCAGCAGGCAGGCCCAGAACCTCCCTGAAGCCTGGCAGAACCCCGGTGAAAAAACTGTCTCTCCCGGGCACCCTGCCCCAGGCCTGCACCCTGCCCCAGGCAAGCCTGGGAGAGCCAGGGCGGGGTGAGCAACACGCCCACTGGAGATAGGGTGTCTGTCCTCCACCCCTGAGGCTCACTACTGCTCCTGGGGCCTGAGAGCCGATCACCATGCCACCCTCAGGGGTCCCTGTATTCCCTGAGCCCCAGCACATCCCAGACCGGCCATCTCAGGAGGGCCATCTCAGGGCCTGGGCCTTTCCCTGTCCTGGGTCCCCATTGCCTGAGCTGGTATCTACCTGGCTTGCCCCCTCTCGGAAGCTGGGTCCTGGCTGCAAGCCTCCGTCTCCCCACCTGCAAATGGAGGGTGGCCTCAACCCCAGGTTCTGGAATTGGCCACTGAGCCACAGTGACCTGGTTTCAGGGAGGCCCCAGACTCTGCTGCACATGCAGAAGGTCCAGACCTGGATCTTCAATGCTCCCTCCTCCAGAGGCCTCACGTCCCAGAGATTTAATTACCTCACCGTGCCAGAAATGGGGGACACTCTGGGATGAAGTGATCACCCCCACAGGGCAGAGTCTATATACCTTGGCAGGGCCCTAGCTTGTGAGCACCTATCCCCAGCTGACACCTTCTCTCCTGAGACCAGGGTGAGCACGCCATCATTATTACTATGGCAACAGCGGCCCACAGACCATGCACTCCATTCACTCAGCACTTGCTCCCTGCAGTAGGTCTTTGGAGACAGGCCTCACCCTTCATGCCACATGCAGACCCCAGGTTCCCGGCCAGGTGAGTGTGGGGGAATGAGGGACATTGAGGTGGGAAGTGGAGAGATGCTGGCCTTAGCACCAAGCAGGCAGGAGGACCAGCCTGCGCCCCATGGGCTCCATGCGGAGGACGGACCTTCTCTCTTCACCCTGACGGCTCTCCGAGGTAGCCTGTTCGATGGAACAGAGCTTGTTCCCGTCCCCCCGACCCTGCTCAGGGACACTTCTGAGAGGAATCAGGGGTGTTCACAAGACAGCAGACGGAACCATGACCGCCGCCAGTCAGGCCACAAGGAACCTGGCCCGTGGATGTCTCAGATCCACTTCATCCCTAGTGCTCCCATTTCCTGGGGGATCGAGTCTGGGCCTGTACACCCGAGCAGAGGCCTCTGAGCTGGCCGGCCTGCCCGGTTCCTGCTCCCACACGCCCATTCCAGGCAGGCACCCGCCCTTCCGGGGCATCCTGGCCCCCCGGCCCCAGCACTCTCAATCACAGGGGTACCCTTGCCAACCCATCTGATGGGCAAGAAGAATGACACAGAGTCTCATGGCTGCAGGGAGAAGCCCCGGGAGCAGAAGGCCTGCTGCCACCCAAGTTTCACTGCCCTGCTGGGGCAGAGGGAGGTGGGAGGGGTGCTGCTGGTGGGAGCTTCCCACTGTCACCAGGTTAAGAGCCCACTTCCCTACCCTCATAAACACCAAGTACACCCCTACTCATAAACGGACACCTGACTACAGGATCCCATCAAACCCCTCCCAAACCCACAAATCAGTCCCCTTGCCTCCGATATTTGCTCCTAACAGAATTTACCAACATTCCAACAAATCAAATATTTGCCAATAACTTGCTCAGCATTGGCTCCCTGTAAACTCTGAGAGCAAAGGTCATGGCTACCTTGTCACCACTGGATCCTGTGACTAGAAAGGCCCTCGCCAGCTCAGTGTCCACAGACTGTCCAGAGATCGGGATCCTTCTGGTCCGAGACTACATGGCCAGGATCCGGCCTCGTGCTGGCCCTGGGAAGGGAGGCCAGAACAGCTAACTACACAGACTACTTGGCCCCAGGCTGCCGATGGCTGTGAACAGGTCACTCTGGGGTAAGCCCGGGGCCTGTCCGGGGCTCACAGCAGCTGCAAGGGGCTCCCTGGCTAGAGGGCTGTCCTGAGACCAGACTGTTCCTGCCAGAGGAGAAAACCAGACCCAGAGCTGGGGCGCACAGGAAGCCGGAAGAGGCAGAAACAGTATGTCTTCCGGGAGGCTGGAGTGGGGGAGTCGGACAAGTCTCAGCCCCCCAAGTCTGCTCACCCACCGAGGTTTCCATTTATCTGCTGGCCCCCATCCCCTCTGGAAGCCACACCACCCGTCCCTTATCTTAGACTCTCCTTCTGGGTCCAAGCACCCGTCTCCATTCCAAACCCTGGCTCTAGCTCACTCTTCTCTGTAACTGAGATAATGCCCACGACTCCTGCTGGCTCCCCCAGTTAAGTCCACAGCAAGAAAGGCAGGGGTGGGACTCTGGTTCTTAAATCAGCCAGGTGACCAAGGAGAGCTAGTACCCAATCAATTGTCGCCACCCGCAACCTCTTTCCCTGGCCCCCACCACATCGCCCTCTTCCTGCTCCTCGTGAGTTGGCCGAGCGGCAAATGCCAGAAGCGGGGCAGGCCAGGGGCGCCATGCCTTCTAGCCTTCCTCCCATCCAGTGGGGGAGGGTCGGCCAGGCGGGGGACACCGACCCCATCCCGGACCTACCCACTCGGAACTTCCGGGCTGAGGGGCCTGGAAACCGAGCCTTTCACGAGCAGCTATCCCGCGGCCTCCACCCAGACGAGGGCACAGGGCCCACCTGGGTCCAGACCCCGGGCCCCGGAAGGCGCAAGAACGCCGGCTCGGGCCGCCGTCGGGCCCGGGAGAGCGACGGCTCTCTCCCACGAGGCGCCCGCAGGGCTGACCGCACTGGGGGCCGACTCCGCTCCCTCCCGGTCACTGGCCTCGCTGCGCCACCAGGGCCGCCGCTTCCGGGCCCTCCGCGGGGACCTCAGTTTCCCCGTCCGTGCCAACTCGCCTCGGGCCAAGGCAGTGGCCCCCGCCCGCCCGGCCTGGGCCTCACCGGCAGGCGCGGCACGATCTCGACTGAGCAGCAGTGGCAGAAGTACCGTCCGGGCTGCGGCGACGCCTCGGCCATGGCCACCGCCGCCTCCTCCGCGCCGCCCGCCCCCCGCGCGGCGCCCGCCGCCGGCCGTTTGCTGCTCCCTCGCCGGCCGACGAGCCCGCGCACGCTCACGCACGGCACGCACAGCACGCACGGCGTGAGGCGGGGAAGGGCAGCGGAAACGGGACAGACAGCGAGCAAGGCTGGCGGTGGCGCGGGTGACGGTGGCCGCCGAGGAGCAAACTAGGTTCGGAGCAGAGCAGGGGCGGGGCCGGGGGCGGGGCCTTGTTGGGCGATTGCCTGCCTTGGCACCTTGGATCAGAGAGCCTGAGGTGGGTTTGGAGGCGGGCCCGCTTCGAAGGCTAAGAGGAAGGCTAAGGGCGGGGCTGGGGCGGGGCGGGGCGGGGCCGAGGCCCTCCTCTTCTACAAATCTACCAGTTCCCGCCCCGACCCCCCTAGTTCCCTTATTATTTCTCTTATTGACAAGACCCACCTGCTTGGAAATCAGTTCTGAATATTCATTGGAAAGACTAATGCTGAAGCTGAAACTCCGATGCTTTGGCCACCTGATGCGAAGAACCAACTCATCGGAAAAGCCCCTGATGCTGGGAAAGATTGAAGGCGGGAGGAGAAGGGGATGACAGAGGATGAGATGGTTGGATGGCATCAACGACGCAATGGACATGAGTTTGAGCAGACTTCGGGAGTTGGTGATGGACAGGAAAGCCTGATGTGCTGCAGTCCATGGGGTCGCAGAGTTGGACAAGACTGAGCGACGACTGAACTACTGAACCAAGTGACTAACTTACCTGTGTCTCACTTCTCTGGCCTCACTGCTTCCGGGATGCTCTGGCGCGGTCTCACCTCCGGGCCTTTGCACAGGCTGTAACCTTGCCCTGGTGCACCGTTGCCTAGACACTCACATGGCTTTCTTCCCCCACACCTTTCAAGTCTGCTCAAATGTCCACCTATTGACGCATGTTCTACAACAGCGCTTAGGTCCATATGATAAACTGTAGGGTCAGTTCCACAACAGAAGGGATTTTTGTATCTTGTTCCCAGCTGGACTCAGAACAGGGCCTGGCACAGAGGCTTTACATAAACATTCTTTGAATGCATGCAGACAGGAGACCCATTCCTGGATCAAGGAGGCCTGCTCTCCCATGCCTCAGTGTGACACGTGGCATAAGAGACTCTGAGCGAGGTTTGGCCTTGTTTCCATGATGCCTCAGGGTGAGGAGAGGGCAAAAAACCTACCCCTCCCCTCAAAATCAGGCCAGGATCATTTCTGAAGTTAGTTCCAGACTCTGCTGGGGTGCAAGGACACAAATACTCCATGACTGGAGAACGCAGAGCAGGCTGCAGATGCCCCAGCCCCACAAGACTGAGCCAGGGGATGGGTCCTTAGGGTACCCTTAACTCTGCCTGGAGAGAACAAACAGAACTTCCCAGGGGAGAGGACCTTAGAGCCTGGACTTTGAGTAATGAATAGGAGTTAGATGGAGGTGGGATTCCTGCTAGAGTTGGGAGTATTGGAGCCAGAGTGCCCAAAAATTACAAATTGGAGCCTGTGCATAAAGGATCTTGAATGTCAAGAGGCAAGGAATAGGGATTTGTCTGCCAGCCACCATCTTGCTTGCACCCTTCAAAGCTCAGAGGTGATTCCAAGGCATTCCTGCTCTGACCACCAGAGAGCGCCCCAGCCCTGTTGCTGGGAAACAAGCCCTGTTGCTGGGGCAAAAGACACCCCCCCATTTGCCTCCACCCCACCCTCTCCTGAGAGGTACAGGGAGGGGCCCTTTTCTTCATACCTTTAATGCCTAGCTCCTGACTTGTTTCACACCAGACATTCATTCATTCATTCATTCATCCTGCAGAAGTTTCATTTTGTTTTTTTGTTTGGTTTGTTTTTTTCTTTTCCTTTTGATTTATGGGATCTTAGTTCCCCAACCAGGGGTTGAACCTGGGCCCAGAGCAGTGAGACCACCTAGTCCTAACTACTGAACTGCCAGGGAATTCCCCATCCTGCAAAAGTTTATGAAGTACCACCCAAGAGACCTTGGAGTCAGTGGACCTGCAACATTCAAATCACACCAAGTCACACTGGCTGTATGGCCCTGGGCAACTCACTTAATCTCTCTGGGAAAGTGGCAGAAACTTCCTCTTGGGGGTTTGAGATTGGATTATGCTTGAGTTACCTGTGAGCACTGCGGCCTCCCTGAGTTCATCTACCCCTCTGGCACCTATCCCCAGTCCAGCGCATTCTCATTGTCCCCCGGGGATGGGCCAAACTGCATCCCCCCTCAGGGCTTTTGCCTGGTCATGCCCTCTGCTGGGAGTGCCATTTCTACCACCCTTTCTCTTTCGCTGCTTCTCAGAAGGCTGCTCTGATCCTGTCCTGGGGAAGCCCAGTGCCCTCTTCCCTCTCTCCACAACTCAACCACCCCCAGCTCCAGGAGTTATCAGTGGTATCTCCCAATATGTGAAGTCAATACCCAGAATATAGTAGGTGCGCAATAGATTCTTGAATAAAAGAACAATTAGTGAGTGCCTGCTATGTACCAGGCCTGATTAGGGTGCTGGGAATGAAATGGGAACAAGAATATGGAGTTTTGTATTGTACAAAAGTAAGCTCTTAGGATGTGCCAGCCAGATGTTTAATCTTCACGCAAGCACCAGGATGCAGGAGCAATGAAGACTCCTGTTTTACAGATGAGAAAGTGAAAGTGAAAGTTACTCAGTCCTGTTTGACTTTTGGCAAGCCCATGGACTATACGGTCCATGGAATTCTCCAGGCTGGAATACTGGAGTGGTTAGCCTTTCCCTTCTCCAGGGGATCTTTCCAACCCAGGATCGAACCCAGGTCCCTGCATTGCAGGAGACTGAGGCTCAAACATGGTCCCACAGAAGACACAACCATTGGACCTCTGGGTCTGGGTTCCTTGCCCCGCTGGGTACCCTGGGAGTGGGACATCCAAATTCAAGTAATCAGGACAGTATCTGCATGTGATCCAGAGGTCCTGAGGTTCTGGGGCCTCAGGCATCCATTTATAACCAGTGGCCACCTTGCTGCTGCCACTGATGGGACAGATGTGTGACGGGAGACCTGGCCACCCCAGGCTCTCTGATTGTGGGGTGCCTCCTGATGGGTTCTCAGCATTTTCTTGAATATTCTTTGAAAGTGGATTAGGAGATTACCCCTCAGGACAGGACCATTTCACCCTCTAGTCACTGACTTGGGTTCAAATCCAGCTTCTGGGAGGGAGCTTTAGGAACTCTAGAGCTGGAAAAAGCAGTTCTGTCACCCACTTCCTAGGGAGGCCAGCGCCCCACCAGGCATTATTTCAACAGGCATGAATACACTGCTATCTGCTTAAGCATTTTTTTTTTTTTTGCTTGCTTGCTTTTCAACCTTTTATTTACATATTTTGACTTATGCCCTTTTTATTATTTTATTTGTTGGTTTGTGTTTTGTATTTTTTATTTTAGACCTCTTGAGTCATCCATACCCAGAACCTGACAGCCCCAGAACCTCAGATGTCCCTTAAGCTATTCTCCTGGGGTCAAGTCACCATCCTCTTAGGTCAAACTTCCTTCATTTCCACCTGCTCAAGGAATCTTTCAGGACTAAGTGGTCAGGACCAGGACCTGTGAAGCCAGTGGGGGAGATGGATGCCTCCATCCTCTCTCTCTTGAGCAACCTCTCTTGAATGCTGCTCAAAAGTTGTTATTTTAAACAATTTCTAACTTCCAGAAATGTTTCAAGAATAGTACAAAGGGTCCCACATCCTTGACTCGGGCACACCAGTGGTGAACTTTTTTTGCTCTGTGTGTCTGTGTGGAATTTTGGGCAAACTTGCTGCCCCCAGGCCCCTTTATCCCTAGCACGATCAGGTGTACTTCTAAAGCTAGGCCACCCTCTTATCTGAAGCAGCAGCACGTTTACCAAATTGGGTAATTAAGCTTTCATGGCTTTATCAAGTTTGCTCTGCCTCCCTCAAAGGAGGTGGGGTTGCACCACCTCTCAGCCTGGCAGGGATAGAGACCATCACGCAATCCCTCAATCACAGATGCTGGTATCGACCGTGTGCCAAGCATAGGAGCACCGCCGGGATATGGCAACAAATGTCTGCAAAGTCAGACATTCATCAATATTGAGCACTGTGATGCGCAGAATAAAGGCCCCCATATACATCTGATATTTTAGCTCAGTAAGACTCCTGTCAGACTGCTGATTTCCAGAACAGTAAATAATAAGTCTGTGCTATTTTAAGTAGCTAAATTTACCACACTTTGTTAAAGCAGCAAACAGGAAACTCATACGTCAAGCTATTACACGGTCACCTCCAGCGACAGGCCGCCAAAGTATTTCCATGTTTCACTGAAGCCTCGCCCCGTAGGCTATCCCTCTTGCCATTGGCCAAGGGTGGATCACATGGTTGTGCTGACATCACTTCAACCCTGTTCAGCCAATCAGGATTCGCTTCCAACCTGAGCGGGAGATCAGGCCTCCTGCTTCAAACATGGCAGGCAGATTCCTCCGTCAAGTCCTATTGTTCTTTCATAGGGAAGAGGGTGGCGTGGGGACATTTGAGGGCAACGTGGGAAAGTAGCTTAGGGAAGGGGCAGGAATTGAGTAGTCTCTGAAGGTAGGGCTTCAAACTTAGGCCGGCAAGCCTGGACTCGGTCCAGGGGCTATGGGGAGCCCTGGGTGGCGTTTGGAGCAGGGACCACACGCACATTTTGGACGTTACAATACCCAGCTCTATTCAGAGTTCTCCCATGCTATCTGCCATGGCCGAGTCTTCAGTGTTGTCTTGTGTGAAGTGTTAGTCGCTCAGTTGTGTCCAATTCTTTGTGACCCCATGGACTATATAACCTGGCAGGCTCCTCTGTCCATGGGATTCTCCAGGCAAGAATACTGGAGTGGGTTGCCATTTCCTTCTTCAGGGGTTCTTTTCTACCCAGGGATCAAAGCCTGGGCTCCTGCATTGCAGGCAGATTCTTTACTGTCTGAGTCACCAGGAAAGCCCTTGGTTATCATTATATGTCCCACTCCCAGCAAGACCTTGCTTCCCACAGCCTGCAGAGTTTCAGGTCTAGTCCAAGGGTTGCACAGGCTAAGTTGATGTGGGGTCTATCACAAGTATTCTTCTGGCTTGAGTAATATGGGATCCAGTGACCCTGAGCGTTCTTTACCAGGCCATCCTGGAGGCAGTGGTTGGTATAGCAGGGTGGTGTGATTCCCACAGCCCCTACAGAACCTGCTGCTCTGGGTTCTAAAGCCTTTGCTTGAATAAAATATAAGTAGGATTATTGTAAGTTGGTTTTGTTCCCTTGAGTGACAGAAACATTGCTTAGATCAGAAATGCTGCTAAGATTATCTTATGGGGAAGAGAAGTTCAGGCACAGCTGGATCAAGGACCTCCAATAACACCTCAGGGCATTACTGCTGCCTCTCTTGGTTCAGTGTCCCACTGAGCTGGCCTCTCTCTGGACATTGGCAGAAGCCATCTTCAGCCCCAGGCTCACACCCCTTCAGCTCAGGCAAGAAGTGGGTGGTCCTTTTCAAGGTAATGTCTCAGAGCTGACTCTTCCTGTTTCTAAATGTCAGATGATTCTAAGTGGTCAGGCCTGGGTTGGGGCCACTCTTGGGGGCTTTTGAGCTAGGAGTGCAGGAGGTGATTCCCCAAAGGAAAACCTGGCTCTGGGACCTGAGGAGTCCCACCACCTGGGGATGCACCCTGATTACTCAGGTCCTGGAATCTTGTTTGCCTGGTACTGACTCCATTCCTGACCCTGTGGGGCTTCGAGACCTCCAGAAATTCACTTTCCTTTCTCCAACCTCAATTGACCCCTCTGTAAAATGGATGCCTGCCTTGTGCTGAATGGTAAAATACTTACCTATTCCTTAAGTAATAAGAATCTCTGCACCCATGTCAAGCTCCTCCCATGCACCAAGCACTGTGCCTGGCATCCTGACTGGAATCTGTGGTACTGGGATCTGCACCCATTTTACAGTTGAGAGCATAGAGGCACAGAGAGGTCACATGTGGCCTGGCCAGGGTGGCACAGACTGGACTGGACTTCCACAAGATGCCTCCTCCTCCCTCCAGACCTTAAGAGTCACCTTCTTGGAGACCCCACAACTTCCCTCCTCCGAGGGTCTCTGTCCTCTACTCTCTTCACACGTGTGTGTTCACTCCCTTGTTTTTTTCCAGCCAGGTAGGGACCATATCATTGTGACACTTAACCCCTTTGTATTAGCTGCTTTCACAAATTGACACAAACTTGGTGGCTTAAAACAGCACAGATTTTTTTTCTCTTCCAATTCCAGAGGTCAGAAGTCCAACACAGGTCTCTCTGAGCTGAAATCAAGGTATTGGCAGAGCAGGGTTCCTTTCCAGAGGCTCCAAGGGAGAATCTGTTCCTTGCCCTTTCCAGCTTCTGGAGGCTGCCCACATTCCTTGGCTGGAGGCGCCTTCCTCCATCTTCAAAGCCGAAAACGGCAGGTCCAGTCCTCCTCATGTTGCATCTCTCCAACCACAGTGGGGAAGGTCTTCACTTTAAAGGATGCTATAATTACACTGGGCCCACTTGGTTAACCCAGGATCATCTCCCATCTGAAGGGCCTCAACTTACTCCTATGTGCAAAGTCCTTTTGCCATGGAAGGTGACATATTCACAAGGTCTGCGAACCCACATGTCTCAGAGGGCTGTATCCAGGCTTTCTCTTACTTGTAGCACAAACATCCCATGACTTCAGTTTCCATCCCCGCTTCCCTCATACCATTCAATCTAACTCAACATAAACATTCTCTCCTTCTCCTGAGAAGTCTGCCCTGTCTCCCTGGGCTGGGTCAGGTTGGCATCTTCCATCACAGATCTGAGTAGCGGATTGTCTGTCAGTTTCCCAGGGAGTGGTAAGTTGGGACCGTGGGGAGTTAGGATGGGTGTTGGCCAGGAAACCTTAGGGCAGGTGGCTAGGGTAGGAAGCTGCTGCAGGCTGGGTTGGGTAGAGAAGAGGGCACGACGGGAGATACTGGAAAGATGAGCTCCGCGAAGAGGGCCATGACCTCCTTAAGGTCATGCAGTGCAGAACTTCTGGGTTTGGGAGACACACCAGCCTGGGAAGCAGAAGGCCATGGGCTGCTGGCCTCGGTTTCGAACCCACGCCAGGCCAACAATGGCCCTTTTATTTGCACAGCTCAGGACTGGGTGGCTGAGCCATGGTAGGGTCAGGTCTCGGCCAAGGTCACCCTGTGCAGCCCCCGCACACCCTTGGTGAGAAAACGGGGTCTCATTCCTGCCCTATTTCCTAACCGGGAGAGAACCCCCTGGATGGTCAGAGGCCAAGGCCAGGTCAAGACAGCTGGTGCCTTCCCTCAGTGCTGCTCTGAAGTAATGTGTCCCCTGGGACACATTGGCTGGGAGACATGGGTCAGGCCAGGCAGCTAAGGTGGAGGACAGGATCTGGGCATGGTGTCCGCCCACAGAAGATCTCGAGCATGCAGAAGAGGGGTGTGGCTTTAGGGGTCCTGCTTCTACACCTGGGGAAGGAGCAGATGCAGGAATGGGGGGCGATGAGGCATAGGTGGCCCTGGGAGATAACCAACAGCTCTCAATCGTTTGTTTTTCCTAAAAGCATTTTCCACTCCTTTAAGTTACAAATTGATTTATGTGTTTTGTTGTCTATGACCTGGACAGATCACACGAGCTCACTGAGGACGGCAGTAGGTCTGCCTTGGTCAACCTGTTGCCCCAGTACCCCCAAAGGTCCTTGCCTCCAGGAGACTGTCAGTAATTATTCCCCAGAAACACAAACACAAACTGTGTAGAGGGGCTGCACAGAGTCCATGAGATGTGGAGGTGCCCTGACAATTTTCTGAGGCCCCGAAGCCTGAAGGGATCAGCCCAGAGTAGGAAAAGCATCCTCCTGCACTGAGGCCCCGGGGGCTGCATGCTTCCCAGCCCATTGTGCATTTTGGGAAACCAAGATTCCAGGTGGCAAAGGACAGAGAGCACTGACCCTTGGAGGGGAGGAGCAGGCAGGTTGTTCAGGCCACCTGAGGAGTTGTTGCAGGCTCAGGGTAGGAGGGGGCAAAGGCCAGGCACACAGTAGGCATTCTGGAAGGTTTGCGGTATGATTATTGCTGTTGGCATGTTGCTGGGACCACTGGTGTGTCTGCATCTCTGTCTCCTCTCCACAGCCCCTCCCCCCACGTGCTCATACCCAGCAGTACCCACCGGCTCCAGGCCGGTGGCCTGGAGGGTTGGATTAGGGAGTGGCTGGGGCTGAGGTCCCCGGGTGTGTGGGAGGGGATGGGGAGGTCAGGCTAGGAGCCCAGAGCGCACTGGGGCCACGCCAGCCATCACATGCAGACCACGATGTGCAAGGCTCCACAGACGCACTCTTCGTGGGTCACTGGCCAACCTCCTCACCCCACAAACGGCGACACCTCGAACTCGAAGCCACGGGCCCGACTCCAGGGTGGGGCCCCCGCCCCCCACTAGCTGCCGCCCACATCGCGCGCGACACTGCCCCGAGCCCCGCCGTCCCCGCGCCCCGCCCCGGCCGGCCCGCCCCGCCCCGCCCGCAGCCCGCGGGACCTTTATAGGGCGCGCCGGCCGCGCGCTGGAAGTGGTGCCGCCGCCGCCCTCCCCGCCGCCCGCCCGCCCGCCCGCCAGCCGCCCGCGCGTCCGACGCGGGGGTCGCCGCCGTGTCTGCGTTCGCCATGCGTCCCCGGGCGCCGGGGCCACTGTGGCCGCTGCCCTGGGGAGCCCTGGCGTGGGCCGTGGGCTTCGTGGGCTCCGTGGGTTCGGGGGACCCCGCGCCCGGTGAGTGGGGCGGCCGGGAGGGGCGGGCGGGGCGGGCCACCCACATGGCCTGCCGGGAATGTGGGCCGGGGGATAGGTCGGGGAGCGAGGCGGCGGTGGCAGCTGGGGGCAGAGAGCGGTGACCCGTGGCCGCTGCAGGTTGAATGCGGGAATGCTTGGGGCTCCCCTCCCCCAGCCCTGAAAGACCTAGAGGGTCACCAGGAGGTCAGGCGAACAGATGTGACTCCTCACAATTTATTATCAAGAACTAGTCCCCAGGGCTGCTGACAGTTACTGAGTGCTCAGGGTCTGCCGCCTCCCTCCTGGAATCCACGCAGCAGCCCTACAGTGTGAGCACTCTTATGCCCGGTTTCCAGATGGGGAAACTGAGGCACAGGGTCAGACAGCTTGTACGGGGCAAAACGGATATAAACCTGGACTTTCCAGGTCCCAGTGTCCCAGAGAGGCAGGGCTGGGTGGTCGGACTCAGGATCTCCAGCCGGGATCTCAGGTCTTCCCTGGGTCTGGCGCAAGCAGACTTGTTAGAAGCTCATACCTGCTAGTTGTGGAGATGCCAGGGAAGTCACACCCCCACTCTTCACCTTAGTTTCCCCTTTTATAAGGGAAGCAAAGATGCCGAGCTCCCTGAACTGAGCTGGTCCCTCAGAGCTCAGCACAGTGCCTGGGAGCTCCCTGGGATGGGGGCCCCGGCCACTCCTGCCCCCACTTAACGGGGCAGAAACTGAAGGCTATCTGCCCCCCACCCCACCCTGAAGCCCCACCCCAACCCTGCACTGAGGGGAGAGCCAAGCCCCCTCCCCGAAGGCCGAGTCCCCGGGGAGACAGTGAGCTCATGCAAGGGGAATGTTCCCAAGTTGGAGTGAGTAAGAGGCGGGCCAGGCGAGGGGGGGCTGCTGGGTGAGGGGGCTCCGCGTGCCCTCAGGCGCTGTCTAGACAGAGGGCAGAGGCGGGAGAGGCAGCTCTAGGGCCCACTGACCCTGACATGTCCAGCTCTGGGTGTTTGACAGGTCAGGCAGGATGCCAGGCCTGGGCTGGGGGCCTGGAGCCATGGGGAGAGCTTGCCGGGAGGGGAGGGGGTTGGCAGTAGAGTCGTGTTGGGGCCGGAGCCCAGAGAGGAAGGATCCCAGAAGAATCTGTAGTCAGGGCCAGGACACCTGTGTGGTTCTCTTATCCCTCCCTCCCAGGTAGGAGGTGGATCATCCCCTTTGCAGTTACTGAGCACCAACTGTATGCATCCCCATGGGCCAGCAGCTGGTTGGCAGGCCAAGGCTTGGGTGTGGGCAGGGGTACCTGGGGGCACCTCTGGCCCTGTAGGAACTGCCCCTCTGTCCGCAGGTGGTGTCTGCTGGCTCCAGCAGGGCCGAGAGGCCACCTGCAGCCTGGTGCTGAAGACAGACGTGAGCCAGGCTGAGTGCTGTGCCTCTGGCAACATTGACACCGCCTGGTCCAACTTCACCCACCCGGGGAACAAGATCAGCCTCCTGGGCTTCCTAGGCCTCGTCCACTGCCTCCCCTGCAAAGGTGAGACCCTGTGCGTCAGCAGAAAGCCCTGGTCTCTTGGTCAGAGGCTGCACAGGCAAGAGTGAGCTTCTTGTCTTGAGGGCATGTGGGAGGTTGAGGCTGCTGGCAAGGGGATCTCAGACTCAGAGAGGGTTTGGGGGCCTTTGGGCTCCCAGGCCTCAGCCTCCTGCAGAGAGGATTCCCCAAATTGGTTTCTAGCCTCTAGGGTCTCACTCAGGAGGAGCCCTCTGCCTGGGCAGCCTTGCCTACCTTCACTCCACATGGTGGATAGACAGGCACACCTAGCTCCTAGAAAGGTGGATTCTCCCTGATTGGCCGTTAGAGTTTGTGACCCCACACTCAGTGTTCCCAAACATTCATCTGCCCTTAACCTCGCAGATTCCAGGGTCTGTGGTTAGGGCCACAGCTGTATGTTTAGCAAGCATGTGCCTTCTGGACAGTGCTCTGTGAAATGCCTCCTCCATCAGACTAGGAGCTCTTTTAAGGCACAATGAATGAATAAATAAGTCAAGACAGTCTCTCAGCACAGGGGGAGAGACTTCCCTTGCAAGACTGAACCTGCAAGGACCCAGAGGGCACATGGGGACATGACTTGAAGGAGGTGGGCTCTGGAAACCAGGGTGTTGTTGGATGATTAGGAGTTTGCCAGCCGGAGAGACCATAGTGGGGTGGATGGGGAGCGGGGAGCATGGGTAGAGACCATGGCCTGAGATCAGACCTGGGTGGGTGGAGTCAGGGACAGGGGTGCTGGATGGAAGCTGGAGCTGAGGGCTGCAGACCTGCAGGCCAAGCTGAGGAGCCTGGCTGGCCAGCTGGGATGTGATTAATACCAGATCAGTCTGGCTGGGTGGTCCTAAACTCAACCACCATGTGCCCTGGCTCCCTCCAGAAGCCCCTCTGGGTTTTGGGAGGAGGACAGACTTCAAAAAGTGCCTGGCCCGGGTTTGACATGGTCCAGGTTGCCCTCCCTCTACCTCATCTGGCCCTGGCAACAGGAACTCAGCCCTGCCACTTCTGTTCTAGCCTGCGTGAAGCCACCCGGGGGAGCGTTTCCAGATGTGCGTGTGGGCGGGCAGCACTGGAGGCACCCAGGTGTGGTCCACATGCCCTGGCAGGGAGACATGAGGGGCTCTGGCTGGCTTCTAAAGGAGTTTACATCACTGTATGCTCACCCTGTAGGGTGGAGTTCCCGATCAACCCCACTGTTATACTCAGGGCACCTGAGGCTGAGACAGACCCAGACCCACAAACCATGGAGCTGGGGATCCATCTGGTCTGGCCTGGAGTTCTCACACCTAGGTGCCCTGGCTCTCCTCAACTCACAGCTGTGACGGGGCCTCAGTTTCCTATATTTGCTCAGTTGCTTAACTGTGTCGGACTCTGCAGCCCTGTGGTCTGTAGCCCGCCAAGCTCCTCTGTCCATGGGATTCTCCAGGCAAGAATACTAGAGTGGATGGCCATTTCCTACTCCAAGGAATCTTCCAGACCCAGGGACCAAGCCTGCATCTCCTGTGTCTCCAGCGTTGGCAGGCAGTTTCTTTACCACTAGCACCACCTAGGAGGCCCCTTTGGTAAAATGATGACAAAAGGGCACCACCTTGTGGGGGCAGGTGGGAGGCTGTACTGGGCCTGGGAGGCGAAAAGCAGCCTTTCGTGGGGTCGGAGTAGGGGCAAGGAAGCCAGAGAGAGATTTATTTCTCTACCTGAGAAATGGGGCTGCGGGAGTTGGTAACCCCTGGTTTGGAGGGCTCGAGCTGTGCGAGGCCCCCTCCTCAGGAAATGAACCGCAGACCAGGCCAACGCCCCGCCCTACCCAACGCCTCCTCAGGGGAGGTCCTGGCAGGCTGGAAGAACAGACGCTGCCCATCCTCCCCAGCCCCGCGCCTGGACGGGGTGGAGCCCCCCGGGCTGACGCAGCCGGTCCCCCGCCGGCCTTCCCAGAAACGCGCGTAAATCAGGGAACAGACGTCAGCCCGAGCGGGTGGCCCAGCTGCGGAGCGACAACCGGACTTGGGGTGAAGCCTGTTCCTCCCAGACCCCCAGATTCCCGGCAGAGACCCCTCGCTTCCGTCCCCACTGAGCCCTGCATGCCGACAGAGGCCCGTCTCACGAAAAGCGTCGAGTCCTAGTCCACCCCGGAGTGGCTGAAACTCCCCCAGACCCCAAATCAGTTCCCTCCCCAGTGGGCCCCTTCTTCGGACCACCCCTCACTCCAGTCCGGCCTTTATCCGTCGGAACAGGGGACGAGGGCGCTGGGCCTCAGAGGACCTCCGGCCTCGGTCACGCGCCGCAGCCCACACGTGCGTATCCTCTGTCCCCAGATTCGTGCGAGGGCGTGGAATGCGGCCCCGGCAAGGCCTGCCGCATGCTGGGGGGCCGTCCGCGCTGCGAGTGCGCGCCCGATTGCACCGGGCTCCCGGCGCGCCTGCAGGTCTGCGGCTCTGACGGCGCCACCTACCGCGACGAGTGCGAGCTGCGCGGCGCGCGCTGTCGCGGCCACCCGGACCTGCGCGTGATGTACCGTGGTCGCTGCCGCAGTACGTTGGGGCGGAGCCTTGGGGGGGGGCGGGGCCACCAGGCCTGAGCATCCTGTTAGAGGCCTCTTCCGCAGCGCGTGGGAGTGGGTCACTGGCAGGAAGGGGCGGGGTCTACAATCCAGGGTGCTTATTATAGGTCTCGTGGATTTGGGTGCGGCCCATGGTAGGCGGGGCCTACGTGTGAGCTCGTGGTGGGGTGCCTATAGTCCCAAGAGAGTATAACAAGATCAGGTCTTTTGTGGGATCGAAAATGGGGACGAGTAGGGTGCAGGTTTGGAAAGGGGGCTTCTGGGGCCCCTATGGGGTGAGAAATACAAGTATGTGAGTCAGAGGAGGATATTGGTGCAAAGTGGGGAAAGATTGAGGGTAGATTTGGGGCGTGGCGTGGTTCGTGGGAGGGGTGTGGCTTCGGTGCAACAAGGGGCGGGTCTAAAGGTGGGACCAGTGAGTGGGCGGGGGCATTGGAAGGGGTGTGGCTTATGGTGCAGTTAAGGGGGAGGGGCCTGAAGGGCCCGCCCTGTCCGGCGTAGAGATCTTTACAGTTCCCCACGCCCCACCTGCAGAATCTTGCGCCCACGTGGTTTGCCTGCGGCCACAGTCATGTGTGGTGGACCAGACTGGCAGCGCGCACTGCGTGGTGTGTCGCGCGGCGCCCTGTCCCGCACCATCCAGCCCCGGTCAGGAACTCTGTGGCAACAACAACGTCACCTACCTGTCCTCCTGCCATCTCCGCCAGGCCACCTGCTTCCTGGGCCGTTCCATCGGCGTGCGCCACCCAGGGAGCTGTGCAGGTGCGGCACGCGGCGGGGAGCAGCGGCGGGGTCTAGCCCTTAGCCCCTCTCCGCGCCCGCATTTCTCTTTTGGTCCCTCCCACTCTGCAGGCACCCCCGAGCCTTTAGATCCTGAGTCCGAGGAGGAGGAGGAGAACTTTGTGTGAGCCTGCGGGACCGGCCTGGGCCTGGCGTTCAAGGCTTCCCCATTTTATTTATTGCCACAGCAGAGTCTATTTATGTCCAAAGGACACTCCCCAGAACCTGGACAGGGACCACTGCGGGAGCCCTGGTGCCCCTCGACGATGTCTTGGAAGGATTGGGGAAAAGAAGCCTGGGAGCAGGGCTGGTGGGTGGGGGCCCAGCTCCCCCAGCCCCCACCCCAGGTACCCTATTGCCCAGGAGGACCTCGAACTTATGCTCCCTCGGGGATCACTCTGTTAATTGTTGCTGCCACCAAGAGGTCTGGGGATTTCCTGCCAGCAGTTAATGAGGAGGTGTCCTGGCCTTCTAGAACAGGGACCAGGGGGTGAGGTGGGGTTCGCAGCCTGGGTGTGGATAGAGGAGCTTTAGAATATGCCCAGATCGCATACAGATCAAGGAAGCAACCACTGTCCGCCGCCAGTCCCAGGGTGACCAAGGGACTTACCTTCCCCCTGCCTCACCCATTTCCCCAGCATGTCCCTGGGGGATGGGAGTGCCATCTGTGTGGAGAGGCATCTGCTAGAACAGAGCAGGCACCATGTCGGGTGGGAGGGACCTGGTGGGGCCTGCAAGGCCCTACTCACTGGCCCAGGGTGGGGTGTATATGCCAAGACCCACTGCACACCTGGCATCCTGGAGCCGTGTGTCTGAGGGGGACCCCGGTGCCAGCTGCCCCATTCACAGGTGGTGTTCCCTGTATCTTGACCTGGCCACGCCTCTAGGCCCAGTTCCCAGCTGAACCCTCCTTGCCTGCCAGCTGGGTCTCCTCTTGCCACCTGGACTCTTGCTCTGTGTCACCTCCCCATGCCCATCTGTAGACCAGAGGTGCAGACCCAGAGCGGGAGGGTATCCAGCAGGGCAGGAGCACAGCTTCCCAAGGCAGTGGTGCTCATCCATGTCCTTCCCTGCCTCCAGGAAGTGCCTTACCTGTGACACCTAGAAAAGTGCCCTTTAGTAATGGGTTCACCTGAGCCCACCAACAGGGCAACCTCCCCTGCCCTGGGGTCCTGCCTCACCTGCCAAAGAAATAAACACTGAAAAAGCCACTGTGGGTGTTCAAACCTTGATTTGCTCCCCTCTCTCTGAGCCTCTGTGTCCCTCCACTTTGGGAGGGGGTTACCAGCCTGGGGTGCTGTGGGGGTTTCTGGAAGCATCCAGAAGAGACACAAGTGCATGTCCTTGGGGCAGGTGCTACCTACTTCTGGGCCTCAGCATTCAGCTTCAGTTGTAGGCAGTAGCAGGCATAGAACTGAGGCAGGTGGCGGGGTTGAGTGGGAGAGTCTTGGCTTTTATGGGGTAGGGGAGGAAAGGAATGGGGTCTGGATGGCTTAGGGAAGCCCCAAGAGGCCACTTGGTTTAGGGTCCAGAAATGGTAATCTGGCCCAGAAGGGTTGGAGGTGCCCTAATGACACTGACATGATTAGTAAAAGCACTGGCTGGGGCTCACCCAGCCTTGCCACCAGCCGGGCACCATTTGCCTGAAGTGCTTTTTGAGGATCAGGCTTCACACAGATCTAGGCCAACCTGAGACCCTAATCTCCCAGCCTTGGTTTCCCCATCCGTGAATGGGTCTGGCCAGAGGGCAGAGGAATGGAGCACAGGCCGAGGAGGCTGTCCCCAGCCTGGGCTGTAAGGCGGGGATGGGAAACTCCAGGGGGGTCAGTGTGGGGAGGGGGAGGGGAGGGATGATGGTGAGGAGTCCAGGTTCTGTGGTTCAGGGTCCCTCAGGGAGGGGGTGGCAGAGCTGGACCCTTGACCACTCGGAGGCCAAGGAGAAGCTGAAGGGCATGCGGGTGAGCCCTAGGGGCAGACCATCATGTCTGTGAGTCAGTTAACACTTTATTGTTATTTTGCCCTTTTGTTGGGAACTGATGCCCCCTACCCACCCTGACACCAGACTTCTGGGTTTAGGGGCTCATGGACCCTCTGCTCCAGCCTGATTTTCCAGACCAGAGCTATTTGTATCATTTGCCATCTCGGTGGTGTACCCGGTGCTGCTGTGGTTCAGACAATGCCTGACAGCCCCCAGTGGTCCTGGGCTGGGCGCCATGCCGGCCACGCCAAATCACGTCCCAGATCCAAGTCACAAAGGCGGACACCTGTGTGTACACATCAGGTGTCTTGGGATTCCCGCACCAGAGGCCAGAGAAGGAGACAAGGCCATAGGCCCGATTTCTGCATACCAGGGGTCCTCCAGAGTCCGCCTGGGAGTGGAGGCAAAGGTGAGGTCAGGGGTCCCTTGCTGGGCTTCACTTTCCTTAAAGAAGCTAATATGTGTAGATCTGATCTGGACCTTCTCTACCTCAAAATGCTTTTGTAACCCACGGACGCTCACCAGAGCCTGGGCCGGGACCATGGCTCCCCAGTGCTCCTAGAGCAAAGACTAAACACGTCATCTCAGTCTTTAGGGCCTGAAGGAGCCAGCCCCCACCACTTGTCTGCCCTCCTCTCCTGCAACTCATTTGGTTCCAGCCAGACATGCCAGGTGTTCTTACAGCAAACCGAGCTCCAACCTCTGTGTGCTAAGTTGCTTCAGCCGTTTCCAATTCTGCGACCCTATGGACTATAGCTCTCCAGGCTCCTCAGTCCATTAGATTCTCCAGGCAAGAAAACTGAAGTGGGTTGCTGTCCCCTCCAGGGGATCTTCCTGACCCAAGGATTGAAGCCACGTCTCTTATATCTCCTGCATTGGCAGGGGGGTTCTTTACCACAAGTCCACCTGGGAAGCCCAAGCTCCAACCTCTAGGCTTTTGCATATTCTCGAGACCCATTACTGCCCACTGCTGGACACTCCCTGTATACCACACAAGTCTACGGCTCCTTGTGCAATGTACAACCTGTGCAACTGTACACAGCAGCCCCGTGACTGGTCTCTGCCTGGCATGTCTCCCCTCAGATATTCTCAAGGCTCCTCCAAGTCTTGAAAGTACTGTCTTCAGAGAGGCCTTCCTGAATACTCACCCTAAAATCCCTTCTTCCTCCTTTTCCCAGACCTATCACCCTAATTTTCACCTGGAATCAACTCTGGCCCAAAGAAATAGGTCCTACTGGTGTGACCATTTTACAGATGCAGAAAGTGAGGTCCTGAGAAGTGAGATGACTTTTCCAAGACCACATGTGTAGGAAGTGGCTCAGTCTGGATGTGGACCTGGGCAGTTGGGCTCTAGAATCTGAACCACGCACTCTCTTGGCTAGAAAAAAGACACTCCCCTGCTCCCAGTCCAGGCTGTGTTTCTCCCTGGGCATCAGGGCCAGGTTTGCCATTAATCCATACAAAGACTTAGGAGCAGAAGCGTCTTCCTTGAGATCTGGACACTGCTTTTAAAGACACAAATCTGTAGTCCTTTGTGCAGTGCACAACCTGTGCAGCCATACATGGCAGCCCTGTGACCCTGAGGGCTCCCTCTCCTTCCCAGGCCTCACCAACTGGTCAAAGGTGAGCTAGGACTTAGTTGCCAAAGCTCTCTGACCAGATCTGACCTCTCTGAGGGCCTCAGTTTCCCCATATGGCAAGCAGGCAGGACTGAGAGTAAACATTCTCACCGAGCAGAAGCCACGTCGCTGGCGGTCCCCACTGTGGGTGCAGAGCATGGCAGGGCTCAGCTGCCCCTTCCAGGAGCTGTTGCAGGTGTCCAGCTCCAGCACGCGGACCTCAGCTTCCATCAGCCCAGGCGGCAGTTCCTCGAAGTCAGACACGGAGCCCCAGCCGGCCACTTTGCAGCGCGTCCCGGCCCGGGGAGGCCTGGCACCCCTCCGCGGCAGCCCCAGTAGTCCCACTGTAGGACCCAGGGTGGCAGAGCTGTTCAGCTGCAGGGGCGGGAGGCGTGGGGAGGTTAGGCCTGCCTGCAGCCACCCCCTGCCACCCCTGCCTGTCTACCTTTCCTTGTCTTTTCCTGTCCTTGTGGAGAGAAGTTAGTAGCAGCTGTTGTTAGACTTTCAGAGGACCTGGCTGCTTCTGCCACCTTGGGCCCCTGCTCATCAGACCTCACCAGCCTCCATTCCTCCAGTCTCACCCATGCAGCTGCCCAGGGATCCTGCTAACCAGCATCTCCTTCCCTGCTCTGAGCTCTCCTCCAGTGCCCATTGCCCTTAGGACAAGGGGATAACAAACCTCTTGGCCCATCAGTTGGCCCTTCCCTTCACCCACCTGCACACTTGCTCACACTGTAACACTGCACCCCCTGCTGGGGCCACCTTTCCTATCCAGTTTTTAGGACTCAGCTTAGACACCACTTCCAAGAAGTCCTCCCAGACTGCCAGTCTAGGACAGGTGCCTCCTCTGGACTCTCATGTGCTCCTGTCAAGGCTGATTTACTCAGCTGCCACCTAGTTAGACTGGGAGTTCAGAGGGAGCCAGGCCAGGGCTGTTTGTTCATGGCTGTGTCCCAGTTGCCTGGCACACAGATAACACACAATCAGCAGTTATAGAATGAATGACTTGGACCCCTGGTTTGGGTGTTCGCTCCCTGACCTTGGGTGCATCCCTGATCACCCTAGCCTCAATCTCCACATCTGCACAGTGGGCTAGGTGAACCAGAGCAGGGGTTCCAGGCTACGGGGTTTCATAGAGCAGCAGAACTCATATGCCAGCTTTGGCTGCCAACACTGGCTGCCCACATTATATTTTTCCAAGAAAACCCCACACCCTAGACCCTCCTGTTCCCAGGGTTCCATTTTTGTCATGTTGAGTGTCCCCTCTGTTTGATTTTCACATTTCAACAGCAGTTTGGGGATATTCTCCCTTTAAATGGCATCCCTGGAGTGCCTGGGGTTGAATTTGGGGCTCCCCAGGTGGGGGCTGTGGGAAGGGTGGTCCCCTAAGCAGGAAGGGTCATGTGAGGTCCAAATAGAGGCACATGTGCGGGGAGGGAGGAAACCCCCTGGAGGGCCTGAGGGGGCAGGGATCAGGGTCTTTAATGGCCCCACAGTCTCACTGATTCCCTCTTTCAGCATGAATGCTGAGCATCTGCTGTGTACCATAACTCACCACAAATGAGATAAAATCCCTGCCCTTGAGGGCAGAGGTGGAACCACTGGTAAGGTGCTTCCAGAAGGTGTGGGTGGTGCTGGACACAGGAGACGGGTTAGGGTGAGAAGGGGGGAGCCAGGGGCAGCTGAGAACTGGAGGTTGTTAAGGGAGGCTACCTGAGAAGGGGACAACTGAGCAAAGACCTCAAAGCCACACAGAGTCTGGGAAACATGATCTGGGCAGGGCCACAGTCCGGGCAAAGGCCTGCGGGTCAGAGCCTGTTGAGGCTCTGACCGCTCAGCAAGGAGCAGGCTGAGCGGGTGGTTTGGGGGTTCCAGAGGGCAGTGGAGGGAGTGACTTGACTCATGGGTGCTCACAGGTGTCTAACAGCTGTTTTTAAATAAGTCAGGCCATAGTAAGGGGAGGGATAGGGACAGGTCAGACCTGCACCGAGGGCCCGATCTCCACCCAATTGGTCACCTGCAGCAGACAGATGTCACTGGTGTGCGTGGTGGGCTGGTAGTCTGGGTGCGTGATGACAGCGGAGATGCTGAACACCTGCTGTGTGGCCTCCACAGTGCGCAAAGCATGGGCCCCCAGCACTACCAGGCCTGTCCCAGGGTCTCTGTAGGGGGAATGGGTGGGGAATGTGAGCAAGGCAGAGGTGAGGGCAGCCTCACACAGGCTCAGTTTCTCCCTCCCTGGGAAGTAAGCCCATGCCATCCTCCTGCCAGCCTGTGATCATAAACGTTGAGTTGACCACTCTCCCACCTCAATTATGGTATTAACTCCAATCACTGCAATATATATATATACATATATATATTTTTTTTTTTGACCACTCCACAGGACATGTGGCATTAGTTCCCTGACCAGGGATCAAACCATGGCCCCTGCAGTGAAAGTGTGGAGCCCTAACCACCGGATCACCAGGGGAGTCCTGCTGCACTATTAATTTGAATACTTATTATAACAGTATACTTCAAATGAATATAACACTCATTAATTCCCATCTGGATTGTAGCATTGCTTCCAATAATTTCAATATTAATGTTAGTAATTATTGTATCAGTATACTCAGAATGAGGGCTTCCCAGGTGGCGCTAGTGGTAAAGAACCCGCCTGCCAATGCAGGAGACAGGAAAGACTGCGATTTGATCCCTGGGTTGGGATAATCCCCTGGAGAAGGGCAGGGCAATCCACTCCAGTATTCCTGCCCGAAGAATCGCATGGACAGAGCCTGGTGGGCTGCAATCCGTGGAGTCTCAAGGAGTCAGACACGACTGAAGTGACTTAGTATGCATGCAAGCACACACTCAGGATGAAGGCAACAGTTGTAACCTCTGCTTATGGTCACAGCTGCCAGTCCTTCCCTACTTCTCCTGCCCCTTTTTCTCCAGCTGAGAGGCCCATCTTCACAAGCCCCCCTCCATCCCCCTGCCCACACCAGTACACACCCTCATCCCAGTCTCACCGGCCGCTGAAGCAGTGGGCAGCCGACACGACCCAGCGGGCCTGCAGCAAGAAGCCCCCGCAGTGGTGCTGGCCCTGGAACTTCACGGATGCCATGTAGGGCCGAGAGTGGGGGATCACCTCATGGCCCCCAATGATCTGTGCCCCCCAGGAGCCTGCAGGCAGGGTGGGTGGCCTGTCAGAGGTGGGGCAGGATGGGGTGAGGGGCAGTCTAGGGGGAGGCAGGAGAGACAGAGATGGAAAGAAAAGACCCTGGAGTTTGTGGAGTGGGAGGCTGGACTCCCTAAAACCTGGGGCTGGGACTGGGCCTCCTGCCTGCCCCCAAGCTGTGACCAGAGAGGATCAGCCATGCAAGGGGGTGGGGCTTCCAGTGGGTCCCTGTGGGCTCCGGCAGGCTTGGGTGGAGTGCTTGGGGGCCCTCACCTGGGGGCCTCATGGGCAGTGTCAGGGCAGCGGTCACAGTCAGCAGCAGGCGGCCCCGGTCCCCCAATCCAGGCCCCATGGCTGTCACAGGCAGGTGTGTTCCTGGAGAGATCAGTGGGCCTCACCCCTCCCAACGGCCAGGAAAGGAGGAACAGGGCTGTGGCCTGTGGTCAGAGGCCCCACGAGCAACGGTCAGTTCTGAGCCAGCGCTTTACAACACCCACTGATTCTCCTGCTTTGGGGCTGTTGATGACAATCATAATTGCCCAGGAGACCAGCAGTGGAGGGGGTGTGATGGCTCCAGGGCCATGTGACCCCAGAGGCCCCTTGTGCGCACTGAGTCTCTGTTCACCCAGGAACCGAGTAAACAGTAATGGGTTCACCAGAAACTGGTAAGCAGCCAGCAGCACTGCAGCATCGGCCACCCCTCTGGGTTGGGGGCCAGTTCACCAGGTGGAGGCAGCCCTGCCCCAGCCCTGCCGGTCACTGCCTCTGGCCTCAGTCTCCCCATGTGCAATCCCAGCCCTGGAAAGTCCTGTGATTTCTGCTGCCTTTGCTGCATGTATTGAGCACCTACTGTATACCAGCCTCTAGTAGGTGCTAGAGGTGGAGCGTAATGTGACAAAAGTCCCCACACCCTTGGTGCTGAAGTTTCTCCTGGTTGAGGGTGTAGATCCACATATCTGGGCTCATGACGGAAGCACAGGGCCTGGTAGTCAGAGAACACCGAGCTCATCGTGTTAGTTCAGGCCCTTGAAGGTGGGGCCAAGGGGCAGGGGCTTCTCCTATGGGCACTGGGGAGCCAAGGAGGCCTCAGAGCAGGGAAGGGGCAGCAAGGCCTTGGTGAGCCTACAAACACACAGGTCAGAGACCCTGTGCTGCCCTGGGGAGGCTTTGCTGAGACCCTGCTAAGGTGAAGACGCAATGAGAGATCTGGGAGACGAGTTAGAATTCCAATATATGCTCACGGGGCTGAATCCAGGCATGGGCAGGGTTGGTTCCTTTGGAGGCTCCTGGGGAGCACTGGCTCCTCCCTTTTCTAGCTTCTAGAGGAGCCGCATCCCTGACTTGCGGCTCCTCCCTCCATCCTCACAGCCAGCAGCGCAGCATCTCCTGTCTCTCTGCCTCTGATCCTCCCCCCTCCCTTTTATAAGGACCCCATGATGATACTGGGCCCCCTGGGAATCCAGGGTCATCCCCATCTCAGGTTGTTGTTCAGTCACTCAGTCATGTCTGACTCTTTGCGACACCATAGACTACAGCAGGCCAGCCTTCTCTGTCCTTCACCATCTCCTGGAGTTTGCACAGATTCATGTCCATTGAGTCAGTGACGCTATCTAACCATCTCATCCTCTGTCGTCCCCTTCTCCTCCTGCCCTCAATCTTTCCCAGCATCAGGGACTTTTCCAATGAGTCAGCTATGCAAATCATGTGGCCAAAGTATTGGACCTTCAGCTTCAGCATCAGCCCTTCTAATGGATATTCAGGGTTGATTGCCTTTAGGATTGACTGGTTTGATCTTCTTGCTGTCCAAGGGACTCTCAAGAGTCTTCTCCAACACCACAGTTTGAAAGCATCAATTCTCCAGTGCTCAGCTTTCCTTATGGTTCAACTCTCACATTCATACATGACTACTGGAGAAACCATAGCTTTGACTAGACAGACCTTTGTTGGCAAAGTGATGTCTCTGCTTTTTAATATGCTATCTAGGTTTGTCATAGCTTTTTCCCATCTCAGGGGCCTTAACTTAATCTCACCTGCAAAGTCGCCTCTGCCCCATGAGGTGACATGTCCACAGGCCCCAAAATGAGGACAGGGATGTTGTGGGGCTATATTTAGCCAGCCTCAGTCCCCTGTGTTAATTACTTTGCTGTATTGTTATCACCCATTGTACTGACAAGGAAATTGAGGCACAGCCTTGAAAGTGGCAGAGTGAGGGTAGAACCAGCTTGTTTGGAAAGAAACATGGCATGCAGGCACCTAGATCTCATCTCAACGAGGCTCACCAACCAGGTAAGCAGATATGATTTTTTAAAATTAATTTTTGGCTGTGCTGGGTCTTCATTGCTGCGTGGGCTTTTTCCTGTTGTGGTGAGTGGGGGCTACTCTTCAGTTGCAGTGTGGGGACTTCTTCTATAGTGGTGGCTTCTCTTCTTGCTGAGCAGGCTCTAGAGCACAGGCTCAGTAGTTATGCATGGGCTTAGTTGCTCCATGGCTTGTGGGATCTTCCCAGAGCAGGGATCAAACCAGTGTCTCATGCATTGCAAGGTGAATTTTTAACCAGTGGACCACCGGGGAAGCCCGGGCAAGTGATTCTAGGCCACTAAGTTCCAGCAGCTGCAGGAACCATCAGGTCTTGAACACGGAGCAAAGTGGGAAACAGGGTCCACGGGGAAGTCATTTCCGGGGTCTAGGCCAGGCTGGACCCTGTGCTTCCCCAGAGGTCAAAGCAGCTGGTAGGGGACTATTACTTAGGCGACTTCAGTGGCTCCTGTCCACTGTGGGGCCCTGGGATTGGCCTGTCACAGCTGTGCTCCCGTGCTGGTCACTTCTCCCAGCCACACGCCCCAGGGTGTGTGGAACTCATGCAGTCCTAGAGAAACCTAAGGCTGTTGGTATTGTTGCTGTCCCCATGTTACTGATGGGGGAAACAGAGGCACAGAAAGTTCAAGTGCTTTGACCAAGGTTACACAGCAAGGGAGCGATGTGCCAGAGTTGCAGCCTCAGACCAGCTACTGTTATCTCTGCCAGGGGCCAAATGTGCCCACAGCCTGACACATTTCCTTCTTTTCTGGTGACAGTTGTGAAACCAGCAACTGTCCTTCAAGAATCCAAATAACCAAGCTCGTTGAAGTCCTAAGGAACCTCTTGTGTGGGGCTCAGTGTTTTCCATTTCTTAAACCAAGGCCCCGAGAGAGGACCCTGGCTGGTCTGGGGCTGCACAGCAGAGGGTCTTGAAACCAGAACTCTGAGACTTGAAGGGTCTTTGCATGGAGGATTTGGTGGCTTTCTAAGTCATAGCAATGACGGTGATGATGATAATGATGAGAAAACTCCCTTTACTGAACACTTACTTTTGTTGTTGATTTGTTGGAGCTTTTTATATATTGAGGAGGTTAGCTCAAGGTCAGTTGCTGAGCAGCTGAGTAGGGCATGCATGCAGTCAGTGTCTGTCACCTTGCCCTGAGTGGGTCATGCAGTCAGCACTCAATAAGTGAACAGGCCCTTCCTTAGCCCAAATTTGCAGCAGAGGTTCAAGCAGTCAGGAGAGGAATGGATCTTGGTCAGGAGCCCCTGAGAACTTGAGCAAAACTCAAAGTCTTCCCAGTGAACCCCCAGACACAGTGTTGAAGCCCAGGGACCCCACCCACCCCCACTTGGCCTCCATGTGTCTCAGTTTCTTCATCTGTGGATGAGGTTGGTGCTTGGCCTGGGGCACAGGCCATGCAGGTGTCAGCTGGTGACACTTACCCTTTAATTTTTAACCTCTTTAACTCACACTCCAAGAAGATCGCTTCTTATTACTTGAAATGGGCAATGCTGCCTTAAGAATAAACAGCCCAGGGACATCCCTGGTGGTCCAGTGGCTAAAGCTCTGTGCTCCCAATGAAGGGGGGCCTAGGTTCAATCCCTGGTCAGGGAACTAGATCCCCCATGCTGCAACTAAGACCCAGTGCAGTCAAATAAACAATTTTTTTTTTTTTTTTTAAAGAATAAACAGCCCAATCCACCAGCTTCTTGTATGGCAGTTACTCCTCTGCAGATGCCAGCCCCGGCCAGTGAGGGCTCGTGCCGGACACCATTGCACTTCCCAGATTTTCTCCTGGACCTGCATCTGAGGACCTGGCAGAGAACAGAGAAAGGGATGTGTGAGTCTGAGTGGGTGGCACGTAGGGGCCCTGAGCAAACCCAGTCAATGGATGGATCTCTGAAGCAGCAGGCAAAGCCTCACCACTTCTCTCCACCTTGTCTGCCTTTTCAGCCTCCAGGATTTCTGCAGGGGGAGGATGGGTCACTGTTAGGGTCCCCAGAGCTGCTGCCACAGCTGTCTGGGCCTCAGTCTCCTCCTCTGGGAAAACAGAACTCAGCAGGGGGCTGGGTGTCCTGTGTGCCCCTCATCTGTAAACTGCACGCTAGTGCCACCACTCCTGCTGAGAAGATCAAGGGAGACTAGAGGAAGTATGCAGTCCTTCACTCTGTGAGTGTTTACTGAGCTCCTGTTGTGAGCAGGCACTGGATGTGGGGGGAAGGGGGCACAGGAGGACACAGACCCCTGCTCTGGCGGAGAGCTGGGCAGGAAACACCACAGTGAGTGACATCATCAGAGGCGGAACTCAGGGGGGAAAGTGACTGAAGTCCGCAGGAAGCAGAGGGAAGACAGTAGGATTTTAGGGCAAGAAGGAGACCCAGGAACAAGAGAAAAGTGGGGAGGGTACTCCTGGAGGAGGGCCCAGTGGGTGAGCGGTGGGGTGTGTGGCAGGGGCAGGGGAAGGAAGAGCACTTCCAGGGCTCAGCTGAGCCTCAAGAGCCAGGCTGGAGGGCACTGGGGAGCTATAGAAAGTGGTTGAGTGGGGCAGGTGGGGGAAGACCCTCTAGTGAGAGTGAAGAGGAGAAAGGAGGCAGGGAGACAGGAAGGGGGCAGTGAAAGGAGGCAGGAGTAGGAGACACAGGGCCTGAGCTGGAGTCAGGGCTGGGAGATGTGGAGCGGGGGAGGTCTCTGACTCGGGAACAGGGAAGGGGTGGTGACTGGGGCTCATACAGAGCCCAGTGTCAGACCCGCTGAAGTCCAGATGCCCAGAGTATGTTCAGTAATGGTGAGAACCATGAGGTGGGCGCGCCTGTTTTGTAATTAAAGTTTTATTGGCACAAGGCCACTCGATGCGGCCATCTACTGCCTCTGGCTTCGATGGCAGAGCTGAGTCCTTGCAAGAGATCGGCCAGCCCGCAATGCTGGGAATATTTACTATCTGGCCCTTTACAGAAAAAGTGCCAACCCCTGTGCGAGTGTGAGCTGGGCCCTGTTCCAAGTCCTTCAGCAGCCCTAGGAGGTAGGGAAGTGAGGCTCAGAGAGATTAAGGAGCAGACCTGGCATCACACAGCACCTGAACTGAGCTAGGACTAGAACCCAGGCCCCCTGATGTTTCTGAGTCTTTTTCTTTGTTCTGTTTGGTAGTTTATTTCATTCTTTCCCTGCTAAATGGGTGCATGTTCACTGTAAAAAGGGGGTGCAAAGGCCTGTGGGGGTAAAGGTAGACAGCCCACCATCTGGGGCACATCCTGCCCCATCTTTCTCCAGACTTCATCCAAGCCTGTTTCATTTGTTTTTGTCATTCAGTCGCTCAGTTGCGTCTGATTTTTTGTGACCCCCATGAACTGCAGCATGCCAGGCTGTCCTTCACCATCTCCCAGAGCTTGTTCAAGCTCATGTCCATTGAGTTGGTGATGTCATCCAACCATCTCATTCTCTGTTGCCCCCTTCTCCTCCTGCTCTCAGTCTTTTCCAGTGAGTCAGCTGTTTTCATCAGGTGGCCAAAGTACTGGAAAGCTTCAGCATCAGTCCTTCAAATGAATATTCAGGGTTGATTTCCTTTAGGATGGACTGGGTTGATCTCCTTGCTGTCCAAGGGACTCTCAAGAGTCTTCTCCAGTACCACAGTTCCTTTACACAGCCATTTACGGAGCACCACTGAGCAGAATTGTTTTACAAAAGCCGTAAGTACTTCAAAAGAACCTCCCTCTCTGCTCCCCCTCAACTGCCCTAGAGTAAATGGGTTCAGAGCCTGACGGCTAGTGTCCTAAGAAAAGTCTGCCTCCCTCCTGGTCCATGGGGTCCACATGAATGGAGGACCCAAGATAGACCACAGGGAACAGAGGGGAGGGCAGGGGACAGAATTGGCTCTTTCAGCTGCCGTCACCTGCTCCCCCTGGGGTGCACCCCCACCCAGCATGGGCCAGGCCTCCCCCTTGGTGATCCAGCTGTCTGGCCAGTGTTTCCTTCTTGTCCCCCAGGCCCCGTTCATGTCACATGTCCTTCCAGTAGCACAGGCTGGAGAGGGAACCAATGATGCCTGTCATCCCACATCCCATCCCGTGGCCATCTGCAGCACCACCTTTCAAGATCCCCCACAATCTGCCTGGTTCTCAGCCTGGCCCAGCCTCCACCAGGTCCCTGTTCAGCCACTTCTG
>ML661896.1:7655872-7704850 GCA_007570785.1 Antilocapra americana | reverse complement strand
CTGTCTTTTCACCTTGCTTATAGTTTCCTTTGTTGTGCAAAAGCTTTTAATTTTAATTAGGTCCCATTTGTTTATTCGTGTTTTTATTTCCAATATTCTGGGAGGTGGAACCCTCATCTCTTATGTCTCCTGCATCTGCAGGCAGATTCTTTACTATTAGCACCACCTGGGAAGCCCCAGAATATCTCCTTATTTGTCTCAGATCTGCTAGATGAAGTACAGCTAGCTCCAGTATTATTGCTAGGAAGTTGAAGTCCTAAGAACTTAGCTTTAAGTTCCACAGAAGCAAAGACCAAGGAGTTGTCCTTGTTTAGCCATTAAGTCGTGTCCTACTGTTTGTGACCCCATGGACTGTAGCCCGCCCAGCTCCTCTGTCCCTGGGATTTCCCAGGCAAGAATCCTGGAGTGGGTTGTCATTTCCTTCTCCAATTTTCGTTCTTTATCCTTTAATAAACATTGCCTCCTGCAGGAAGTCCATTTGAAGAATTCCCAGTGCAGGAGGCTTGAGTGGACTGTTGTGCATGCCTCCCTGGAGAGAGAGTTTCCCTGTGTAATCACCTGCGGTCCCTCCGGCAGCGATCCAGTCCTAACCCAAGTGGACACAGTCAATAATAAACCCGGAGATGGTAAAGACACAAAGAAACAGATCTTGAGTCACTCATTTCCTTTGTTGCATGTAACCACCTGGCCTTTTTATTCATGTCTAAAAAGAAAGCGACAAAGCGGTGTGGAACTTTTGCTGGGCAAGTGCTAATGCTAGTTTCGACCTCAACTACTTTGCTGAATTCGAGTAGCTTTAAAATTGCAATGTGTTCTTTCTCTCTTTAAATGGCTCCATCGATCCCTGGTTACATAGTCATTTCCACAAACAAAGTTGCCGTCCAGAGGAGCCGCTGCTGGAAGTCGCCGCTGGTGGGGCTACAGGCCATGCTGTCTGCTAGTGAACCCTGTACTGGCGTCTTTCTCCCCCCACCCCCAACCCACCCCGGGGCAGGCGCCTAGCCCTAGCCAACTGGCCCAGCTACTCCGCAGAGCTCTGAGGCAGAGGAGGCCGGAGACTCAACTTCCTCAATCCATCCCCGCACTGCAGTGAGGCAGAGGGGCCCATCTGGGCCTTACGGGGATCCTTGGGGACTGCAGGTAACACTGGGAGCACTAAATCACTTCTTCCCCGTCTTGCCACCAGGGGGCGCGCGGGCCCCACGCCTCCCTCCTGAGCAGCGACCCGGTCGGCCTCGTGGGAGGGGGCGGTCCTGAGATCCTCCGGCTTCATCACTTGTTGCAGAAGACCTGGCCAGGCCTGGGCTGCCCCAGGCGCTGTTGGTCCCAGGTGTACAGTAGGCGCTCAATAAATAGTCTTTGGAGAAACGCACAAGTGAACCGAAGGGTTAGGGCAGGAGTCCCAAAGGGTGTGGTTCCCAGGGTCAGGGCTGAGTGGGGCTGAAAGGGTACCCATAGATGGGGAAACTGAGGCCCAGAGAGCTGCAGGGCTTGACCAGAGGTCACACACAAGGTCAAGGGTTGAGTCCAGTGAGACCTGCATGTCCTGCACCCCTTGCACACTCCCACCAGCCTGTGCCCCAGAGGAAAACAACCACAGACTACACAGATGAGCAGGTTGTCTCAGATGACGGCATGAGCCACCCCACTCAGGGTGGGGAGGCAGAAGGAGAGGTTTGCTGGTACCCCACAGACACTTCCAATCCACATGACCTAGGCCTACCCTCCTGGTTCTAGAATCTATGAGGAGACCACATCCAGAACACATGAGGACAGGGCACAGGCTAAAGGTGGGGCACTGACCTGCCTACTCTGCTGCAGGGGTTCCCCCCCGCAATGGCCTGAGATGAATCTGTGGCCCCAAGGGGCATGGGGATGGGACTGGGACCTAAGAAACCCCCACTTTCACCTATCAGCTATTTGCTGTCATCAGGGTCCTCCCAGGGTCAGTTATGCTGGAGGGAGTTGGAGGCTGGACCAGGAAGAGAAGGGACAAAGTGCACATGATCACATGTGCACATGGGGTTTGGTGGGGGGTGGGGTGGGGGGTGGGGGCAGGCAGGGAAGGGAGGCAGGGAGCATGATTGTGGATCTGACTACCAGCACATTCCAAAATGGCTGCGGCCAAGTGTGTGTAACTAGGCTTGTAGTTTGTTTGTTTGTTTTTTAAAAACAGCTCTTGTAAAAATTAAAAAGGAATTTAAAAAGGGGTGAACAGCAGGGTTGCCTGGAGGAAAGCCCACCCCACCCTCAAATTGCTGAAGCTGTTAAGATTATCTGTGAACTTCCTGGTAGCAAGGGCAAAGGGGAAAATTGGTATGTTACAGTGCCTGGGTAGGCATGTTTTCTGGGGGTCATGCCTGTTTGTGACACAGTCTCTGAAAACGTGAGAGTGCATGTGTAAGTAGCAGTGTGAAAGGAGAGAGTGTCGGGGATTAAACAGTGATGAACTTCCTGGTAGGCAGGACAAGAGGGAAAACCATTACAACGTCTCTTTAGGCTTGTTTTCCTGGGACCAGGCTTGTGTGTGACAATGTCTCTGAGCACATGAGTGTGAAGCAAGGGGAATAAAAGCAGACACAAAGTCTCTGAGTGTAGAACAGCTATGGGTTTCCTGGCAGCCAAGGTGAGAGAGGAAACCAGAATTAAAAGTCTGTTCAGTGAGTCCTCACCAGTGTGGGTGGACCAGTTGGTGACAGTGGCTCTGAATGTAGGGGTGTCTGAGTGTGATGATGGGAGAGTCATGGAGCTGCAGGTGGAAGACAAACAGTTCCTAGCTCCCTTGAAGCTATGGCAAGAGGAGACATATGCTGACTTTGAGACTAGTCACCCATGTGTGGCCAAGGTCTGGTCAAGGGGCTCAGAGAGGGCAGTGCCGGGCAGCCAGGCGCACGCGGCTGTCCTCGGCAGGGCTCCAGAGCCGGGCGTAGCCAGCATGGGGGAGCAGCAGCCGGTCCTGGGTGCCATCAGGGCTGATGAGGCGCCGGGCAGCCAGCAGGTAGTCCCGATGGAGGGCCAGTGGGGGGCAGGGGCAGCGGCTTGGCGCCCACACATACTCCAGGGCCCGAAGCGGAGAGCGGTTCTTGTAGATGAGCTGCACGCGCACCTCATAGCGGGTCTCCTGGGCCTGGCGGACGCGGCCCAGCAGGCGGGCCCGGAACACTGTGGGTGGGACCATGCTGAGCCCTGCTGGACACTCAGCCCTGGGTCCCAACCATGCACCCATTGCAAGATGACGGAACTGGGGGTCAGGTGGGGCAATGGAGGCTCTTGGGAGCTGTGGTTAGTTGTGGCCTGGGGTCAGGTCAGCTGAGGGATCAATGAGGGGTCAGGAGTCAGATTAGGGCAAAGGATCAGATCAGGGAGTAAAATTAGGGTCAGAAAGGGTCAAGTTGTAGTCAGGTCAAGGAGTGAAGGGTAAAGTTGGACCAGGGTTAGAAGTCAGCAGGACAGGGATCAAGTTCAGGTCAATTGGGGGCCAGGTGAGGGATGAGGTCAGGGATCTCTCACCGAAGTCACTGCCGCAATAGTGGAGCAACCGGTGGGCGCGACCGCGGGTGTCAGGGCAGGGTGGGCAGGGCTCTGCAGGGGCAGGGCGGTCAGGGGTGTGGGCCTTGCCCGTGCTGGCCCCGGACCCAGGCTGTCCCCAGCTCACCTGGGGTGGGGATCGGGGTCCGTGGAGGGATGACAGTGGGGGACTCAAGGGGCTGAGGTTCTACCTCCCGAGGCTGAGGCTGCCGCGGGGACCAGCCCAAGGCCTGAGCCTGTGCCTGGAAGGGGCCATAGCGCTCCCGAGGGAGCCAGAACTCGAATTCAATGCCGGGATTGGGCTCCTGCAGGAGGACCTGGGGCGGGGCGGGGCGGGGCGGGGCGGGGCGGGGCGTGGGGGAGTGTTACACATTAGGGAAAGGCACTCAGACCTGATGGCCGGCCACTCCCCCCACACACACTCTACCCAGCCTTCTCCCTCTGACCTGTAGTCCCCAGGCTTCCCCTCTGACCCCTGCTTCCCCCCCAGATTCTTTGACCCCATCCCCAATGCCCAGCCGCCCTCTCAGAGGCCCACCCCCACCTGCAGGAGCAGGTCTTCGGAGGTGGGCCCGGCGGCGCGCAGTGTCTCCTCCGGCCCTGTAGCGCGGGTGTAGACCACGCGGGTGCCCGCTGCCTCGTAGGTCCCGGCCGGGCTGACCGCCCAGTTCCCGTTGAGCACGTAGCGCCCGTCGCCCCCCATCAGCGCTGCAAGGGAAAGGTCAGCCCGGGCTCGCCGGAAACGGTCTTGCCCACCTCCCCGACCCTGCCATCTCCCTCCCCGCGGGACTCGGGCGGCCAGCGGGGCGCCTCCTCCCTCGGACCCTGCGGTACCCAGGTGGTTCCGGCTCCGGTGGACAGCGCGGATGTGTCTGGCGCCCTCGGGGATCAAGGTCACGTTCCAGTACCCAGCGAAGGCACCTGGGCGGGAGGGAAGTAAGGTGTTGGGGAGCAGCTAGGGTGTATTTGAGGGATGGTTTGAGGGTTGAGTGAGATGCTGCGATGAGGAGATTAGCCAAGGCCCTGGTCCTCCGAAGACCAGTACTGACCGATGGATTGGTGTTACGATTATTACCACCGTTTAAGTGCGGCAGCAAAAGAGTTAAACCCACGTCTGTTCAGGGAAGGGCGGGATAATCTGGAAAAGACCAATCAGAATGACGAGGGAGGGGGGCTGGGCCGGAGACTGTCCAATCAGCGCGGGACATCTTAAAGGGCTCTGGGAGAACTCGAGGACGGGGCAGGCGGTCACCGGCGTCGCGGAACACGCGCTGCACGAAGAGGCACGAGTCGTTGGCGCCGCCGCAGCGGCCGCAGCTGTCTTCGCGAGCGTCGGAGCCCAGCAAACCGTCACAGCCGGCACTCTAAAGGGGTGGGGTGGACACGCGCGCCGTCAGACAGTCCCCGCCAGCCTAGGCCATCAAAGGGGCGGGACCCTGGAAGAAGCCTGAATCAAAAACTAAAAGGATGGAACCTTGGGGGCAGGTCCTCGTGGGAGGAAGCTGGGGATGGAGTCTAGTGATAGATGGGGCAGGGGAGGGCGCGGACTTGATAAGGGGCGGGGCCTAGGGAAGAGGGCAGGATCAGAAACTAAACAAATGGGGTTTGGGGGGCGAGGCCTGGAGGGAAGAGGCGGGGTGGAATTGGGGGGCGGGGCCTTGATGGAAATTAGCGGGGTGGGATGGGGTGGGGCGGGGCCTGGAATGCTCACGAGGCAGCGGCCAGCCACGCAGAGTTCCTGGGCGCCTGGGCTGCAGGGGGTACCGTCCAGCACGCGACCGAAGCTGTGATAGAAGTCGTGTCCCACCGCTAGGCAGTTGAGGTCGCACTGGTTAGGTGCTGGGGATGGGAGAAGTCGGCGGGCATGTAGGGGGATTTATATTTGAATTCCAGCTCCTTCCTTGCCAATCTTTCTCAGGCCGCCATCCCCTTGGGCATATGAGGCTGAGACTCAGCCAAAGCCACACATGGAGGCTGAGGCAGAGCACGGACTGGACCTTAGGCATTCTGCTTCCCCTTCCCTGGGATTGTCCCAGACTCGTATACTGGGCCAGAATATATTCATTCGTTCATTCATTCATTCATGTTAAGTCCTAATACTAGGGAAGCATTATTAACGTCATCTGGAGAAGGAAATGGCAACCCACTCCAGTATTCTTGCCTGGAAAATTCCATGGACAGAAGAGCCTGGCAGGCTACAGTCCATGGAGTTGCAAAAAAGAGTCGGACACGACTGAGCATGCACACACAATATTAACATCATTACTTATTCTTCACTCATTCTTTCATATGTTCATTCCACAAACAGTCATCAAGCACGTTTCCGTTTCCCAGACAATGTTCTAGAACTTACTCAGCACTTGGACCCTGCACCCAGAAGGTACTCAATAAAAAGTATTTATTCAGTGCTGAGTCCTGCATATCCTGAGTATGTTGCTGTCCCTCCCTGGGACTCTGTTTACCCCTCTGTCTGGCAGCAGGGCACAGTGGATAGTCTGATCACACCCACAGGCTCACAATGCTGATTCCTGCTCCCTCACCCCACCCCCACTCAAACTCCCTCCATCTCCCAACTTCCTGAGGCTGGCTGGCAGACCCTGCCTGGAATGGAGCCTAAGCTGGCCCTGGCGGGCCTCTGTGGGGGTGAGATCATGGCAAGTTTCCTCCAATTCTTAGGGTGAAAGGAAAAAAAAAAAACACCCATGAAGTTGACGGTTGGAACTTTCTCCATTCCAGGATTTTCTTATCTGTGTCTATCCGCACCGTGGCGTCTGAAGCTGCCTGTTTCCCTTAAATCTGGAGGCACGCTGCCCTGGGCACACAGTTATATAACTTGCTATTTTCAGTTCAACAACATTTCCTGCTACTGGTATAAGTTTGAGAACTCTTGGCCTCTGGATACAGCTCCCAGTAAATTCTCAGTTTGGTGTTCAATCCTTTGCAAAATAGACCCTTCCTCCTTCTGCCCCTGCTTCACAACTCCCACATGCTTTCTCCACTTCACTTCACCAACTCCTACATATCCTTCAAAGCCCCAGTGCTAATGCCCCCTTCTTGCAACCCTCCAAGTTCCCCTTCCTTCTTAGCAGCCAACTTTTCCTGGCCAGTTTTGAGTTGTTCCCTCTGGACTAACAGGAGGCTGGGCTACTTACCACCATAGAAGGGCACCCATTGGTAGGTCTTCTGGGTGCCTAGGATGGGGTGGCCATTGTAGAGGGCACATTGGAGGTCTCGAAAGGGCATGGCCCCTGGGGGACAGTCCTGGGGACAGAGATGGGTGCAGCAAAAGCTGGGACAGCCCTGAGAGAACCTAGTATGGTGGTAAGCATATTTGGGGGCATGAGCAGGGAAGCAGGGGGGCTTCGGGGAGAACTGAGTTTAAGAAGTGGGTGGGTAGAACATACGGGCAGCTGGCAGAGGCGATACTCATGGGTGTTCCCCCAGCACAGCTCTTCCCTGGGAAACCTATGAGGAACAAGGGGGCCAGACTATTGTCAGCACCTCTGGGAACCCCTTCCCCAAAACCAGCCTGCCAATCAGTCTACCCTCGCCAACCCCACCCACATTCCAGCTGGATCAGTGGGATTAAAAGTCACAGCATGTGTGGGCAGGCCAAGGGTGTGGCCAGGGGCTGGGCTGGGCTGGCAGGAGAGGAGGGGCAGGGACCCCCTCCCACTCCACTGGGCAGCCTCCTCACCGGATACATCTCCGGCTGCGCACCGAGAGCCCTCGCCCACAAGAGCTGGAACAGAGACTCCAGGAACCCCATGGTGTCCACTCACCCGGACCCTACTTGGGGAGAGAGAGTCACAGTCAGCCTGGAGGGGAGGCTGGCTAACCCCATGCCGCAGCTGGTCCCCATCCCTGCTGCCCTTGGGCCTATGTCCCCTTTTACCTGAGCGTTGCCCCCCAAACCACAATTCAGGAAGATCCACAGCAGGAGCAAGAGGTTCCAGAGGGAGCGGGGTCTGAGGGGGCAGAGGGTGCACAGCAGTGGGGGTGCCAGCAGGCCAGGGGTCGAACCCCACCTCTGCCCTGCCTGGCTGTGTGATTTCAGACAGTAACTCAACCTCTCTGAGCTTCCCTTCTCATCTCTGAAAAATGAAGTCATAATAGAGCCCACCTAATAGGAAAGTTTTGAGGAGTCCGTCAGATTAGGTGAGAAAAATGGGAGGCACAGAGCCTGGTATGGAGAAGGAAAACGTAAAAATTATTATTATTGGTTGTTTATTGTCATGATGCACACAGTAGGTGCTTATTTAGTGTCTCATCGCGGAAGGAATCATTCATTCCAGGGATGTACACAGGTCTCTCCAGGGTCCTAGGTCCTTCCCAACTCTTCCCACCATCTTTGCGTCTACCTTCTGGTATGGCCAGGGGCCAGGTGCTCCTCTTTCTCTGGCCTCAGTTTCCCCATCTGTGCAATGGGGACCAGCTCGGTTCTGTTCAGTATTCTATGAGACCTTGCAGAGAGTGTGGCTGGTGGGAGCTGGGGCTGGTGCCCGGCAGAGGCACCCCGTCACAGGCAGGCCCCCAGCCTCCAGGGCTCCCTCAGCTCCCAGATGTGGGACAGCAGGGAGCTTCTGGATGGGGTGAGGGGCAGGGAGGGGTGACCTGGCCCTGGTCCAGTGGGTGCCTCATGGCCTCATGTGCAGAGGATGTGGGATGGAGCGCCCGAGCCGCCTGCAAGAGGGAAATGGGTCGCCAGTAAGGATGACAGAGGGAAGAGGGAGGCAGCTGTGTGGGGGTAGAGGAGGTGGTGGCAGGGAGGCTTTGCCTCCCTAGGCCTCAGTTTCCTCATTTGTCAGGGAAGGATGGAGTCACTTGTCATCCCCACCCTCCACATGACCACAGCACTGGATGAGGAAGGGGGAGGGAAGCGGCCACCTAGTGAGTCCTTTCTCGGGCCAGGGCCATGGCACCCGGCAGCCAGCAGTGCCTAGAGAACATGCAGGATGTTGGAGGCCTTCAGCCTGGAGGTCCTGGCGCTGGGTGGGGGCAGGCTGGCCCATTAGACCCCCGCTGAGCCCCTGTTTCCTTGGCTATCAGGTTCTCCTGGCTCAAAAACACTGAGGAACTGGGGGGAGGGGGGCAACACCGGGGTGGGACCCCTTCTGATTAGAGGCTTGTGATCGCTGCATCTCTGAACCCCAGCCCTGGCTGGCTTAGGTAGCAGGAAAAAGTTTGGCTGGGGAGCAGAGGGAGGGGGAGGGGGCTGGCTCTTCTGATAACTGCTCCCCACTTAGCACTGGCTTATTGCGGCAGGGTGGGGAGTCTAGGTGATGCAACATGAGGGGCCAGAAGGACCACCGTTCCCACTCTCCAGGGTTCCCTACCCGAGGAGCTGGACCCATGCCCAGTGCATTCCTGACAGTGGGTACAATCTCAGGGCTGCCACGCCTCCGGGCCTCAGTTTCCCCAGGAGGAAGTGGGGATGGGCTTCCTCCCACCCTATGGATGGCTGCCTCGCCCCTCCAACCCCAGCTTTGGGTGGGGGAGAAGACGCTGGCCGCGATAGTGGGGGGATAGAAAGAGGGACTTACCGGCTACGCAGAGCCCAAGCGGCTTGTCCTGGCTCCCCGGGCGGCCCCTGGGCGAGCGGAAGCGGCGGGGCCCGCGAGGAGGGGCGGGGGGAGCCCGGCGCGGCCCCTCCCACCCAGCCTCCCAGGGCGCGCCCCGGCCGGGGTCCGGAGGGGCGGCGGCGCCGTGCGCCCCCGCGCGGCCGTTACGCGCCTGGGCACCGATCTGCGGCAGGGGACTGCCCTGCACGAGCGGCGGCCGCCCCCCACCCCGGGACTGCGGCCTGGTGTCCGACAGTCCGCGTCCCGGTGACCTTGGGAAGCCCAGGGCGGGGGAGCCACGCGGGGACTGACCCCCACCTCGGGGCTGCTATTCCGGGCGCCGCGCTCAGGGCCCGGGAATGTGCGCACACCGAGGGCGCCCTGCTGCGGCTCCTTGAGGGTGCTGTCCTCTCTCCACCGACGCCCAGATCGCGTCGCCCCTAAGGTTCCTTTTCGCGGCCACTACCCCTCCCCAAATCCCTCTCCCTACCCCTCACTCAAGGTCACTCGGGGTTCCGGTTGCGGGGTTCCCGCTCCAGGTCCCGACCACCCCCAGCGCAGGGCCCCAGAGCACTGGGGAGAAGCTCAGCCCCAGGGGCCGGGCGTGGGGGGCGGAGAGCCCCTTCCCAGCCTGTCGCATTCCCGGGCGCTGCTGTCACCAGAGGACGCGCCCCACCCCGCCGCCCGCCCTCCTTGCACGGCCCCGGGAGGCGAGCTGCGGCTTCGATGGTCTAGGAGGTCCCCCTCTCCTGTGGCAGCGGCCCCGCCTTCCTCGACCTCAGGTTCCCCAGACAGGTAATGGGGCTCGCGGGGACCTGTCTCCACCGTGACACTTTGTGCCAACCGGCAAGGACAGAGTTACCCCAGGGCTCCCCACCATTACACCTTTTCCTGGTTTGGCATCTGCGTATCCTTCATCTCCCGCCCTGGCAGGGACGCCACAGGCGCCCTCCACTCGCCCCCTCCCCTTGGCTCCTCCTCGTTGCCCCGGGATGCCCCCTGGCGAGCGGCTTGAGGAGACTGTCTCATCAAGTGGAAGAAGGGAGGATGGCCCTTCTTCTTCGTGGGCTCGGCCCCGGGCTCAGCTTGAGTGCCGCCTTCTCCCGGGAGCCCACTGTGGGGTCTCCCAGCCCAGACCGCAGGGAGGGTGCATTGCAGGCCCCGCTCTGTTCTCCAGCCTGGAGCAGCTCTAAGCAGGGCTGTCCAATGCCATTCATTTGTCCAGAACTTATTGAGCACACCAGTGTGCCACTGTGGGCTTCCTGGGTGGTTCAGCGGTAAAGAATCTGCCTGCAATACAGGAGACTCTGGTTGGATCCCTGGGTTGCAAAGAGTCCCTGGGAGGAGGGCATGGCAAACCCATTCTAGTATTCTTGTCTGGAGAATCCCATGGACAGAAGAGTCTGGAGGGCTATAGTCCATGGGGTCAAAAAGAGTCGGACACGACTGAAGACTGAGCACACACATGTGCCACTGTGCCTGGAAACAACCCCACCAATTAGGCCAGTGAGGTAGGCATACCCCAGAAGGGTATAAGGCCACCTTCTGACCTAGAGGCTCTGAAAAAATAGCCCAAGCCCACTGCAGATGGGGTTGGGGGTCAGGAAGGCCCTTCCCCAGAAGGTGATTGCAACAGGGAGGTAGCGGAAGGGCACCTGGAACAGCACATGCAAAGGTCCTGAGGCTGGAATAGAGAATAAGGGACCATAGGGAAGTTGGTGTGGTTGGAGCAAATAGCCAGGGTTGGGGTGGAGATGGGGTCAGAGAGGGGTGGAGGGGGAGTGGCAGCCATGGGAGGTGGGGGGCGCTCTGGTTTGGGAACACTTGCCTCTGGCATTCTGGGGGCAGGAGGGGGCTCCAGAAAACAGTGGGGAGGCAGTGGCAGGCACGGTGACGGCAAGGGCTGGGGTGGGGGAGGGGACAGCACTGGGTGGTTCCCAGCAGTCTGGGAGTGGAGTCTGCAGGGTGTGTGACAGATCCCAGGGGGATTGGATGAGAGGAGGCAGGCATGAGCCTGGCCTGAGCAACCAGGGAGGGGAGGCACCCTTTTCCCGGGGGTGGGGGACAAGTTCAGAGGTCACCTGGGGATGGGTCTAGGCGTGAGGCACAGAGAGGCTGGGAGTCTTGGGGCCACATCTGGCCAGAGATGGATACGTGGGCATCCACTGCACACAGTGGTGGTGAGAGTGGTGGATGAGGTCACAGAGTGTGCGTTTGGACAGAACGAAGACTGGGGTCCCCTCAGGTCTCCAGACAATGGGTGCCCAGGAGGCAGGAGTAACCTGTGTGGGTGAGGTAAGGACGGAGCTGGACCAATGGCTGGTGGATCAGCATCAATGGAGGCAGTGACCTTGACAAGGCTGAACCTGGTGGGTTAGGGCTCGAGAGGATGACAGGAGGAGGAGGGTGATGGTGAGGGCAGGTACCCTCCACAGAGCACCTACTGTGTGCGAAGCTGGGACCTGGGGCCTGGGCGGTGTCAGAAAGAAATCAGGCTTAACCAGGAGCGCCACCAAGTGGACAAGTTCATCCACCTCCCATGTGCCTCAGGCCCCAAGCCCCAGGGTGTGGAGACAGTGTGCCTGCTGGAAGGTATACAGAAGGCTGCTTCGAGGACTGCATATTCCAAGCATTGTGCTCAGCAGAGTGCATACCGCAGGCACTGTGTCCTGCAGGGAGTATATACAGCAGGCTTTAGGCTTTAGAAGCAATATACACAGCAGTCCCTGCATTCTAGAGACACCGCATCCAGCAGGCCCTTTGCCCTGCAGGGAGCATATACAGTAGATACTGCAACCTGCAAGGATTGCATTTAGTAGACACTGAACGTCCAGAGGAGTGTATGCAACAGTCCAGGTACCCTCCAAAAAATGTATATAAAAGTCACTGCACACTGCAGGAGTGCACACAGCAGGTACTGAGTACAGTGTCTATGGCAGACATTGTACTCTTCAGTGAATACATACAGCAGGAACTGAGTGCTGTAGAAAGAGCATACAGCAGCCCCTGTGACCTGCAAGGACAACACACAGTACTTACTAGGTTCTTCAGGGAGCGTATACAGTAAGCCTGTGCCTGGCATGGGGACACAAGCGCTTGAGGGATGGCGAGATACAATTGGGGTGAAGGTGTGGAGTCCTGTGCCTGATTGTGCCCCCCAGCCTTTGCTGTCCCCCAGGTTTCCAGCCTCGTATCCCTAGCCAGGATGAAACTCATCTGGATTCAGCTGATTCCCGGAGGAGAAGGCTGAGTGCTCAGCTTACAACACCTGCTGCAGGTGGAGGGGTGGGTATGAGGTTTGGAGGCTCCAGGTGCGGTAGTATCTCACCACCCCCGACTCATGCACTGGCCTGGACCTAGGCCCAGGGGTTATGGGGTCCCCCAGCACTGAACTCTACCCTGAACCCTATCCTTGAAGCTGGGCTTGGACAGAATCAGGCCTAGTCAACATGGGTCCTGACAGATGTGGATCAGCCAGGCTCCCTCTGTGGCCTCACAACCTTGAACTTCCTGAACTCCCTCCCCAACCCTCGGCAGCCTCCCTCAGGCCTGGCCACGTGGTCCACAGGACCCTCCAGCCTCCTGTGTAGACTAGGTGGGAGGGGTCCTGTCACCCTGCCCCAGAACTTGGGTCTCTGAAGCTGCCCAGCTGTTCCTGGCCCTGAGTGGAGCAGGATCAGGGCCCCACCATGGCGAGGGCGGCCCATGTGAGCTGAGATGGTACTGCTTCTCTGCCCCAGGGAGATGCCAACAGAGGCCAGAAGCAGAAAGGGCTGGATTTCTGAGACAGTTGTTTGAGTCCCTGGATAAAGCCACACCTGAAGCCATCCATTATGTTTCACTTGAGCAATTTTGAGTTTCTGTGACTTCTCATCAAGGGGTCCCCACTAATAGAGAATTCCATCACCTTCACCCCCACAGACAAGTCCTATTTCTTAGGTCACTGATCCTGTGATGGAGTAGTTCACATCTACAGGTCACCACTGCCTTGAAGGCCTCCATATCTGATGTGACACCTCCCCATGGCCCCCATGAGAGAAATCTTCACCCTATCTCATGGATCAGGACTCTGGGGAGCAGAAGGGAACAGTCACATACAGCAAGACTTGGAGGGCATGAGGTGACTTCACACTCGTATCTGAATGGGTGTCCTGAGCTTCTTTTTTAAATTTAATTCTTCTTCTTCTTTTTTTAACACAAACTATTTTCTTGACATGTACACACTGCTTTATTTATTTTTGGCTGCAGTGCATCTTTGTTGCTGCACGTGGGCTTTCTCTAGTTGGGGAGAGCGGGGGCTACTCTCCAGTTGAGGTGCATAGGTTTCTCATTACACTAGCTTCTCTTTTTGCAGAGCACGGGCTCTAGGCGCACAGGCTTCAGTAGTTGTGGCACGTGGGCTCAAGTGCTCTGAGTCATGAGAAATCTTCTCAGACCAGGGGTCAAACCCTTGTCCCTTGCATTGGCAGGTGGATTCTTATCCACTGTGCCACCAAGGAAGTCCCTAATTTAATTTTTAATTTTGGCTGCACTGCAAAGCATGCAAGATCTTAGTTCTCAGAACCCGGGCCCCCTGCAGTGGAAGCCTGGATTCATTGTTTGTTTGTTTTTAAAATTTATTTTATTTTTAATTGAAGGATAATTGCTTTACAATATTGTGTTTATTTCGGCCATACATCAACATGAATCAGCCGTAGTATACATATGTCCCCTCCCTCTTGACATATGCTCCCTCCCACCCCTCCTACCCCTTCCCACCCCTCTGGGTTGTCACAGAGCCTGGGGTTGAGCTCCCTGAGTCATACAGGAAGCCTTGAGTCTTAATCACTGGATCACCAGGGGAGTTTCTCCTGAGCTCCTTTTGAGGCAGGGGGGTAGGGAGACACTCTTGAGCCGGGAGATGCTGGAGACAGGACCTGGAGAATGAGGGGGAACTGAACAGAGGAGAGTGTGAGGGAGAGGTGTTGCTGGCTGACAGAACAGCACGTGCAAAGGCTGAGGAGCCAGAGGAGCTAGGTGAGGACCAGGCCCGCTGAGGAGGCCTGTGTAACGGGGTGAACAGGAAGCCAGGAGGTGGGGGGCAGGGACCTCACAGTGCCTGGGGGCTAGGAGCATGGGAAAGTTACACAGAAACAGCAAGAAGCGTTAGGTGAGAAAGTTAGAAAAGTTATGCAGGATCCAATGGCAGTTACATAGAAGGAGAAGTATTGTTAGCATTACCTCAGACAGGAAAGGGATAGGAATAAACCCCCATGGTTACCCACGATGTTCTGGGTGTGGAGGTTAGAGGTGACTCTGAGTTACTTACTGTGTTTGAGGTTTTAATTTTCTTGTCACATTTTAATTATTTTTTAAAGGGAACTTTAACAAAATTTTGGCCATGCTATGCCAATTATGGAATCTTATTAACCTGACCAGGGATTGAACCTGCAGCCCCTGCAGTGAAAGCACAGAGTCCTAACCAATGGACTGCCAGGGAAGTCCCTAAAGAGAAATTTTATTTTGGAATAATTTTAGATTTACAGAAAGTTACAAAAAATATTACAATCAGTTTTGTCTATCCTTTATCATCAGTAGTATAATCCCCACCCCACCCCTTAGGATGTCCACATCCTGGTCTTGGAGCCTGTGATCATGTAACAGGGCAGAGGGGACCCTGCAGGTGGGATTAATGCCCCTGAGATGGGGATGACCCTGGATTCCCCAGAGGGCCCAGTGTCATCACAGGGTCCTTATAAGAGGGAGGAGGAGGGTCAGAGGCAGAGAGACAGCACTGTTGGCTGTGAGGATGGAGGGAGGGGCCACGAGCCAGGGATGCAGTGCCTCTAGAAGCTGGAAAAGGGGAGAGCAAGTGCTCCCCGGGAGCCTCCAGAGAGACCAGCCCTGCCCACGCCTGGATTTTAGCTGAGCTCCAGAACATGAGATAATATATGTGTGCTTTCTTTTATATTTATTTATTTATGTATGTGTGGCTGTGCTCAGTTTTCCTTGATGCTCAGGCTTTTCTCTAGTTGCGGCGAGTGGGAGCTTCTCTCTAGTGGTGGTGTGTGGACTTCTCATTGCAGGGGCTTCTCTCGGTGCAGAGCACAGACTGTAGGACGCTCGGACCTCACTAGTTGCAGTTCCCAGGCTCTAGAGCACAGGCTCAACAGTTGTGGTGCGCTGGGCCCCGTCGCTCTGTAGTACGTGGGCTCTTCCTGGACCAGGGATCAAACCCATGTATCCTGCATTGGCAGGCAGATTCTTTACCACTGAGCCACCAGTGAAGCCCCCTGTGTGCTTTCTTAAGCCAACAAGTTTGTAGCTCATTACAACAGCCACAGGAAACAATGACTACTGTGATGTCTAAGGAAGTGACATTGGTATATCACCATTTCTAATTAATAATATTAGTAATTACTATAACAACTAACTAAACTCCAAATGTTATTTGGATTCCTTCTATTTTTTTTTTCCAACTAATTTTTCTGTTCGAGGATCGCATCCAGGAGCCCACATGACACTGAGCTGTTTCTCTCATAATTGCTCAAAAGGCCCAAGCAGACAAAATATGAATTATTTCTGTGGAAATCTGGCTGCTTCTGATGCTCACACAGCACTCTGCTCGCAGCCAGAGTTGATCAATGTCCCCGAACAGAGGTTGAGACGGCATCCAGCGGAGGGATATGGTGAGAAGAGCGTCCACCTGGGGTGAGCAGCACCCACTCGGGACCCTGAGGGTGCCCACCCAGCAGGTGGAGTTGGGGCAGCTAGGGGGAAGGTCTGAACTCGCCCAAGGCCTCCCCAGGGAGTAGATCAACACCTGCAGGGAACACAGCAAGGAAACACACAATCTGCTTCTACCATGGAGCCCCTGGTCCTTGGGGGAGAACCCAGCAAACCAGCAAGGAAACAGCATGATTTCAGGTGGTTTGGGAACTATAGAGGGGCTCTTGGGGTGTGGGGGGGCCTTGCCTAGAACTCAGAAGATGAGGAGCTACTGGATGAAGACCAAGGGTCAAGGAGAGCTTTGGGCTGAGAGAATGGTGTGTGTGAAGGCTGAGCTTGGTGTGGGGTCTCAGACCAACAGAGAGGGCAGTGTAGCTGGACCAGGGTGTGTGTGTGGGAGAGCCATGTGGGCCCACTAGCAGGCTTTTAGATGTGATCCAATTTAGTTCTAGAAGACTTCTTATTGTCAGGAAGAGGCTGGACTATCCTCTGAGTCTAACTCTCAGCCAGCCCCTGGTTTTGTGAGCCTCAGATGGCCCAGACATATTGTGTCCCCTGACCTGGCTGTGGCTATCCTTACTGCTCCTGACCCAGGGCCCTGGCTGGTCCTGAGCATCATGCCAGGGAGCCCCCACTGGTGTCTACAGCCCCATCTCCTCCTCTGGATATCCCCTCTCTTACCTTGTCCACTCCCCAACTCTGGCTGTGGACATGTGTCTTAGTGTCACAGGTCAAAGGGGAGAGGTTGGAATGACTGAGTCCAGGCTCTGCTTTGCCCTGGGGTAGGCAGTGAGCCCCTCAGAGACTCCCACCAACACCCTTTCTGTCCCAGCATCACTTTATCACTCCAAGCTGCAGTCAGACCACATGTGAGAGACATTCCAAGTTGCATGCACAGACAATGAGCATCCAGGGTGGAGGCCCCAGTGAGGGGCTGAGGCCAGGGGTCCACACACTCCCTATCCTCCCCATGGACAGGCAGTTCTGGGGAACCATCTACCCCGTTCCTCAAGGGCCCATAGTGGCTTCCAAGTCCTGCACTGACTCATCCTCCTGGGCCCCTCGCTCCTGCTCTTCAAATTAACTCACTGCACTAAACCCTTGCTTCAGGCTCTACTTTTGGCAGAGGCCAGACTGAGACCGGAGGAGAGACAAGCTGCCCACGTCAGTCTCCTGCTGGCCTGGACCATGCCAGAAAGAGGGAGTAGACAAAGGGTATGGGGGCCTCTGAACTGAGCCGCAGGCTCCAGGAGAACAAATAGGGGCCTCAAAGGAGAACCAGAAAGATGGGGTGAGAAAGGGGAGAAAAGCCTACAGAGAGGTGTCTGGAGGACGTGAGAGGACGGAGCTTTTAGAAGGAGCCAATGAAAGTGGGCTCTGGGAATCTGGGAGAGACAAGGATGAGGTCTGTTCCTGTGGACAGACATGGCACCTAGCCCCCACCACCCTGCCAGCTAGGCCAGTCTCAAGGCAGCAGGCACTGCAGTCATGGGGTCCCCTCCTGCCTGCTCTGCTCATGGGGCCTGTCCCTGGAGACCTGCAAGGTCTGGCTGAGGGCTCCCAAGTACAGACAAGCAGGAAGAGGGGAGTCCACTGCACTTCAAAGTCCAGGAGACAGGAGGCTAGAGAGGGACCTAGGAGCCAGGCTGAGTTATGCCTATGCCTGTCCACCTGCTCCCGCTCTGGTTCTGGAAGGAAGGAGTCACACCACTGTGGGCCCCAAAGCCGACCCAGCCCACCCTTGAGGAAAGCCTCCCTAGCCCAGTCTCAGTGCTGTCTCAGCAGCCGCCCCCTCCACCTGCGGCAGGTATTATATTTTGAGCAAGGCTCTGTGGCGCTTCTCCCAGGAAATCTGCTGAGTCTGAGGAGTTATCTTAGGTCAGAGAAAGTACAGACTGGAGACAAACTAAGCCTGTGGCCTGGAGCGAGAGTGCTCAGGGGGCTGTGTGGCCAGCTGGGGGCCCCAGCCCACAACTCGTCAGCCTCCTGAGCCCCAGGCAGGTGTCAGCATGGGAGGTTCAGGCTGCCCCACTGAGCCCTCTACCCCAACACTGGCCCCTTTGCAAAACTACAATTCTGAGCTTGCCACACATATAAGGCTTCAGTTTGCTCATCAGTAAAATATGGGTCTTAGCCCCTAAGGCTGAGGGCTTCTTGGGATGTGGTATCTAATATGGTTTTCACTTTTGATTGTGGCAAAAATATACATCACACAAAATTCACCATCATCACCATTTTTGAGAGCACAGCTCAGTGGCATTAAACACACTCACACTGTTGTGTAGCCAGCCCCACCATCATCTCCAGAACTTTCTCATCTTCTCAAATGGAAACTGTGACCCCATGAAAAACTGACTCCCCGTCTCCTCCCCTAACCCCTGGCCCCACCATCTGCTTCCTGTCTCTGTGGATCTGACTCCTCCAGGGACCTTCCATGAGTGGGATCAGACAGTGTGTGTGTCCTTCTGGGTCTGGCTTCTTTCACTGAGCATCGTGTCCTCAAAGATCACCCATATTGGTGGCTCAGACGGTAAAGCATCTGCCTCCAATTTGGGAGACCTGGGTTCGATCCCTGGGCTGGGAAGATCCCCTGGAGAAGGAAGTGGCAATCCACTCCAGTACTCTTGCCTGGAAAATTCCATGGACTGAGGAGTCTGGTAGGCTACAGTCCATGGGGTCCCAAAGAGTTGGACACGACTGAATGACTTCACTTTCATTATATCAAGCATCAGGATTTCCTTCCTTTTTAAGGCTGAATAATATTCCCCTGTGGGCTTGGAGCACGATATGTTTATCCATCACCTTTTGATGGACACCCACGCTATTTCCACCTTTTGGCTGTTGTGAATATGGCTGCTATGAGGATCTAAGTTTTTCCTTTTATGATAAAGTTTTCCATCTAGAGTGCTGGGGGAGGGCATCCCTGCTCGAAGGGGTGCAGGCTGAGGATGGAAAGTCTCCCCAGTCCGGTGGAGGAGGCTTAGCCAGGAAAACAGCAGGCTGCCGGGCGACTGGGGCAGAGTTGCTGTCTGCAGAGGGTGTCAGCTGACAACCCTGCTGGGAGGCACTGGGCCAGGAACTTGGGATTTCTTTCCCCCAGGAGACTTCTAGGGGTCCAATGGGCTCAGCTGCCTGCCCCAGTGTGAGAACTCTTCCTCTGCTCCTGGGGCCACCAGGGAAGGATCAGGGGGTAGTATTGGGGGGGTCAGGGGCTCCGGATCCCCCAACCTGCACTCCAGGCTGAGCATAGCCACATCCAGCAACTGGCTCACATATGCCTTCCTGAGCCTCGGTTTCCTCATCTGTAACATGGGGCTAAGAACAGCCCCAGCCTCTGGGATGAGCCACTGTCTGGTAGGGGTCTGGGTTTCTGACGCTGGCCTCCAGAACTTGCCCAGATCCTGAATCTGGTTAAGTCTGGGTGATCTCCTGTCCACACATTCCTGAGGCCTAGGCAAGTCTGTCTTGGGCACAGAGAGCCCAGTACAAGCTCCACACCCTAGTAAGTGCTGGACAAATACCTGAATTAGCAGGTGGCAGAGGTGAAGCCCTGAGAGTGACCTGGATTCCTGCCTACCCATGTAGATTCCAGGGCGACAGTGATGTGACAGCTCAGACCCATGGGCCCCCCAGCTGCCTTCCTCCGGTCACACTGCACCTGATTCTCATTAGCAAGGGACTCGGGCTCCCCAGCCACAGTCAGCTGGGCCCCCCAACACTGGCCTGGAATCCTTGACCCTGGCACTGAAGCCAACCCCCTGCAAAGGTGCCAGAGGCTGGCTCCCATCAAATGCACTGGGGCCCCCTTAGAGTCCCCCATGCCCTGGGCACCCCCATTTGACATGCCAGGTGGACATCTGACCACACAGAAGGTGCTTCCTATCCCGGATGGCTTGGCTGGGCCGGACTCTGAAATCTGGTCTCTGGAAAATTCCAAGGCCTACTTCCAGCCACACGGAGCCCTCCTAACCCCTCCCCATTCATTGTGTTATGTAACGTATGGGTATTAATTCTGAAGCATCTGGAGGCAGCTGCCTGGATTCAAACCCAGCATTGCCCCTTCCTGGCTGGGGAAGTGAGTTCACCTCCCTGGGCCTCGGTGTGTTCATCTGTGAAATGGGGACAAGGCCAGTACCCAGGTCTCAGGATCAGTGAAAGGGTGACATGAGACAGTGAAAGTGTGAGGCACAGCTCAGAGGTGCCACCATAGTTCCACGGGGCCCAAGCCTGCCCTCTTGTTGTCTATCCGCCTGCCTCTCCATGGCTGTCCAAGCCAGAGTCAGGAGTCACCACCCCTAGTGCCTCTCCTTCAGTCCCCAAATCCTGCTCCTCATGCCTAGTGTCCATTATGCACAGCAGCTTCCTAGCAGTGCCTCTCTGGGCAGCACTGCCCTCCCCAGCAGCCCCAGTCCCAGGGATATTAGGCTTATTCCCCTTTCTCTCTTTTCCTCTGAACCCTGCTGTGGCTCCCCAGGGCCAAGATGATCAAGCTTCACACTGTCGTACAGGTGGGCCCCAGGGATTCACCTATTTGCAGTAGTCCCACGTGTGTATTCAGAACGACTAGACTCAGACCTCAAGCGCACCTTGCCGGGAGCCCCGCCAAGCCCTCATTCCCACCCACCCTTTTGAGGCCCCGAGAGAATGAAACAAACCTTCTGACCTTAGTTTCCTGCTCAGAGAAATGGGCACGTGGACAATTCACAGCTTGACGGGAGGCGTAGGATCAGAGAAGCCAGTGAGCTGAGCGCGCGCGACTGGCGCGGGGTTTACGTGCAGGATGCCAGCGCCGCTCTGGTCCCTGGAACTCCCGCCAGCCCGGCGTCCCCGCATGCCCAAGAGTCCCCACGCGCCTGCCCCCTCCCGCACGGGCCGCCCGGAGCGTCTGGACTCCACCCCTCCCCCCTCGGCCAATAAGAGACGCCCCAGTAGCGCGCGGCCCCCGGAGCAGCTCTGTGCACGGTGGTCTCGCCCGAGGCTGCGCCAGTGCGCCAGCCAGGCCCCCGGGAGGGATGGATCCCGGGCGGCGGCGGCGGCGGCGGGGCAGTTGCTGCCCGCTGGTCTCCGTCTTCCTGCGCGACCCGAGCTCGGGACGCGTGTACAGGCGCGGGAAGCTGATCGGCAAGGTGGGGACTCCAGCACTCCAAGTCCGCGGCGAGGGGGGCCGGCCGGAGCGGGGGTCCCAGCCTGGCGGAGTGCAAGCGAGATCTCGACCCGCAGATGAACCATTGTGCGCCCTGGCTTTTATCTCTGAGTGTCCGCGTGTCTGCGGGAGTTGGAGGCTGGCGCGGGGCTGGCGTGGGTGGACACCCGGGTGTGCGATGTACTCGCTGTGCGACGCAGGTTGTGTGGCGGGAACCGTTGTTGGGCGTACAGTGCTGTATCATGGGTTGTGTGTCCAGGGTATAGGTGTGTTGTGTGTTTCGGAGCCTTGGTGCGGACTCAGACTCTTGTTTTGTTGTCCCTGTGCGTGTGTGTCTGCGTGTGTCATAGGTCTGTGCTTTCTGCGTGCGCGCGTTGTAGCGTATGTCCGGGTACTGTGTTGGGCTTCTGTGGACTTTGCGTGTCCAGGTATGGAGGCGTCTGTGATGTATCTGTGTGCCTTCGTTTTCTTCTGTGTTGTGTTGCTGGGGATCCAGGTAGGAAGGTGTGAGCTGTGTGTGTGTGTGAGGAGGCCTGGCCATTTGTCCTCACACCTGTATGCGCCCAGCTTGACTCTCCTGCCCTGCAGGGCGCCTTCAGCCGCTGCTACAAGCTGACAGACATGTCCACCAGCGCTGTGTTCGCGCTCAAAGTGGTGCCTCGCGGAGGGGGCGGAGCTGCACGGCTCCATGCCCGCGGCAAGGTACTCTCTGCGCGTCAGTGTCCAGGGGCCCCAGGACGGAAGCGGGTCCCCAGAGAGGTCCCTGCCCTGGGGTGGGGAGCTCGCCTGTGGGGGCGTGAATGCCTCGGGTGTGGGCGCCTGCCGGCTGTATACACATGGTGCCCTGCCTGCAGGTGGAACGCGAGATCGCTCTACACAGCCGCCTGAGACATCGCAATATCGTGGCCTTCCACGGCCACTTCGCTGACCGGGATCACGTATACATGGTGTTGGAATACTGCAGTCGCCAGGTGCGGGGGCGGAGTGAGAGGGAGGCATGTCCCCTCCCACCCGTGTCTGCTGAGCTCATCTGTGTCCCCACACCCTTGTCTGGCTCTCCTTACCTGTTTTAACCTGAGACCACACCAGGCCCATCTGTGCACCCCTGCCCACCCAAAGGCTCTCTTGACCCACCTAGTCACATCTTTGCCCACCTATGCCTCTCCTGTACTCAGCCAGGCCCCACTTGCCCACACCTGTCTCCAACTGGGCAGCCCTGCCCCCTTCCCTAGGTTCAGGGCTCCCAGGGCCACTCCCATGGTGCAGCCCAGAGCCCGGATGTCTGACTGGCAGGAATGCCTGTTCCTGGACCCAACTGAACTTAGCTGCACCTTCACAGACCCCTTGAACTCAGCCCACTTAAATACACCTAAGCTCACCTGTGCCCAGCCTGTACCCACCTTGCGTTCATCTTTGCCCTACAAGATCATTGTGGCCCCTCCGTCCACTGAACTCCTATGCTCATCTTCGGTCTCAGAGCTCACCTCTGCCCATGCCACAATCAGCCGCGTCCACCTGGGCCTGGCTGAATTTTCCTTTGTCTTCTTGGGCCCCTGGAACTCACCTGTGTCTCCTCGATGGTGGTGTGGCACCTGTCGGGGCCTGCAGTCGCTGGCCCACGTGCTGCAGGCACGGCAGACACTGACGGAGCCCGAGGTGCGCTACTATCTTCGAGGCGTGGTCAGCGGCCTGAGCTACCTGCACCAGCGGCGCATCATCCACCGGGACCTGAAGCTCAGTACGGCCGGAGCTGGGCTTTGGGGCGGGGTGAGGGCGGGGCTTCCATTCAAGCCACGCTCCTCCCTCACCGCCTGCTGTGTTCCCCTCCACAAGGTAACTTCTTCCTAAACAAGAACATGGAGGTGAAGATCGGAGACCTGGGGCTGGCCACCAGGATGGGGCCAGGGGGCCGCTGCCACAGGTGACTGCAAGCTCTGAGAGGGCTCTCTGGGTGGGTGCAGATGGGCCTGGTCTTGTGTGGGGGCCCCCAGTATTCCTGAGCCCCCGTTATGCCCCCAGAGTGCTCTGCGGGACCCCAAACTTCCTGGCTCCGGAGGTAGTGTCCAGAAACGGACATTCCTGCCAGTCAGACATCTGGGCTCTGGGCTGCATCATGTAAGTCGCCCTGGGAGCCCCAGGCCTGGGGACAGGGATGCCTAGGTGGGGACAGGCACTGGGTAAGGTGCCTTACCTTACACTGGTAAGGACAGGTGTAAGCTTATATGGAGGAGGTTGAGTGTGGGGACAGGCAGGTATGAGCAAACATAGGAGCTCAGTGTGTGCAGCTGGGGGGCAGGCAGGAGCAGGCACCTGCCATCACTCGAGCCTACAGGTATGAATAGGGATACAGGAGGGTGTATGTGCAGCAGAGGATGGGTTTGAACATGCCCAGAGCTGTGGACAGGAGTGTGCAGGTGTTCGATACACAGGCAGATCAGGACATTTGTACAGACATGAGGCATATGCAGGATTGGAACAGGTGCGAACAAGCATAAATTAAAACTGGAAAGATCTATACAGGTGTCCAGGTGTAACCCAGGTGCAGGCAGGTGTACAAACAGATGCTGGTGTCTTCTGTGCAGACAAGAATGACTAGGTGAGAGTGGACACAGGGCAGTTGTGAGAAAATGGGTGTGAAGCAGGAATGGTGGGGATTGAGGGTAGGTGTGCACAGGTAGGTGTGAACCAACCCTGGATGCCCAGAATAGATCCAAGCAGGTGCCCTGTTTCCTGCCCCCAACCCGGCCAGGTACATGGTGCTGACCGGCGTCCCTCCGTTTGTGGTGGCTCCCCTGTCGGAGATGTACCAGAACATCCGAGATGGCCGCTACCCTGAGCCTGCACACCTGTCTGCCAATGCACGCCGCCTCATTGCCCGCCTGCTGGCCCCCAACCCAGCTGAGCGGCCCAGCCTGGACCACCTGCTACAGGATGACTTTTTCACGCAGGTGTGGGGTGTCAGTGGGATGGGGCGGCCCCTCTCTGGGGTGTCTTAACAGCCCCAGGTGAGGGTCAGGACCCCCTGGTAGCACAGGTACTCAGGAGCAGCCTGCTGACCTCCAGCTCCCACTCTGAAGGGCTTCACCCCGGACCGGTTGCCACCCCACTCCTGCCACAGCCCACCCATCTTTGCCATCCTCCAGCCTCTGGGCAGACTTTTCAGAAAGGTGGGCCGGCTACTCCTGCCCCAGTGCCGGGCGCCCTGTGAGTACCTCCCCTTCCCCCATCACCTGCTCCTCCCTGCCCTACGTCTCACACACCTGTCACATCCCCTTCCTGCTCTGAAACCACCTCCACGGCCTATGTCCTCCATGTGGGGCCAGGCTCTGCCCCGACCCCCAAATCCTTGTGCCCCCTGCAGGTCCCTTGGCTCCTCAGGAGGCCTCAGGTCCTAGAGAAGATTCTTCAGACCCTGACTCCATGGAGTGGGGCAGTGAGGTGAGGGCCAGGAGCAGGGAGGTAGGCAGAGGGCATCCTCACAGCTGGCTGGGCACGGGGAGAAGCCAGGCGGTCTCCATGGGGAGGCCAGAGCCCCATCACCAATTCCCAACATCTGCTGCTCCCTCCCCAGGACTCCCTGTTGGAGAGCGGGGCTCTGTGCCCCCGAGAACCCCATCCAGCTGCTGGCCCAGGGGACCCTCCAGAGTGACCTGGCAGGTGAGCACGCTCCATCCTAGACAGGAACTGTGGGCAGGGGTGAGGGTTGAGAAGTGGGGGGTGAGGATCATGCCTTGCTAGCATCACAGCCCCTCTCCTGGCCTCAGTTTCCCCACCCATAAAGTGGGGACAGTGTCTGGATTCCTGGGTTGAACATGGGACTTTTCTGGATGTGGGAGCTTGGGGTGGGGTTGTTCTCCAGATCCCGTGCCCCCCAAAAGAGATCTGTCTCCCCAGGGCCTGAGGGGAGTCCAAGGCAGGAGGTAGAGGCAGCCATCAGGAACCTGCAGCTCTGCCTGGATTCAGGCCCCCCATGTAGGGGCGACAGACTTCCGGCTTCCCCTGGCCTGCCCCCTGGGCTGCTGGATTTCACTAGGTTCCTCATTCCCGCCTTTTTCCTCTTCCAAGGATTCGATCCGGGCTGCCACATGGCCTTGAGTGATTTTTTTTTAATGCCAAAAAAAAAAAAAATGCTTAATGAAATAAAGCAAAGCCATGCAGTGTTTTGGACCTTACACAGATTTATTCATTGCTAAAAGCGGCTGTGACCCCAGGGTTCCCCAGTCCTCTCCCTTCAAGGCAAGAGTTGCTTGGGTTGTTTTTGTTTTTGGGCCACACCGCATGTTACGCAGGATCTTAGTTCTCCCTATCAGGGATTGAACTGGCTCCCCCTGCAGTGGAAACAAGGAATCTTAACCACTGGACTGCCAGGAAGTCCTGAGTTGATTTTCTATGCCCTGGACCTTTCTCCCCATCTCCTGTGCCTCTACCAGGCCCCTCTGGGAACCCCTCCTCATGTTACTTCCTCCTTGTGCCAAGCTATACAGGACCCCACAGGAGAGTAGCGGCCTGTCTTCTGGGTCCCCAAGTGGGTGGACTGTTCTAGCAAGTATGGCTTTGGCTACCAACTGTCAGACAGTGGCAACAGGGTCTTGGTTTGGGATAGCACCCACATGGCCCTGCACCCCCCAGGGGGGTAAGTCATGGAGTTCCTACCCTCTGTGGGGCCAAGCCCTCCCTGCCTTCGCCTTTCTTCATTTACTTAAGTATTTAATAAACACCTACTGTGCATACCTACTGCAGATGGTGACTGCAGCCATGAAATTAAAAGACGCTTACTTCTTAGAAAGTTATGACCAACCTAGATAGCATATTGAAAAGCAGAGACATTACTTTGCTAGCAAAGGTCCATCTAGTCATCTACTGGTTTTTCCAGTAGTCAGGTATGGATGTGAGAGTTGGATGGTGAAGAAAGCTGAGCACCAAAGAATTGATGCTTTTGAACTGTGGTGTTGGAGAAGACTCTTGAGAGTCCCTTGGACTGAAAGAAGATCCAACCAGTCCATCCTAAAGGTGATCAGTCCTGGGTGTTCATTGGAAGGACTGATGTTGAAGCTGAAACTCCAATACTTTGGCCACCTCATGCAAAGAGTTGACTCATTGGAAAAGACCCTAATGCTGGGAAAGATTGGGGGCAGGAGGAGAAGGGGACAACAGAGGATAAGATGGCTGGATGGCATCACTGACTCGATGGACATGGGTTTGGGTAGACTCCGAGAGTTGGTGATGGACAGGGAGGCCTGGAGTGTTGCGATTCATGGGGTCACAAAGAGTCACACATGACTAAGCGACTAAACTGAACTGTGCATTCCTACAGGTGCTTACTGCCTGATGGGGGACAACAATGCTAAACAAATGAATCACTAAGTTGATTTTGGTCCCAGTTTTCTGAAGAAAATAAAGCAGATGAGGTGACAGATTAGGGGGGTGGAAGCAACTCCACAGAGTGGTTGTGGAGGGAGGGGATTTCTGGGGAAGTGATGCTCAGGTGAGACAGGAAGGATGAGAAAGGGCCTGTCAGGAACAGCATCAGAGGCACAGGGAACAGCATCTGCAAAACCCCCAAGATGGGATCGAGTGTGGTGGGTTTGAGGAGTGGCATGGAGGTAGACATGAAGTCACAGAGCCTCTTAGGCCACTTTTGGGGTTGGGGCAGGAAGGAGGAGTCTGACTTGCACTTTTATTAACAGGAAGCCAGCAGGCAGGTGGCTGGACTAGTTGGGTGGACAATGGTGGTGACTTGGGCTGGGGTGGTGGCTGTGGAGGGGTGAGCAAGGGCTGCAACCTGGGTGTAGTTTGCAGTTGGGGGTAGGGAGAATGGAGCAGCCACAAGGCAAGAGAGGAAAGTGGCAGAAGGGCAGATGTGAGGAGCCATCAGGATCTCAGCATGGACAGCCAAGTCTGAGGTGCCATGGGTCTGGAGTTTAGGGCTGTGGTCGGGACTGGATGGACAGAGAAGGTTTAGACCCTGCAGAGCTGGTTTCAAATCATGGTCCAAGGGGCTACAGGAGAAGTTGTCCTCGGGTGTGAGGTGCCCAGGATGGAGCCCCTGACTCCCTGGTCACCTCCCTGTGCCCCCCTCAACAACAACCAGGTGAGCTATGCACCCTACTTGGGAAAGCTGCAGATGTTTACCCTGAAGATTTTGCCCAGCCCGCTGGGTGCCCAGCTGTTCCCCAGGGCACAAGGTTCTCTGCTGACTGTCCTGTGGCTCTTTGCCTGGTACATGCAGCAGCAGCTTCAAGAGGTGAGGGTAGAGGTGGGGGAACCAGGGGGACCAGGCAGTGGGGACCCCCAGCCCTGAGGCCTCCCAGCTGGGTCTGTCGACAGGAGGGGGGCCTGTCCACGCCCAGCTGGCTGGTAGCACCTGGCCTCTGCCTTCTGTGCTTCCTGGTGTCTGAGCAGGTGGTACTGCTGCTCTTCAGTGATGGGATGGTGCAGGGGAGCAAGGGGCCCCCTCAAATTGGCCTGGTGTTGGAGAAGGAAATGGCAGCCCACTCCAGTACTCTTGCCTGGAAAATCTCATGGATGGAGAAGCCTGGTAGGCTGCTGTCCATGGGGTCGCAAAGAGTCGGACACGACTGAGCGACTTCACTTTCACTTTTAGATCTTTCAATCATAGACAAACAATCTTCTCTCAAGAAAGGGAGAAGCAGCAGCTGCTTGCTGCCAGCAGTCCCCAAATCTTTTCTTTGGCTTTGCATTTTATTTTCCTACGTATCACTGAATATAATTAACACTGGTCACCTTGAATTCGTAGTTGGAACAAAGGAACAGACCTGAGACATCGCCAGCACTAGCCTAAGTAGAGCTGCCCCCTTTCTCTGCAGTTGTGGTTTCCTGCTTCCTGGGTTAGAAGCTCTGCACGGATCAGACCCTTCAGGCAAGAACCAGTATGTTAATAGTGTGAATTAGGTATACTGACTACCTGCTCTGCTTGTTATGAAACTGAACTAATCAGCAGTTATAAAGCACATACTTGGTTATGTGCTAGGCTCTGCCTCCTGGCCTGTAGATAATTTAAGAATACCTAGGGAATGCCATCAGACATGCTAATTGTATTTGGGTGTTAACAAAAGCAGATCTAGACAAGCTGTCCACTTAAATGGTACCTTTTGGTCAGAAGAAAATGTAAAGATTGTGATCATGTAAAATTACTCAAACCTTCTAGCAAAAATATTTTTTGAAAAATAAAGTAAATGCCTTTATAAAAAAAAAAAAAAAAATTGGCCTGGTGTGTTGCATGCTTTTGGGAGAAAGCCCTAGGAAGCAGTTTGTTCCTGGTGGAGCCAGGAACTGAGACTTATGACTCCCAAACATGAAACTGGAAATAAAATGTGTTTGAATGATGGCAGAATGTCACTGGGGATCATGGTCCCATGTGGTCACCGGTAGCAACTGGCAAAATGTCATCTTATTGCAGAATAAGTTGTAGGTTTTCCTGAGCAATTCTGGCAATCTCTGAGAAATTGTAGCCGCTCCTAAAACAGACTTCCAGCGCAGTAGTATACAATCCTTAGTATCATCTTAGAAAAATTAGTATGATTCTATTTTACAGTAAAAACCCCACCTCTGTTAAGACCAGAGTGCCCTGACCTGGGCTGGGTCTCAGAGGGCAGGATTGGCTTCAAATGGCCATGCCCAGCAGTGGGGAGAGCTGGCACCAGTGAGGAGCTGCTGTTCCCCAGGGCACAGGCTTGAGTTGGAGGTCTCACTGGGTGGTTATGGGCAAGGGATCCCATCTGAGCCTTGGTCTCCCTGTCTGTGTGGTACAGCCCTGGCTCCTGGCCTGGAGTCCCCACGAGTGGGGCAGCCGCTGAAACTCAGGTCAGGGCATCCTCAGTCTCCTGTCCACTTGCCCCCTGAGGGCCGGGGCCCCTTCTTCTCCCTTCCACCCCAGCTTCTCCGTACATTGGCAGGTCAGTGGCAGTGGAGATCAGGAAGAACTTGTGCTAAGCGGGGGTGGTGAGGAGCTGCTGCTCACAGTCTGGGAACTGGGCCAGCCTGGCACCTCCTACCCACTGGGCATGCTGCAGGGCCATGGCTGTGCCCTAGACACTCACCAGCACCTTCAGCATGCTATCCTCATGCTACAGAGCATCTAACGATCCCGAGGGTCAGAGTGGACCTCTGCATGTTGATACCCAGGACCCAGGGTCCATTTCTGCTCCCGTTGCCCCCCTTTCCCTGCCGAGGGACATCCTTGGGGACAGCATAGGGAGTGTGCAGGAGGTTGGGGGGACCTCACCTGGCCTCTTGGTGTGGCTGTTCAACTCAGACTTGTGTCTGGATTTGTTCTTTTTTCATTAAAGGAGACTTAACTCTGCAGCCTGCCCCATCTGCCTCTCTTTGGGGGTATTTGAGGAGCTTTGGCAATGGGGCACCCAAACCCGGGATTGCCGGGAGCCGTCAGGATGCCCCGTCACTTGGATGACAAAGTCACGAGACTGAGAAGGAAACTGCAAAGTGGATTTTCCTTCGGGGCATCCCAAGGCAAGGCCCCTCCTGGTATTTTTCTTGGGAAGTTATGTTTATGCTCTGAACATTAGCTCATCTCAGTAGGTCAGTCCCAGTTAGAAAAAATTCATCCTGAGATAATTCCCTCAGACCTTATTTCCCTCCTACTAGTTACTGGGGAGTTTACCAAGAGTTCTCTGGGGGTCATGGCAAGGCCACCACCAGAAGGGCTCGTACTTGGGTCACCTTTCCACATCCCACTCCCCCCACCACTCCAAGGAAGAGGCTCCCTTCCTTGAAAAAACCAGACTGGAATGGGACTTAGGAATGCTCATAACTGTGGCCAGCATAGCTGGAGACACTGATTGCTTTAGGATAGTGCAGAAATAGAAATTCCTTTTAGTAGTTGTAAGGTTAATAGGGTTTCATTGTTAAAGCAGTGCTGCTAAACTGTCTCTTTGTCTTCTTTTCTCTTTCCTTGTAAAAATCAATATAGGTTAATAGAATAAAACAGTTTCAAGCTAGCTTCTACATAGTTGCACCTTGTCAGGGAACATTTGGCAGGAGGCTTCCTGTGTCAATCCCTGAATATTCAGAGATGAGTGGAGAGGCACACCTTTTCCGGGGACAAAAGAAATGCATACATTCTTAAAGTAACCATTTATAGCCTTCTTCCCTCTCGGATATGGAAAGTGAATTTTTACAACCCTCTCTTTTTGAGATAGATTCTAGCCCTATGTTTCCTGGATAAGTTGCAAGATTTTTATCTTTGCTGAAAAGGCTATCTTGTAAGACAGTGAATATTTGCCCACATTATGCTAAATAAAGGTATGCTAGAGACATTCAAATGGTAAACATACTATTATTAAGTCTGATTATGCAGAAATCCGACCTTTTGTAAGGAAAATGAGCTTAATGTAAAAGTTGTTGATGGTAGATAGAAAACAAAAGTTTGCATAAAATAGTTGTGATGTAATGGGTATGTTCTTCGGCTATAAAACTGTAAGCTAACAGAAATAAAGTGAGAGACTTCTCCACCGCCTTTTGGAAAGACGTCTCCATCACCTTACAAAACTAACAGCAATAGAGACTGCTTCATCACCACAAACCGGCTCAGCTCAGTTCTTCCGCAAACGCCACTCATCCCTCAAGACCCCCGGACCCCGCCGAGGCTGGATCCCGCGGCACGGGATGATCTGAACTCACTGCTCTCTGTGACACAGATAGATGGGCCAGATTTTCACCAACACAGAAATCCTTACCAGAGTGAGGTTCTGCCATGACCAAAACTCTCAAGTATGGAATACTGTTTAACAGATGAGCAGGGAGGACACGGATGGGGAGGCTGGGAAAATGGTGACCTCTGTCATGCCAGGGCAAGACATTTGGCACCTTTGCCCTTGGGAGGACTGGAGTGGGGTGAGGTGTTTGTGCTCCTAGAGCTGGAGGCTCTGGTTGATGGACAGCTGGCCGTTATGTGTGAGAGGATAGTGTCAGAAAGATGAGTTCAGGAAAGAGCTCTCCGGTGAGCCAACAGAAATGAGAGAACTCAGAGGCTTGAGTCTGGCTGGTCTGGAAAAGACAACTGCTTCCTGAACCCAGATGGTAGGAGGCAGTGTTCTTCAATCTATCAGGCTCCCTGTGCTGGGTCAGGATCAGGTCGAGTGAAGCAAATCCCAAGGCTTTTTGTTTTGTTTTTAAGATTTTTTTTTGATGTGGACCATTTTTAAGGTTTTTGTTGAATGTGTTACAATATTGCTTCTGTTTTATGTTTTGAGTGTCTTGTCCAGGAGGCATGTGGGATCTTAGCTCCCCAACCAGGGTTTAGAACGAAGGTTCTGAGCCCTTTGATGACATCCTTGCCACCTGGCGAGGCTGCCTGTGGAGGCAGGAGGTTCAAGCCCATCTGCTGTGTTCAATGGGAAGATGTCTCAGAGGTTGGAGACGTGGCCCAGGCAGAGCTGCAACCCTCATTCAGGTGACCCTTCACAGCCCTGGGATCCCAGGGCCCACAGGCACCCACCTGCAGGCAGGGCACAGGAGCAACTGAAGAGGGATGAGACCTGCACCAGGTCACCGAGGAGGTCAGAGTCAGGAACCTGAGCCCACCTTCTGGCAGGCTTTTCCCTTTGAACTGCCTGCTTGGAAAGAATCTGCCTGCAGTGCAGGAGACTCAGACTCAGTCCTTGGGTGGGAAGACTCCTTGGAGAAGGGAATGGCAACCCACTCCACTCTTCTTGCCTGGAGAATTCCATAGACAGAGGAGCCTGCTGCTGCTGCTGCTGCTAAGTCGCTTCAGTCGTGTCTGATTCTGTGCAACCCCATAGACGGCAGCCCACCAGGCACCCCCACCCCTGGGATTCTCCAGGGAGGAACACTGGAGTAGGTTGCCATTTCCTCCTCTAATGCACAAAAGTGAAAAGTGGAAGTGAAGTCGCTCAGTCGTGTCCAAATCTTAGCCTGTAGCCTACCAGGCTCCTCCATCCATGGGTTTTTCCAGGCAAGAGTACTGGAGTGGGTTGCCTTTGCCTTCTCCAGAGAGGAGCCTGGTGGGCTACAATCCACTGGGTCGCAAAAAATCAGACACGACTGAGCAACTCACACACACACCTGCTATCAGTTTTCAAATTGTAACCTGACAGATGAAGCTAAATTCCCAGGGCTGATGCTTCTCATCTCTGGTCCTATTCCTTCCTGGGGAGGAGGCCCCAGCAAGGTTCTCTGGATCTTTCTATCCATTTTCAGGCACTTACGCTCCTGTGGTTTCCCTGGTGGCTCAGCTGGTAGACTCTGTCCGCAATGCGGAAGACCTGGGTTCAATCCCTAGGTTCGGAAGATCCCCTGGAGAAGGGAATGGCTACCCACTCCAGTATTCTGGCCTGGAGAATTCCATGGACTGTATAGTCCATGGGGTCTCGAAGAGTCAGGCATGACTAAGTGACTTTCAGCATGTTCCTATGGAAAAAATTAAACCATCAGTGTTGCTCCTTCTCTCAACCCTGTGACTGGGTGCATTCCTGCCTCTGGGTGGAAAGACCCACCTGGTGATTTTGTGGAAGAATGGGGTAAAGGAAGGGAACGAAGGGGCTGGGGGCCCATCAGGGGAGATCACAGGCCTGAGTGTGGTCAGACCTGGGAACAGAAATTGTTCTTCATAAAAGAGGGAGAGTTTAGAATCTCCCTGGATTCCCTGGAGAATCTGGAGGAATGGGGTGTGAACAGAGAAGTACACAAACTGTGTGTGAATTGTTTTTTTTTTTAACTTTGCTACTATTATTACTACTGAGGTAACATAACATGAAATTCACCATTTTAAAGTATACAGCTCCATGGTACTGAGTGCATTCACAGGGTTGTACGGTCACCACCCCTGTCTAGTTCCAGAACAGTCCATCACTCCTCATCAGCAGTCACTCCTCACCCCCTCCACTTCCCCAGGCCCCGGCAACCAAGAACTCACTCTCTGTGCCTGTGGATCTGCCTGTTCCGGACATTTCTCATCAACAGAATCACACGCTGTGTGGCCATTTGTGTTTGGGCTCTCTCACCAAGTATCATATTTCTTTTTTTTTTTAACTTTAAAAAATGTTTGTTTATTTGGCCTTGCTGCATAGCATGTGGGATCTTACACCCCAGACCAGGGATGGAACTCATTCCCTCTACAGTGCAAACCCACAGTCTTAACCACTGGACCTCCAGGGAAGTCCCGAGGATGGTGTTTTCAAGGTCCATCCACACTGCAGTGTGTCAGAACTTCACTCTTTCCTGGCTAATATTTTAATGTATAAATGGATGTTTCAAGTCACTCAGTTTGGGGGTGATGCATTACCCAGCAATAGCTAACTAATACACATGCCAAAACATGAAAAGGACCCAGCCCCTTGTCTGCCTAGAACATTTGTTTCTGGGAGTGGGGGGAGGCAAAACATCCACGGTCCATTTAACTGTGCATCTTGCAAATTGACCTACCTAGAGTATTTATTTCCATCTGTTTGTGGGTGTAAGAACAGCAACAATCTGTGAGAATCGCCCACACTCTGAGCCTACAATGGTGGTTTATTAAAAATAAACCAACCTCGGAATATATTAATTTCATAACCTCCCAGGCCGATTCTTATTTCTAGGCATGAGAACTTCGAGAGATGGCAAAATGCCCACACCACCCTCACACTGAAAATTTCTGGAATCTTCTTCAGAGAGGTTAACTGTGTGTCTTAAGAAATAAAATTATTAGAAGAATTATTAGCCTTGCCTTTTGGGGCATTTACAACGGGCTGGAGCTTCATGAAATGGAAATGAATTCGTTTCAGGGATGGCCAGGCTTTTTTTTTTTTTTTTTTAAGAAACCACGGAAAGCTTATTCAAACCAGAAGAGTGAGGGAAATCTTGGCTTCACTCAATTCTACCCTTTTTCCCCAATCTAAAGCGTCGGTAGAACCCAGCCTCTGGACTACCTCTTCATTGGTCTGTGGGAGCATGTGTCACGATGCTTTCTCCAATCACCAGCAAGTGAGGCGGGACCAGTGCTGTAGCGTCCCGGGCAGGCAGGTTCGTTGTTGCTATGGCAACCTGGTGTGACATCACAAAGCCTCGTAGGCTCCATGTTCTGACTGCGGGCACCTGGTTCCCCATCTGCTCTAATTCTCAAAGCTCACCTGAGTGCTGGGGGCTTTCCTCTCCCCATTTAACAGATGAGAAAACTGAGGCACATGGGTTGCTAGGAGAACAGCTGTAAGTAGGTCAACCTGAATAATAGACAGCCTCACTGAAGAGTTTAAAACATCCTGATGACTGTGGGGAATCATGCTGAGGAAAAAACAAAAACAATATCAAACATACTTACAGTCTCACATACTGTAAAATTGTGTTTATATAGTACTTTTGAAATGATATCCTTTTTGAAATGGAAGACATTTGACTGGTTGCCAAGGTTAGGGAAATATGCCACTGTGGTGGTGTATACATGTACCTACCCTACTGCTACAGCTGTAGACAACTAAATACCCATACCCAAATGCAAGAGAAACTGAGGAACTTGAAAATCTGATTTAAATATAAATGTATCCTGGTTGAGGTACCGACTGTTGTTTTGCAAATGCAAACTTTGGGGGAGACTGGACAGAGTGTATAAGGAAGGGATCAACATTATTTCTTAAAGCTCCAGGGGAACCTACAATGATCTCAATAAAAATGTCAATTAAAAACTCTGTTTCAGACGTCCCTGGCAGTGCAGTGGTTAAGACTCCTCGCTTCCATTGCAGGGGTGCAAGTTTGATCCCTGATCTGGAAAGTAAGATCCCATATGCCAGCGTAGCTTGACAAAAATTAAAAATAAAACAAAACCAAAAAACTCTGTTCCTTGGTTCCTCAATAAATTAAACATAGAATTACCAAATAATTCAGCAATTTTATTCCTAGGTCTCTATGCAACTAGGCCTGTGTGCCTCAACTAGTACTGAAGCCAGTACTCAGCAATGAAGACCTAGCACAGCCAAAAATTGTTCTTTAATTTTTTAACATAAAACATTTAATTAGAAAATTCATCCCTCAAGGATGAATGGATAACAAAAGGTGGTCCATATATACACTAGAATATTCTTCAATCATAAAAGGAGAGAAGCCCTGACACTCCCTACACTGTGGATGAAACTTGAAAACATGATGCTCAATGAGAGAAGCAGACACACAAGGACACGATGTCAAATGTCCAGAACAGGCCTATCCACAGACACAAATCCTGGTTGTCAGGGGCTGGGGGTGGGGAGTGACTGCTAATGGAGGTGGGATTTCTTTTAGGAGTGATGAGAATATTCTGGAATGAGATAGGGGTGATGGATGGGCCAAATTGTGAATATACTCAATGTATACTTCAAAGTGGTAAATTTTGTTACGTTTACCAAAACTGAAAAAAAATCCTGCTGCCCACGTGGCACCTAGACTAATTATAGCATAACTGGGGGGACTCCGGCTTTGATATTTTTTAAACCTCCTCATCCACATTGAGGATCTGTGTTAGGAACCACTGGTTAGAGTACATGAACAAGGTATGAGAGCCAGATCTCCAGGGAGTATGTGCCGGATGCAGATTGAAACCAACTGACTTGCAAACAATAACAATACACTAGAGGAAAGGGAAATGCTTCCCAAAGGGTTACTGTTAAGAAATCAGCGTTATCGCGAGGACTCCCCTGGTGGTCCAGTGACCCCCTCCCAATGGAGGGGGCCCAGGTTTGATCCCTGGTCAGGTAACTAGATCCCATGCCTTAACTTTTTTTTTTTAAGTTATTGTTAACAGTGTTAAGTTCTGATGGTGACATTGTGGCTATGTGTGTTACTCAGTAAGCATCCTGGCCTTGTGGACAAATGCAGTTTGCTACAGAGCCTGGTGGGGGTGGAGCAGGTGGAGAGAAATAGCCAAGAATTTCTGGGAAATTTGAGAACTGGTTATTTGCTGAAGCTGGGTCCATTGGATTATTCTCTCTGCTTGGATTTACATGTGACGTTTCCAACACTAAGAAGTTTTACAAGTCAAGCATAAGTCATTTTAGCTAGGACATGAATCCATCTTAAGGGTTGCTTGAAATAAACCAAAATCAGATGTTCCAACTCTGCAAGTGGAACCCTCCATGTGGGTGGTTATGTGGGGAGATTCCGGGACACAGCCTGTTCAGGGCCAATTTGGTCCAATCCCTGAGAAATGGGATGAACAGTTCTCACTGGGGGAGGGGAGGTTCCTGCCCCCAGGGGAGACTTTAGAACATTTTCATTGTCAGAAAAGGGAAAGAGGGGCTCCTGGCATCTAATGAGGGGAAAGGGATGCTGGTCAACCCCTGCAGTGTCCAGGATGCCCCTCAGAGGATGATCCAGGCCCCAAATGACCACAGTGCCTAGGAGGAGAACTTACATTATCTGGAAAAATAAACTCCGAGCCCTATTCACACTGGACACCAGGGTAAATTCCCAATGGTCAGATGGTGTAAACCAGGTGGCCTCCAGTGTCTGTGTCACCTCTTCTCCCACTCAGGTGTGTATTTAAATGTGTGCAGTATCTCAGGACCTCAGGAGGTCAGGAGGTTAGGGATCTGGTGAGGGTAAAGAAAAAAACCCTGTTTTATTTGGGTGGGGTGGAGCGGTCCTGTCGTGTATTCAATCAGCAAACGTTTAGGGAGGGCCCACTGCGTGCCAGCGCTGAGTTGCTGAGCGATGGATGGTGGGCTGTGGAAGGGGACCGGCTTGCGTCCTGAGGAGCCCACAGACCTGGGCCAAGCGCAGTTACGCCCACTTTACATAAATAATACGGAGCGGGCTCTGCAACTGTACCGGGCAGAGTATCATGCGCGGCTCAGGCCACATGGTGGCGACAGAGGACGGGCAGTTTTGGTCCCGCTGGAGGGTCCTGGTTGGGGATGGCCCAAGGGGTTAGTAGCAGCAAAAGTGCTTGGGGCTTTCTGGCTTCCTCCGGCTTCTGCCCTGGAGCAAACCCGTTCCTGAAATGGCAAGGATCAAGGCGCTCAGTCCATACCCATAAATGTGTGTAAAATTAATTCTGCTCCAGGTTCACGAACCTGCCAGTCCCCACACCACATCCTGGTGTTGTTCAGTCCCTAAGTCATGTCCCACTCTCTCAGAACCCATGGACTGCAGCACACAGGCTCCCCTGTCCTCGGCTATCTCCCTGAGTTTGCTCAAATTTATGTCCAATTGAGTGGTGATGCCATCCAACCATCTCATCCTCTGCTGCCCCTTACTCCTCTTGTCCTCAATCTTTCCCAGCGTCAGGGTCTTTTCCAGTGAGCTGGCTCTTCACATCAAGTGGCCAAACCATAGCTTTGATTCTACAGACCTTTGTTAACAAAGTGAGGTCTCTGCTTTTTAATATGTTGGCCACATCTGTTAGGCTGCTCTGCATCTTTAGAGTCAGGGTGGAATTTAGGAACCACAGGAGGGATCTCTCCAGCATATATTTATCTCTCGGCAAATCAGTGGGTTACCTTCTCATTCTCCTCCATACCTCATAGAGTTACCACATGAAGCAAATAAAAGCACAGCACGTTCTGTTAAATCTGAATTTCAGGTAAATACCGACTGATCATCAGGTAGAGGGGTGTCCCAGGCAATATTGGAGACAGATTTTGACTAAAAGCAGGATCCACTGTGTTATTAGAAATTCAAGTTTACTGGGCGTCCTCTATCTTTTAGGATGCATTATTTCAGCTCTGACCTCCGGCTTTGGTGTCCCTTGGACATGCCCTCATTCTCATGGGGTGTTTTGAGGATGTCCTTACTTCCTGGTCCTTACATCTGGCAAGATGTCTAGGCTCATTTTGTAGTTTCCCTGCGCAGGGCATAGAATCAGCCATTTCTCCAAGGTGCTGGGGCAGCTTTTAACACAGCTATGTGAGTTTCCTATATTGAAACAAAGCACCACACGTGGGGGCTTAAAGCAACACAAATTTGTTCTCCCTAACAGTCTTGGAGGGCAAAAGTCCTCAGATTCACACGTGGGCAGGGCTGTCCTCTCCGGAGGCTCCCAGGGAGCACTGGCTCCCCCTTTTTCCAGCTTCTAGAGGACCACATCCCTGGCTCGTGGCCCCTCCCTCCATCCTCACAGGCAGCAGCCCAGCATCTCCTGTCTTTCTGCTTCTGATCCTCCTGTTCCCTCTTATAAGGACTCTGTGATGACACTGGGCTCCCCCTGAGGAATCCAGGGTTGTCTGCATCTCAGGGGCCTTAATCCCACCTGCAGAGTCCCCTCTGCCAAATGAGGTGACACATCCACAGGCCCTGGGATCAGGATGTGATGTCTTTGGGATTATTATGCTGCTGACTGCATCAGCCCACAAGATTTCCCTCCCCCGTGGCTTTGTCACCTTGGGGCCACTCTGATCAGGACCTCCACTCCCTGTTACTCTCATCACAATCTCTGGGCATGCTAGCCTTCCTGTTTCTCTGCTTTAAAAGAGTCTACAATAGTAAACAGTTTCTCTAGATGCTATCTCAAGTTAAATTAAAGCCAAACACTTAAGATTCAATCTCGTGTTTGCACAAGTCACATTTCAGATGCAGGATCACCCATGTGGCTGATGGCTCCTGTACCAGGTGGTACAGGTCTACAACAGTCCCATCATAACAAGATGCCCTATGGGACAATCCTGGACTGGAAGGTTCCAGAGAGATGTGGCCCACAGAGGAACCTCCGGCCACCTGGGGCTATTTACATTTGAATTCTCTTGGCCGAAGTCCAGTATGGGCTGGTGTGTCTTTCTCCTTGTAAAGGGGAAGGTCCAAGGGTGGGAAGACCATGGCAAAAATGGGGACCCAATAAAAGTTCTGACACAGGTGGGAGAGATTAAAGGAGGAATTCCAAGCCCTGGCTCCAACTCACCTTTTCAACTAGTCTCTTGCTATTCTCACCTGTCCCTCTGACCAACCACTCTACGTTCCCTGGATGTGTCTGGGATCTCATCACCTCCAAGTCTTTGCCATTTGGCACCTGACTGTGGCCAACCCCTCAATCTAGCTCACCTAACATATCAATTTCCCAGAGCGGCTTTAAAAAATTACCTTAAAGTGGGCGGGTTAAGACAATAGGTATATGTTCTTCCTGTTCTGGAGGCCAGAAGTCAGGGATCAAGGTATGGCAGGACCGTGATTCCTCTGAAGACTCCAGGGCGGGTGGTGGGCGGTCCTTCCTGCCTCTTCCAGCTTCTGGGGACTCCAGGCGTCCTGGGCCTGTGGCCGCATCAACCCCAGTCTCGCCTCCAGTGTCACATAGCTTCTCCCTACATGTCTGTGATCCTGCGGTGTCTCTTACAAAGACATTAGATTTAGGGCCACCCTTACACAGGATGAAGGTTTTCCTGATAGATCAGAGGGTAAAGAATCCATCTGTGATGCAGGAAATAGGAGACATGGATTCGATCCCTGGGTTAGGAAAATACCCTGGAGGAGGAAATGGCAACCCACTGCAGTATTCTTGGCTGGAGAATCCTGTGGACAGAGGAGCCTCCAGTGTCACACAGCTTCTCCCCGCATGTCTGTGACTCCTGCTCTCTTATAAGGACACCCTCTTACAGGGCCACCCTGATGCAGGATGACCTCAAGATTCTTGATTATAGCTGCAAAGACTGGTCTTTAAGCTCCCACCCACAGGTTCCATGGCTGTATCTTTTGGGGGCCATATAGCAATGCACTCCAAGACTGGAGTCTCACCAGTGCCAGGAGTGTGGACCTAGGTGTTTCCCTATTTACAGATGGGGACATTCCAGCAGGACTGGACTGGAACCCTGGGTGCACGGAGTCTGTTCTGAGACCCACCTGGGTTCCACAGCCTGGGGTGACTACTCCCAACCAGAGGGTCCGAGGTGGCCACCACTTGCTCTGGGGGTTGTCCTGTCCATCTCTGGCTGCTTCCTCTCTGTCCCTGTTGCCCCTTCAAATGCTCCTATCATCCCAAACTCCTGGCTTTCTCCTGGAAGCCCTCCAGGCTTCTCTGCTCTGTCTTCCCAGTTTCCCCAGTGGGCTGTGTTTTCCGGGTCCCTCAGTGCCTGTTCCCTGAGCCAGTAGCCTGTGCTCACCTGGCCCCATGGGCTTGTCCCTGGAGCAGTCCTGGGCCCCTCCCTGTCAGCACATCCCATCCTCAAACCACTCCACAGCTTCCTCCCACCTCTGGAGCTCTAGTGGTCCCTGCCAGCTCCCCACAGTCCAATCTGTGCTCCCCAGTCCTCGCCTCTGGGCCAGTGCCAGTCCTGAAGAACCATGTCTGGCAACTCCACACCCTATAGTCCTCTGCTCACAACTAGATGCCTGGGGCACAACATCTGGGGCTCATCACTCAGATGTTCCTCGGGCCCAGGAGATCTCAAGACCCCTCCTGGGAGGAAGACCTGCCCTTCCTCTGTACAATGTCATCCTGCTGGGCATGGGAGTGCCAGGGCAGCGGGAAGGTGCCCCAAGAAGAGACCAATATCACCACTCTCCCACATGGTTTGCAGCTATCCCCATGGTTGGTTGTCCCCTAGGATGTGGGGTCCTGAGGATAAGAGGACCTGGCTGGATTACCTCTCTAAAGAGCCCCAATAAGAAGCCAACAGCACCTGGCTTGTGGAAAAGCCTAGAAGCAGGATATCCTGAGACCTAAGGCTTTGACCTGGAAGACTAGGTGGGTGAGGCTGGATCTGAGCCCTGACCCCCATCCCTCCCCCATGCCCACCCACCCCACACCAGGCCAAGGTCTCACGTGTAGTAAAAAGACTTTATTAAGAAGGCTTTGAAGTCAAAAAATAAAACTCTTGATACAATTTTCTGAACCCTTAGGTCAGCTCAGCAAATATATAATCAGTAATTTAGCTGTGTAAGATTAAAGGTCCGTTACTTTATTTAAAATAAAATATATTTTAGTCTTAAAATTTATTCCATAAAGTACATATTTCCCTATAAATTCCCTACATATACACAAGAGGTAAAAAGTAAAAGTTTTTTTTTTTTTTTTAAAAACAACAACAAAAATTAAAAACTGTCAACGGAAACCACAGCAGAAAGGGATTAATAATTAAAAAAAAGTTAGAAAGTCCGGACGCCCCTCGCCCCCTCCCCCCCCACCCCCCTCCAGCCTGCACAGGGCTTACATACTACAGGGTAACCGTATGATCCCCCCAAAGGGAGCCATCCTCCTCCTTGAAGTTTCTGCAGAGGTTGAGACTGTGGGAAAACAAACACTGTCAAACTGAGATCCGCTTCGTACAAAAGTACAACCCAGAGTTGTAAAAATCAGGTTTTGTTTCTTCTTCTTAAAAAGATCACTCTGGGCTGAGGGCGGGGGCGGGGGGGTAGGGAGTGTCTTAAATAAAAAGTGCAAGCAGGCAAGCAGGCCTTTTCTCTCTGGTTTATTTTAACCTGTCAACTCAATACTGTCATTTGTTAAGAACTGAGGTGCCACTTGGCCGCGTTGTCTCCACGCCTGGGACCGGAAGAGTTAAAGCTCGTCTGTAAACACTGGCCATAAAGCCTGCAGCCCGCCGCCCCACCCCTTCCTCCCCTCAAGGCCCTGCACACCCACCCTGCGCCCACTGATGGCCCCGGGGGGTGGGGGGGTGGGGGATGGGGTGGGACCGTGGGCGCGCCAGGGGCCCAGCTAGGAAAAGATATGAATAGCCTGGGTGGCGGGCGTGCGGCAGGCCGGGCACTCCGGCTCGCTCTTGCCACAGATGCGGACGGCGCAGTCCATGCAGAAGAGGTTGTGGCCGCAGGGCACCAGTGCAGCCATCACCTCACCCTCAGCACACACCACGCACTCCCGAGCCAGAGTCGCAGGCGCTGGGGCCACTGGAGGCTTGCGGCAGCTCTCAGGGGCGCTGGAGTCCAACGCTGAGCACGAGGAGGCCGAGGAGCTGCTGGGCAGCGAGGTGGCTGTGGAGAAGCTGGCACTGCTTGAGAAGGACGTCAGGGAGCCCTGTGGGGGCCGCCAGGGCAGGGCGCCCACTGGGTCCGGTGCAGGCCGGCGGGCCAGCGGGAGCTCCAGGCCCAGGCCACCGGGCTCGGGCAGCGTAGGTGAGTGGCGTGGTGTGCCGGTCCCGCTGCTGCGTCGGGCACCCGGAGCTGGCGGCGCAGGGGCCCCATTGACTGCCGAGCAGCCTCCAAAGGCTGGCAGCGGGGTGGCCCGCTCGAAAGGTGCCCAGATGGTGGCCGCGGTGGGCACGGTCAGGTCCAGCGCCAGGAAGTCGAAGCCGAAGTCGCAGTCCTCGGGGGCGGGTGGTCCCGTGGGGGCCCCAGGACCGTCCCCACCGAAGGTGAAGCCCGCGTTGCCAGAAGCGCCGTAGGGGCTGGCGGGGCCAGCGTCTGGCACCGGCACCGGCGGCCCCCCGCGGCTGCCTGCGTAGAAGGACTCAGGGCCTCCCGGGGCGCCCAGAGCAGTGTCCCCACGGAGGCTGGCTGTGGGTGCTGGGGGCCGGCGGCCTGGGTTGGGGGCTTTGGCCCAGAGGCCCGCGGCCGCCCCGAGCAGGTCCAAGCAGACATCTGTGCCATTGGAGTGGAAGTCACTGTCGGGGCTGGCGTCGGTGAAGGCCCCCGTGCGCAGTGTGATGTGGGCCTCGATCTCCTCGCGTGCCCGGTCCACGTTCTCGGGCATGCCGGTCACGGCAAACACCGGCTCCTTGTCGCGCCCGGGCGTCACGATGTACGTGTGCGTCCGTTGCTGGATGCGCTTGATGGTGGCACCCTTAGGCCCCACCACCAGCCCCACCACACGGTAGGGCACACGCACCTGGATCGTGGTCTGTCCGGGCAGGTTGGGTGGGCCCTGCGCGGTACCCGGCAGCCCGCCTGCCTTGCTCCGCGTGGCCCGAATCACGGAGAAGTGCTCGGCGGCCGACAGGATCTCACGCTTGGCCATCTCCACGTCTTCCTTGCGGCCGGTCACGATAAAGACCGGCTCCTCCCCTCGCACCGGAGTCTTGATATATGTATTCGTCTTGGCTCGCAGAGCCTTGATCTTGCACCCTAGGGGTGGGGAAGGGGGAGACATGGTGAGGGCGTGGACCCCTCCCCAGGACAGCCCCTCCAGGGTGGCAGCTGCATGGGACAGCCGGTGACCTGGGTGGGAGCCCCCACCTTCCAGCTGTAACATCAGACTGCGGCTCTACATGTCCTTCCTCCTCTATAGGGACACTGGTCACTGGATTCAGGGCCACCCCAACCCATCACAACTGCACTCTACATCTGCGAAGACTCTTGCCTGGTAAGGTCACATTCTGACATTCCAGGTGGACATGGATTTGGAGGGACACCTTACAACCTACAACAGGGCTCCTTTTTGCCTTTTGACAATCCCCCTGCTATGGGGCAGGGGTGTGTAGGACCAGAGGGGACACTGAGGCCCAAGGATGCTTGGAGGGACACAGAGTGTCCCTGAGATTACAGCCATGTGAAGCCAGAGCCCAGGACTGGAGGGAGGTGGCCACAAGCCCCAGGATGCCAAAGCTCGTGAGCACCACTGGAAGCCAGGACGCCGGAGAAGACCCTCCCCTGGAACCTCTGGAAGGACCATGCCCCTCGCTGACACCCAGATTTCAGATTCCCACCCTGTAGAACTGTGAGCGTTCAGTTCTAGTTTTAAGCCATTTGGTCCACTGTACCCAACAGAGAACACTAACGCACAGGCTCTGACACTAACTCCCAGACTGCCTGGAGGGGAACCTGAGGCCTGGGTTGGGGGAACTTCTGATCACATGACCCTCCCCCAACAGCAGATCATGGGCCCCAGGTCAGAACACCTCCACAGGCCCCCAATGGTCCCAGCCACTGAGGGGAAGCTGGGGACATGATCTGGGGGTTCATCACTGCTGCTCAGGTGGGCTGAGGGTTGACCCTGAGGAAAAGGGCAGGGACATCTGTTGAGGAGAGGGTCAGTCATGCAGGGTCCCTGATTTGGCACCTCACCCAGCATCTAGGCAGCCCTCCCAGGGCTAAGGGGAAGCCATCCATGAGAAATCTAAATGTCAGGTGTGGTCTCACCAGGCCCCTGACACCCCATCCCCACCCCAGGGCCTTCTGAGACATTTTGAACTGGGGCCCAGGAGACTGGGAGACCCCCCACCCTCTAAGTACTGGGAAGCCAGAAGGACACAGGAAAATTGTTTCAGTGCAGCACAGAGGATGGCTCAGAGTGGAGTTAACAGTGTGGCTAAGTTCTCAACGAGAAAAGATACAAAGTTAGCCGGCAAGCCTTCTGCACTGACGAAGTCAGAGTGATGGAGTCTGGGTCCCAGGCAGCCACCCCTCACCCACAGCTGAATAAAAGCCGGGCAGGTGAGAAGGGGTCTGCCATCTCTCAGCCTCGCCTCCTGGTCCCTGGCCATTTCCTCCATGCCCACTCGGGGTCCTCCCTTTGGTGGCTGCCCGGCCTTTCTGGAAACTCCAAAGGCACCCTGACCTGTGGCTGCCTCCATGCCTGCCCTGATGGTCTCCTCTCTACTTGGCTGCTGGGAAGGGCCTCTCCTGCAGTCCTCTCACACCTGACCTTACCCATGTGCAACGTTACTCTTACATCCTCTTCCTTCTCTGCATCACATCACAGCCTGGCATGCCCTCTTCCGGGGAAGCCCACCCTGACTATACTGGGTCAGGCCCCAGTACACACTTCTCAGACCTTATGTCTAACTTTCTGAACTCTCTGAGGCTGGGAGACTGTGATGTAAAGCTGGTGCACTGGGGATACCCAGGGCATCTGAGGGACCATTCCATGTCTCAATTTCCTCATCTGTCAAAAGAGCAGAAACAGACCAGCCTCACAAATTTGGGGCAGAATCTGATGGGCCAGGGACTGGAGCCTGCCCTCACTGGGGAGCCTCAAGGTGGGTGGAACCTTGCAGCTTCCTGTTCATGGGACCCCATCCTGCCCTGACCTGAGAGCTGCCTTGGATGGAGCCCTCAGTGGCCAAACAGAGGCCAACTCACCACCCCCACTTCAGCTGTGATAGCCAGTGGCCCCCCAACCCCACCTACACTAAGACCCCTAGAGGTGGTAGAGCTTGGGGGCACAGAACTGCACAAGAAACTGGGGCTCCAGGAGTGACCCTGGGGGCTATTGCCAATTGGTGGGCACAGCAGAAATGCAGATTCCTGGGCCCTGCCCCCACCAGGATTTCAACTCAGAGAACTGGGGAGGGTGGGAGACTTCCCCTGACCCCAGCAAGCCCCATAACTGCCAGACCTGCCGTCAGAGAGGCAGGGCCTTGGGTCCCCACGGGCAGCCTAATTGCAGGCAGTCCTGCTTCCTGCTGCTCACATGAGCCTGGACCAGGATCCAGGCCACCCCTGCACTGAATGCACTAGGCATTCAAGGAACCAGGCCCCAAGGGAGCCCATGCAGGTGACCACAGACCACACTTATCCAGGGAACCTCAAGGCCACATGGGGGAGCCAAGGGCATCACCCTAGGAAGGAAGCTGCATGCTGGGGGAGTGCTCCTGGCTAAGGGGCCAGTGGGGACAGCGTTCCACAAGCAAGCGGGTACTGGGACAACCCAGCAGGGTACTGTCCCAGGGCAAGGCTGAGTCACAGTTGGATGTCTGGGGACAAAGCTGGCTCTCGTGTGAAATAGGGACCCATTGTGCAAGCAGGGAAGGCTGCGACCCCCTTACCTGGGCCTGGGGATGGCTCTCTTCCTATGCTCCCCACTCTGGGTAAATAGATAAGAACATCAAGCCATGCCCCCCATCATCCCTCAGGGATGAGGCCATACACAGGCAGAGAATAGCAAGTAGAGGTCCCTTTCACTGAGACACAATGGAGGGGACCCTAGGTGGCTGGCAGGTCACTTGTTCCTGACTGTAACCTAGTGTGCTGCAGGCCAGGACTGGCGCTGAAGACCCAACCCCAACACCCCCAGTCATGGCCACACTGCAAACTCTGGCAAGGAGAGCCAGGCAGGAGGGCACTGGGGGCGGGTGTCGGAAGGAACTGGGCCAAGGTCAATGGCAGCAGATTGCCAGCCCTGCCCACTTCTAATGTCAGGCTGGGGTGACAGACCCCACTGGTTCTTCTGAGCTTCCACTTTCTTGTTTGTGGAAAGGGGTCAGCTCCCGACACACCTAACCCTGGAGCCAGTTCTCTCCCAGCTCACCTTTTCTCCCCGCAGTGCAAAAAGTGCCAGAGAGACTAGAGTGCAAATTCTGGCCCTACCAGCTGGCTCTGGCCGCACTTCTACCTCTGCCGCTTTACCCTCATGGCCTGGAGGTGGCAGGTCCTCTCTAGGGGATGCCATGGGGCAGGCTGAGGCCCCCACTCAGTGGGTTCTCTCAGTCCCTCAGGCCTCTCAGCCTCGGGGACCAGGGAGCACCACAGGGGTCATGGTCCCTACCCCTTGCCCAGAAGGTGCACAGACCTATGGGGGAGAAGACTGAGGCTCACGGAGCAGCATGGGGTTGTCCCGGAAAGGGAGAGCCCAGGTCTGTGGCTCTGGTTGCCAGAGGAGGCTGGACAGATGCACACCCTCTCCATGAACTCCAGGGAAGGGTCGGCCTTGGACCAGGGGTCAGACAGAAAAGTAAGTTCAGGGCAGGCCACAACCCCTGCACTCAGGCCAGCAGAGCAGGAAAAAGGGACAGGCTCCATGTTCAGGGACTCACAGGGTAGACGGGGAGGGGTGGGGGATTGTGACTGGAGAAAGGGCATAGTGTGTCTTCCAGGCTGTGCTTGAGAACTGATGAGAGAAGATGGGAGCCACAGATACCTGAAGAGTGGGGAGCAAGGGCTGCTGAAGCTGTTGACCTGTCCTGGCACGCATGCTCCACACTGAGGCCCTGCACCCGATTTACGGGGTGGCAACTGTGCCAGCCGGGACTAGGCGGAGAACCAGCATGTTGCTTGAGAATTTTCACAAAAACCTCCATTGAGCTGCTCTCCCCTCACCCCGGTCACAGAGAGGAGCCATCCTAGATGCAGGGAGAGCTCGGGGGGTGTCCCTGCCTTGCAGCTTGCCATCAGTGGGAACCCAGGTGGACACCTGGTAAATGGGTACCAGAGGCACAAGTAAGAGACAGGGCGGAGCCTGACGACTCAGCCACCAGACTGCTCAGATAAGACCAGGGCTCAGGGCCCTTTGCCTGCTGCCCACACCCCCAGGGTGCTGCTGTGTGCATCCACAGGGGGCTTGCTCTCATGCTCCACCGTCCACAGATCAGCCTAGTGACCTTGGATGGCATCCCCAGTCTCAGTCTCCACATCTGCCCCCAATGGGCTTCTGCACACTTGGCATGGGGCAGCTGTCTTCTTCCAGGTCCCAGTACGGTTACAGGGTACAGGGCAGGGAGGGGACAGGGCAGGGAGGGGAAGTGTCCAGTTGGGGTCTCTTGGTGCCTGTCCATAGCCAAGGACCCCCTGATGGCAGTCCCCCGACCTAGCACCACACCTGGCCCTCCTTGTGTCCACATGTAGGGTGGACAAATGAATGACTGAATGTACCTGTGGCCAGAGCAGCAGGCTTGCTGGCACCAAGGCCCCACCCACCCGGAACTAGTAGAGGGTGGTGTCCGGGCATCCCTGTGGTTCTCTGCCCGTGGTGGTTAGGGTGACAGGTCATATTGCAACTCAAGCCCCCCAGCACCATCTCAAGTCCCGCCCAGGCCCCACCCCAAGTTCTAGAACCTGGCTGACCAACAGGGAGGCCGGAGCCTAGAGGTGCAGGCAATAAGAAAGTTGAGGCTGTTGGGCAGGCAGCTAACAGGGTGGGTGGGTGTGTGCTGGGCCGGGCACTGCCCACCACCCTCCGGCCCGCCCGCCCCGCAGCTCCAGGGCCAATGAGCGGCCGCCGGCCTGATGTCACCCAGCCTGGCTCTCTAACAAAGAGAACAATGGGGCGGCAGCAAAGACCTCCGACAATGCCGCTTCGGGACCCCCACACCCTGGTCAGAGAAGAGCTGTTGGGCTGGATCCCCCTAAGTGGCTTTCACAGGGGGTCGTTGTGCACACCCCAGATCCCTGACTGGGGGCTGACAGCCAGGAGGGATACTCGCTCACCCTGTTCTGCTCCCCACCCCAGCACGGTGCCCAGGCTGGCAAGTCCTGAGGTACCCTCTTTGTGCCACCAAATCTGTCTCCTGACCCTGCCAGAATGCCCTCGCCTCTAGCCCCCGTCACACACGCGAGCGAACCGCCCCGGGCCATTTCTGGGTGTGGAGAGGGCACTGCCCGGCCCGACCCCCTTATCCCCGGTCTGGAACCTCCGGGAGTCCAGGGCCCAGGCAGTGAACTGCACACAGGGCGCTCTCCAGGCTGGAGGCGCCGAGACAAAGGCGGCAGTGGGGCCGGAGCGCCGAGGGGAGGAGCGCGGGCCGCGCCCAACTTTCTCCCGCGGCCAGCGGCAGGACAAAGGCGCACAGGCGGCCACCGAGGCCCGAGCCCACGCGGGGCGTGGCCGGGGTCTGGTGTCCAGCCGCGGACTGGACTGGGCGGCCCTTTTGGGGGCGAGTCGCGCGGGAACCCCTGGGGCGGCGACCCCGACGGTAGCCACTCACCCTGGCGACCCACGATCTCGGCGACGTGCTCGGAGCTGGGCACGGGCACGCACTCGGTCATGTTCACGCTCTTCTTGCGGCTGCCGATCACGCTCATCTGCTCAGCCAGCAGCGTCGGGGGACCCAGCGCCGCGGGGTGGGGCGCGAAGCCTGAGAACACGTCGGGCGGCGACGGCCGAGGCGGCGGCGGGGGGCTCACGTCTGGCTCCAGCAGCGGCAGCGGGCCGGGGGCCACGGCCACCCCGGGCGCGCCCGTCTCAGGCCCGTCGGGGGGCGCCGGCTCCGCTGCGGCCCCGCCGTCTGCGCCCCCAGTCGCTGCACCCGCTCCGTCTCCGCCGCCCGCGGTGGCCCCCTCCTCGTCCTGGTCGCCCGTGCCCCCCAGCCCCAGCCCCGAGAGCTGGTCCAAGGCCAGGCGCAGCGCGGCAGCCGCGTCGTCGGGCTCGGGCGGCGGCCGGGGCGCGGGCGCGGCCTCATCGGCGCCCTCGGGCGGGGGCGGCGGCGGTGGCGGGGGACCCGGGCTGGGGTCCCCGCAGACCGGCGCCCCGGGTCCGCCGCCGCGCCCGCCCCCGCC